>VZTB01009972.1:0-18810 GCA_013397245.1 Thryothorus ludovicianus
TGTCTGTGTGTTCTGTGTATGAGTCTGAGGGCTTCAGATAAAGAATGAATAATATAGGAGAGTCCTTTCAGAAAATACACAATGTACTTAATGAAAAGGTTTGTAATATTTTTTACATATCCACCCATTACTTGGGAGGGAAAGAAAATATTAGGAGAGAAGTAACTTGATCACTATTTCTGAGAAATAGAGAGGAATTTGATTTCTCTAGTATTTATCATTCAGAATATTCTTAACTCAGCATGTATAGCGATCAAAAATGTTTGTTGTCCCTTTGCTAAATCCTTTCCAAGACCATACCTTAAAATAATCTTATATTTTTGTGTGTGTGCACTTGTGTTTATGGAAGCTTCAGTGTCTTTTAAATATCAGATTCTTCTATGAATGAAAGGAGTTTTTTGTAAAAAGCTCTCATAGCTTCTCTGAATTTTCAATGTTTTTCAGTTATTTGTAGTAATTCTCCTATCTCCCTGCAGCACTGACAGGTTCCAAGAAGAGTAGAATGTATAAATTCAGTTTTTTAAAGACATGCCATGGCTTAACCTCAGCCAGCAGCCAAGCCCCACTCGGCCACTTGCTCACTCCCCAGCAATGGGCTCAGAGAGTGAATTGCAAGGATGAAAGTAAGTGAACTTGTGGGTTGAGATAAATCCAGCTGAATAGGGAAAGCAAGAGCCACATATCAGCAAAGCAAAACCAAGGAATTCATTCATTGCTTCTTATGGCCAGGCAGGTATTCAGACATCTCCAGGACAGCGGGGCCCCATCATGAGTAACAGTGACTTGGGAAGACAAACAGCGTCATCCAAATGTCCCCGCTCTTTTTCTTCCTTCCCTCAGCTTTATGTACTGGGCATGATGTCATATGGACGTATGTTGGTTGGGGTCAGCTATTCTGGTCGTCTCCTCCCAGTTTCCCCAACATCCTCATCAGCATGGCAGTACAAAAAGCAGAGAAGTCCTTGGCTCTGTGCAAGCCCTGCCCAGCAATAGCAAAGACATCTCTATATGACCAATACCGTTCCCAGCACAAATCCAAAACATAGAGCCATATGAGTCACTGTGAAGAAAATTAACTTTTACCTCAGCCAAAACCACAGGATAATAATCATCCTTGTCCTATTCCTTAAGCTGAAGCCTAGATGGGTGTCCTGGGTTGATGCTAAATTGTATCCCCATTTGTCTGTTTAGCTCAGAAATAAGTTTTTTACCTTTAAAAACTGGATCTGAGAGTGAAGGAGAAGTGGTAGAATGTCTGAGGTGGTTGTTTTCTAAACATAAAGATCAGAGTTTTCAGCTTTCTTACACACGGCCTGTGTTGTCTGCAGTGTGTAGACAGCAGAAGAGAGCTCTCCTTTGCTTTTTGCTAGTTTTTGGCCAGCTGAGGCAGAGAAGTTCTCCAGACTGTGTTTTTCTTCCTTTTTCTTGTAACTGTTTGAACCTGCTCTGTACTAAACACCCCAAAGGGCCCCAGGAGCTCCCACCTGTGTCCCACCGGGCCTGGCCTGGGCCCGGCCTTTCCCAGCCCTGAGGGACCGACAGCAACTGAGCCGAGCTCCAGCCACGGGAGAGACTTTCTGAATTTGGCACCTCTGCGGGGCAATGAGGGGTTTTGTTGTTCAGTGTTGTTCCTTTGTTGTGCTGGGGAGTGCTTTGACTGTTAAATAAACAACTTTTTTCCACTTTCCTCAAAGGAAATTTTTTATGTCCCAAACCAGCTGGTGGGAGGGGAGGTTCTGATTCCTTTTCTAGAGAGACTCCACCAAAACATTTTTCCCAAATTTGCCCTAAACCAAGACAATGGGTAAAAAGTTGTGAAAATTTAAATGAGAGCTTCTTAAAAAAGCCCTCCTATCTATGTGTGTGATGTGTGTATATGCACCCTTATTTAATAGGAATATATAGAGAAATGCATAGACATTCTATACACTTGCAGGTTTATGTAAAATCTCTCTATAAAATCTTTCAGCCAGGAATTTAATGCATATATTGATATTTTTTGTCTGTTAAAAACCATAGTGGAATAATGGTAGAGAAGATGTAGATGGTTAACACAAAGATACTGTTACACTATTTTTACAATCACTATTCTTCTCTTCAAACTGCGACTATCTTTTGATTTTCAGTTAGGCAAACAAAGTGAATCAGTGGGTAATGAAGACATCAGGATAAATTCTCATCATCTGTACTTTATGCAAGTACATTCATTGTCATCTAGCTATTAAAGCTTCCCCAGATAATTTCCTGTAATTAAGTTTTTATAATTTTTTTTTTCAAGGTGTCACATTTTATGATTTTTCCTTTAAAAGAGTTTTTCCTTTTAAGGGAAAAATAAGACGTGGTATAGCTAAATGGATATTTGAGATTAGACCTGAAGGTGATCCAAAATGGGGCAGTTAAATACAATAAAGATACGAGCTATTAACAAATTTTCTCTACCCAATAGTTCCCCCTTCAACTTCCTAAAACCAGAAAAAAAACTATTTCCAAACTTAAGAAATACTAAGATTGAATTTAACTTAATAAAAATTGACAAAGATATAATGTAAAAAGTATTGCAAACAAATTGAAAAAAAGAAAAAATTTTGCTGAAACAACTGTTTCCATTACTGTGAAAATTTTTGTTGCCATTTCATAAATCCTATGAGAGAGTAAAAAAGAAAAGGCAGAAAGAGATTGTGAGAAGGGGTGAAAATAATCCATATGTTACAGTAAAAGTAACAATGTGTTTATTTTTTTCTGTCCTTTTCTTGTGTATATATCTGCATTTTTTGCCCCATTAAAAAATAAATTCTTCAACATCAGTGAAAAGATTCAGAATTACATTACTGCATATCATGCACTCATGTGAATACACTGCACCTTGTCTGTTAAGGGCATTGATAATCTTTGGTAGCTTGCATTATTCCTGAAAATCATAATTGCATCAAAAATGGTTTAGTGATTACAAGTGTATACGGATTCCTCTTTCAAAACAGAGGATGCGAGTATATCAAAGCTTAGTTTTATACTTGAATATTATGTTTACGTGCAATATTACATGAATATTCCAGGAACATAAGAATTTTATTTTTGTCAGAGAAGAAATTTTGCTGTAAAATCTCATATGTTGTCACAGTACATAAAAATATAAACAGCAGTAAGATTACAAATCTATTAATTTTATGTATCACTGATGCCCTATTCGAAATATTTCAAGGTCATTATCATTTTTATCATTTTGGTTTTGATACATTTGCATTTATTAACACATTTAAAGAATTACAATGTCAAAGATACCTACTTTTTATAGGGCAATTTCAGTCTCAGCTAAGCATGAAACAAATTTACAGAATCTGTAATTCTTTTCCTTCTGTAACTCTTTCCTTCTATCTGATACTCTTTTCCTTCATTTGAAAAAGTGGGATCAGACAAGGTAACTCCTAAAAGAAAATGAGCATTGTCAGCAGTGGCGATTGACTTTGTATTAGCTTTAATATTTTAAAGTTTTCAAACAAGGAAATTCTGTTTTTCCCAGAGGCCTCTCTTTCCATTTGAGCAGTGATAAACAATCTAGATGAGTGTGCATAATTTCTTCAGGGACTTATCAGTAATGAGACCAAATCCTCCACAAAAGAAGAAGGTAAATTACAATGGAGTAAAAAAAAGTATTAAAACCCAAATGAAGTGCCAAAGCAAATAAATAAATAAATAAATAAATAAATAAATTGTAGAGCACAATAGTATCTTAATTGGATACACATCTGAAACAGGTCTTGAAAAACAGATCTTTTGCAATTCTACTCTCCAGTCACTAAATTATACAAAAGATGAACATAGATTTATTATTGAGGATAATTTTAGCAACTGTTTCTGTAGTGTAGTTGATATAAAGAATTCTAAAATTCTGAAAGATGATGAAATTAGATAACCCTTAAGGGATTGCATGACAGACTAGTGGGAGGCTAGTTCAAGGTGATAAGAATGTTAATACTGGGGAAGAATTTAATGAGGGATTTTAAATTTCCTTGGAGAGGTTAGTAAATGGAGTAGCCTTTTAAATAATTTAAAACAGTAAAACAATAAGAAAAAAAAATTGAGTTTAGTATTGTTAAGGAGATTTATTTGATCTAGACTAGTTTACTAGGACATTTTTTCCTGTAGACCAAAGAAATTTTCCATTTTGCCTTAAAAGATGCTTTTGAAATAGGTATGACATTAAAATGAACTGGATCACTTAACTTTCTCAGCTTCACTGTCAGCCAGCTCATGATTTGTCCCCAATAATCCACTTACACATGGTTTGAAAGATAATAATGTTAAAAAGCTATTTTTTTTGTATAGATAGATCATTTTGCAGAACATATCAAGGCAGTATTGTGATTGATATAACCATGTGATCAAATCACATTAAGTAAATTCCATGAGATTATATTTGGTTAGAATCTCGTCAGAAATACAGCCAAGTTAATGTCAGCAGGCAAGTTTATGTTACTCTAAAATATTGATTCCTTTATGCTGTTGATTGATCGGTCAAATAGTTGTGGTACTCTGTTGGATCTGTTACAAAGAAAGAATATCCCAGAATAGATATGAGGGCTGAGGCCAGCATTGGCAGCAGTATAACCATGAGATTAGGGAGATTAAAATCCTGGAAGAAGTGAGAAAAATCAATAGCATAGCCATAGCCCTGGATTTCAGGAGAGTAAAATTCTGCTTGCTTTTGGAATTTCCATTGGAAACCTGAATTGGAGAGAAAGTTGAACAAACAGTCAGCATAAATGAACAGTGAACTTCCCACTGAGCTCAGCCACCAAAAACCCCCCAAACCAATCCTCAATATAAACCAGAGGCAGAAAGCATTTGATTTTGCGGAGTACAGGATGAAATTCCATAAAATTATAATTGTGAGATTTATAAATACATTCATTTGGACCTTTCTGAATGTTTTTGTTCCTACTGGCAAAATATATTAAAAGTCTACAGAAATAAATTCTTACATTCCAGAACAGGAAGATAATGATGAACATTGTAAGAAGTATAATTTAGTTTTAATCTAAAAAGAATGAGATCTATAAAACACAGTTTAGTCAGAATTTCACATGGAAAGACGAGTTGAG
The DNA here is from genome assembly GCA_013397245.1 of Thryothorus ludovicianus. NCBI lineage: Eukaryota > Metazoa > Chordata > Aves > Passeriformes > Certhiidae > Thryothorus > Thryothorus ludovicianus. The sequence goes on from VZTB01009972.1 coordinate 5,100, forward strand.
CTCACCAGTACCTTTGAATGTTCCCAGGTGATTGAGTGGTTCTGAACAGGTATGTAAAAAGTCTTTACCTCAAAACTAATTTTACATTAAAATTAGGCATTATGCTAATCAGTTTTTCTTTACTTCTAGGTACAAGCTATAAGTTTTTCATCTCCTTGACTTAAAGAGACAAATTATTAACTGAGGTTTCCAAGCAGCATGAGCATAAATAACTTTTAGTATTTCAGTGTGTAGAGTCTTTAAGCATCGTGGTTTTGGCCATATATTTTCCACTTAAAACAGGAAAACATAAACATTTATTAAAACACATTCTTTCTTATCATACATAGACAAATGTAATTTGTGCAAACCTGTGCTCTGGGATACACTTGGAAAGTGGGTAGTCTGGGACCAAGATTAAAAATTAGCTTTCTGTTATTGTTTAATGAAAAAAAATAATTAAAAAGTAACAACAAAATAATTTTCATCTTAAAAAAATCACCTAGAATATTCTTAATTACAGTCCTGAATTTTGTTTCTCAATTAGTTTTAAATAGTAATTCTTATCAAATCAATTTAGAGATTGAATAAATCAGACAACCTTAGAAAGGAAAAATGCTTTTATGTATATTAATAAAAATACAAAAATATCAGTCAAGATTATTTTGTTAAAGATAGCTCATACAGACAATGTATGAGCTTGTTCAAAACTTAAAATGGATTATTGTAATGCAAAATTAATAAAATCCAAAGGTTATTAGCATAGACTTTGGATGAACAATATAAAAGTTTGTGAAGAATAGCATTTCCCCTGTCATTACATTTGGAAATTATTGTTCTAAGTATTTTTTCAGCTATAGATTGCATTTAGACTTATTGTTCTTGAAGTCCACTAATAAATCTGTCCTCTGTGGCTTCTGGTCCTGTTTTAATTCCATTACAGTTTTGCTCTGTATATACATTGACAAATTTCACAATTTAATTATGTCAAATGTGAAGAAAGACCTTCACATCCCTCATTTTTTATTTTTATTTAGACACTTATTAAATAAATTTGCCTCTTTCCTTAAGTGATATTAATTCTTTGGCAGACAATATTTTATCTGTGTAGCTGGAGCATTTTTCCTCCATTGTTTTTTGTATTCACTGACCTGGGATTTCATTTTCACTGTGCACTGTGTAAATATAGAAGGATTTTTGTCTAAAGATTTCTGTAATCATATGTTTTGAATAGTTCAACATTACCAGCAAAATTAGTGGTCTTAATTTTTTTCTAAAAATTTACGAATATACTGAGTCACACTGTTCTCAAACAACAACATCTGTAAATTTCTTTGAGAAATTTAAACTTCTCTTTTGTTCAAACCTTCTATTTCCTATGAAGTACTAAGTGATCATCTTTTTACACAACTTACTACTTGCCTTATTTTTTTTCTTTAAAAGTCTTTGGAGATGAAGGTCATTGTCAGATTTTTGAAATTTGAATGCATTATGACTAGATGACATGGACAGATACACTATTTGATTTCTTTAAAAATTCCCATAGGTTTTTGAGGTAAGAATGTCTGACACAAAGTATTCATAGTCCTTTTCCCTTTATGTGTTGCATATAGTTATGTCTATAAATTTGATCTTTAATCAAATGCAGGTTGACCTGGTGTAGTTTCTCCTTCACTGTTAAAGTCCTTTTTCAAATATGTGCTATCAAGTGCAATACTTTTCACTTTCTGCCAAGGCTGGTTTAAACAGATACGATGTTGACATTCATATTTGAGTCCCTTCAGTGCCTTACTTGAGTAAATGGCATTCAGTCAAGTTCTTAATTCAATTAATTTATTCTAAAACTGCTGCTATCTAGATTTAATTTGGAATTATCCATCTGATTCATCCATATAAATTATGCCTTCAGTATGACAATATTCCACAGTAGACAATATTGTGGAAAAAATAGTTTAATCATTTTGGTCTTGATTTGCCTTCCTAGGATATTCCTGTAACATTTCACCTAGTGGCTGCACCCACCCATTGGAAGATTGACTAATTTTGAAGAACTTAAGAGATTTTTTGTGTTTTTCCTTACCCTTTTGGCAGACTTTTGCTGAAATATTTCTTGAAATGTCTTACTGTGATTCTATATTTAACTTCCTAGATATGTGACATATTTGGCATAGAGTCACATAGGCAGGTTGCAGGGAAAACCTTGAAAGCACAGATTAAATGCAATGAGAATATTTAATTTCATTATCTCCTCACCAGCTGGGGGATGGCCAAAGCCCTGCCCAGGCAGAGGCACACAAGTGAAATCAAAGGCACAGGAGCGCTCAGTCCATGCTAGAGGATCACCACATCTGCTGTTTTCAGCCGTGTTTCAGGAATTTTGGCAGGTGTAATTTATCATTGTGGTTTGATCTTTCCCACAGTAGGGCAGTTGTCTCAAGAATATTCAGTAGGGCGTCTAAGTCTGTCACAAGTCTGTGTTAACTAAACATAGATATAAAAGAGGATCAATTTACATTATATATAAGGTAAAACCTTTCCAATTGGGCTGGTAAAAGACTGGTGACCCAGAGAGGTGGCAGATGCTTCATCCCTGGAAGCATTCAAGGTCAGGATGGACTGGGCTCTGACCAGCCTGATCTAGATGTTGCTGCTTATTGCGGAGAGTTGGGTTAGATGATCTTTAGAGGTCTTTTCCAAACTAAATTATTCTGTGATTCTATGTTCTGCTGATCAATCACACAAGGTTAAGCAACAATTAGTATAATTGTTTTTAATTGTTTTTCAATACCTCAGCTGCAGATCACCTGAATGCGTTTGCAATCCTCCCCAACAGCTTTCCTTTATTTTCCAACTCTAGAGTTTATGTCCCTGTTTAATTTTTCTTTCGGCTAAAACTTCCACTTAGTTAGAATAGCTGTCTTTTCTTTCCTGTCGAAACGTAATGGTTTTTGAATGACTTTTGATAGGTACCATATATCTGCTCTGAACTTCTAATATTTAATCTTCGCTGTACCTTCATTTTGTCTGCAAGATAACATTAATCTTTCAGATATTCCTTTTAATTTTCTACCTCAGTTAAATGTACATATTTGTTTTAAAATTAAAGTTACTAAGAACTTTTTTTGCTTGAACTTTTTTGTTGTTTTTGTTTGCTTGAAGATATAAAATTTTAGTGCATTAACCTCATAGTGTTTATTAAGTATAGAATTTGACCCACTGGAGGACTAAATTAATTAAGATTATTTTTCCTCTGTTGTTTCAGTAAATATGTTCCAATTTTTTTTCTTCTAAGATTTATATTGCCTATATCTTGAATTTAATGATTTCAAAAATAAAAGTATTCTAATTAAGTATGAGCTTAAAAAATGTCAACATTTAAAAGATAGTTTGACTGAACAGGGAATATAGTTTTAAAAAAAGGAGAATTCTGCTATGTGAAGATGAAGATGTTTTCCCCAATCTATGAAAAATGCAATAAACCTTAGCAATAAATAAATAATGAATTAAGGAGAACGAAATACATCAATTCTTAACAATAAAGTGCTTGGATCCCTGAAAAACACTGTAAGTCAAATCCAGTGGCTACATGGGGATGGTTTACTAGTAGGAATGTTTTTGACTGTCTGTCTAATATGGTTAGAGGACTGGGAAGCACTGGAGAGCCCAAATGAGATAAGAAACATGAAAATGAAAATATAAGAATATATGAATGTATAACAGTTTCTCCCTTCATTTTTTCTATATTTGTTCCATCCCTCTGCATCATTATTCTTTCCTTTCCCCCTCTTTGTCCCGTACCCATACATCTCACAATACATTTGAAATAGTTCCTTAAAACATCCCATAGTGCTTTTTACACAGTCCCAAAAATTCTCTCTGCTCTGTACCAGAACTCTCTTGCCCCTGACTCCCACAACAAAACCTATAGTCATGTAAGTCACAAACTGTCTTAGTTTACAGGGCATCCTGGAAATTTAAGGTTTTTTTTCTGCTGAATAAACTTTGTGGGTTTCACAGTGGGGACAATAACCTAATTGGGCTGCCTTGCTGGTTTTTAGGACAATTCAGGGTTGTCTTGGTTTTGTTGATTTCCTAGCAGGAGGTTTCAAGTCCTATTAAGAACCAGTTATACAGAGACTCCATCAAGTTATTTTAAGATGAGTCTGCCCATAGTCCCTTGCCTTGACTGGTTTTCCATATCAAACTCCCTTGACTGTTATCCTCACTGTTCACCCTGATCAATCTGATCTTAGTTTAAAGTTTGCCCCAGTCCTGTTAGAAAAGTTCCCTTTACCTCAGTGTGACAAATCTATCTTATCTCTCACTACCACTCCTTATGCTTCTGAGAGGGATCCATGCTCATAAATTCTGAAGTAATACCTGCACCAGCAGCTGTACCAGTAGCTGTTAATTTACAGTATGGATCCAGTCCTGCCCAGAATTTTCTCCTTCAGCTGTCACCTGATGCCAAAAGTCAAAAGCTCCCAAGAACTTCCATCCTCAGAGTACCATTCTTCTACTTGCTCAAGCCTCTTGCAATCCTTACTCTCTCACACTGAGCTGTGCAAGTTCTTGGTGTCTGTGGAGACTCTGCCAAGCTCGGGCTGCTGCACAGGCTGCTCAACTGCCCCCATAGCTCCTCCACCTGGTGCCTCAGACCCTGGGCCATGGGCTGGCTTGCAGGGACATCAACAATTTTGCCCCAGCTTCTGGGAAGCCCAGAAAAGAAGCCAGGCAATGTAACAGACTTGTGTGAGTGGACTCCACAATGAGACAAAAGACAGAAACAATTCATGTTCTATATTTTGTCTCCAACTTTCTCTCTTATGTTACTTCATCTATTTAATTTCCCTTACACTGCCATATATATATATAACAAAGAATTTCCCACCTGGAAGAGTACAGTCAGAAAGTATCTCCCTAAATGTTCCACTTTCTGTAAATGATCACATTTGTTATAATTTATGAAGAATTTTATTTCACAGTGCTTTCACAGTTCAGTGCTGCACAGAAAACAGATGTAATATGTGCATAAAACTTGCATATTTATATTGAAAAATATTGCCAAATTAAATATTAAAAATAATATTCCAACTTGGTTGTAAATCAATAAATTAATTTTAATTAATTAATGTATTAAAAATCAATTATGTTTTTTAATGTTTCTGTTTAAAACTGACTGAGTAATATTGAGCTCTTTTCTGTAACTGAAATTTTGATGGGCTAATTCTCCAGAATGCATCACTGAGCACAGAATGTAGAGGCTTTGGCTTTGGGTTACAACCTGGAACTGTGAGTTATGTTGTCATTTTGTTTCTCTCCAGTGGGATTACATGCCATATCGCTATCATACCACTGAATCTCAGCAACATTTCTTTAGTATCCAAGATAATTTACTGTTTAGAAAAGGAAGCTAAACTCCAGTCAATAGTAAAAGTGGAAATACTACAAGGAAATACAAGTACTTGAAATAAAACTGCCTAGACCATTCAGAAATTGAATTGTCCAGGTAGGAATTTACCAGAGGTGAATTCTCTTGTGGAAACTGTGTCAGTAGAACATACAATAATTCAAGCATCAATTTTATATTTTTTTCTGCTCTGAATAGGGGAAATTATCACAGTGTGGGGAAGTACATCATCAAGTATATATTTTATTAAAAAAAAAACCCCAAAATCCAAAACCCCCACACAATCCTGTCTATAGATTCATTTGCCTTTAAGGTTTTTTTCTCCAGGTTTATTACTGAGTACTTCTTGGCAAGAGAAATATGAAAATAAATTGACTTTGAAATGGTATTTTACTCCTTTACTATCATAACTGCTATATTTTAATTTATTGATAGGAAACATTTTAATAATGATTAGATATGCAGAATGCAAATCTAATACATTTTGTAGTCAGATGGCAGGTATCCTGGAGGCAAAATGCTTATCATGCATACCTTGTAAAATATGTGTTTGCTTCAGTCTTTTGGGATTCCTCAGTATACAATCCAGCTGAAAAATGTAATAGGAATTTCATTTCATAGCTGTCACAGGGGAGTAAAAAAATATAGCTGACTGAATAATATTTACATGGAGTTTTGTTTTTGTATGCTACAAGTCTTTGAACTTTTCAAGTGAAAGCTTAATCAAGGACTTAAAAAATTGTTAAGACACTTCCAGATGCTATTGCATTTGAAAAGACAGTTGCAAAGAGAATCTCAAGTATATTACATTTAAGACTTCTTGCTGGGATTAAAAATGAAGAATCTTCAAAAACATTTAGATGATCATAGTGAAAAATTAATTTACAAGACTTCTAAGGTCTTTGACTAGTCATATATCAAGACTGCTTTGAAATGTTTAGTGTTTTTAATTACATGTGTCAGATGCTTTGCATTTCAGAAACAAACATTCTAGCTTATAATGAGATAAGATTTTATACCTACATTGCAGACAATTTTGATATTTTTTTAATGTGCAGGGGAATTCAGCGGGAGGGGGCTCAAACTGTTGTCAATAAACAAATTTGTATGAAAAAACACTATCAAAGCTGGGAGGAAATGTTAACATGGAGAAGGACTGGAATATCACACAGGAAGCAGGAACTGATCTTGAAGATACTGAAGGAGGGCAACGTAAAAGGATACACAGAGAAGGACAAATATCAAACGAACTTCAGCCAGGATGATGGCAACTTATCTCTGGTGGCAAATAAAGAAAAGGCTATGTAGGCCACATTATTAATCACAATAGAAATCAGATTTGAAAAGAAATGTGACTGCCAAAATATTCAGCTGAAATATATCCAACAGAAAAAGTGAAAGTGTAGTTTCTCAAAGATAGTGAGACATTGTTTCCATAGCATACTGGGATGCAGTAAGTGCAGTCAAAGTTTCCTTAAGTTAGGCAGTTACAAGGATGGAGAATGTGAAGAATGAAGACTTATATAAATCAAACTATAGAAATTATTAATTTCTGTGTTACTAGATAACAGAAATTATTACATAAGTAAGAGATACAATTATCAAAAAGAAAGTGAAAATTTATAAAACTATCATGGCATAAAACATGCATTAAGCTACCTGCTAGAAGAAAGTGTTTTCAAAATATTCCGGACAGCACTTCTATTTTTATACTGTTTAGCTTTTGTAGACATACCTTCCTTTTATTTATCGAAACTGTACTTTAATAGCTGACAGGATGAAGTCTTAGTTAAATATCTGGCTGATATTTCTAATATAAATCTAATATATCATTTGCAACAAACTTTTGTGTCATGTGAGCTTTCGAGCTCTACTTCATTTGTTCAGTGACCACTGGGCTTTGACAGACCAAAGTATACACTCTGCCTTCTGACTAAGGTCCTGTATGTAGTGTATTCCAAGACAACAAAGAATACATACTTGTAAAGGGGATAACAACTTTTCCTACAGACTGAGAATATTTGAAGTCAAATTATTCTATTTTTTAGGTTGCACCTAGTAATCATTTATCTTTATCTGATAACTTGCTCTGACTGCTGTCACATAAATGTATCAATGGTCTCCATAGATGATCTTGAGGTAGCCTTATCCAAACAGCTGAAAAAACAACTTGCCTTTATCATATTCCCCTTGTGAAAGGATTAGAGTGTGAGAAAGAAAATCACAATTCTGCTCTTCCCTCCTTCTTTTAGCTAGCTAGTTACAGCCTTATCATCTTATTAAGAGATCACTGTCTATCTGTTTAGAGGGGTAATATGGTACTGACCATCCCATCCCACTGTACCTACAGGTACACACATTCACACACTGCACACACAGTCATGTGTGAGCACATGCACAGAGGGAAACAAAACCTCCAAGCTTCAGGTCCGAGGCAAACCGCTAATTAGAGAAGAACAAGGAAATATTTCTCTCTGTATAGCAGATAAGAACTTTGCTTCAGAAACTTCTGAGTATGAAGTCTGTGAACTTGCTGGAGTCAGGGTTAGGACAGTGGACCCAGATGCTGTGATCCAGCGTGGCAATACCTGAATTCTAATGCTACCCAGTTTGAGGCAAACCATGAAATACAGTCTGAGGTAGAATCCTTTAATGCAACTGCCCTTGAAGTAGGAGGACAGCAACATGACAAGCAATCTGTTACAAGCCTTTATAGCTAACAGAGATATTTGATTGTCACTTAATGAATAAAAGAGTGTCTTTCCTTAACTTTTTTAATTAGCATATTTCTCAGAAGCTTCTTACAGTGAGACAAATTCAAAGAATTAATAACATTTCACATTGACTTAACTTTTTTCCTCTTTCTTAAACTTGTTTCTCTTTCTTAAGTTTTAGAACAGCTTGAGATTGGCAGGTTTTTTAAATTATTGTTTATATCCACTTTGTTATATGTGTGAAATCACCAAAAACACAGCTTTTTTTTTTCTCTGATATGTGTAGGATGATAGTTACAGCTAAAGTTCATGCTGCTACTACACTTCAGGAATTATTTGCTTTCAACAATGTATTAGTCTGAGGGGAGGTAACTTTATAAATCACATAAGCACTTTTTCTTCATCATGCTTTGGCACCCACATTCTGCTCTGCCCTGAAACAAGTATGATAAAACTGAAGACAGTGTTGGTTAGTCAAATACTTACCATAGCTTACAGATCTGCAAAGCAAGAAAATTCATTTTTCAAAATCCATAGAGACACTGAATGATACTTGATGTACTTGATGTAGTGCAAGGTAGGCAAGATACTTGAAATTAATCACTTCCTAGAAAATGCTCATCACTAATCCCCTGGAAAATTGCAGGTATTCACCTTTTGTAGACTGTGGTTATTATCCAAATATACGCAGGGTAAAGAACTAAGAATTGTAAAACCTGCTTTTCAGGCTGTACATGTACTGGGTAGCACCTTCCCACAGAATTGCTCTCATTAAATTCTGTGAGACTGTACCTTAGTATTCTAACGAAAAATTAAACAGTTTTTATTAGCTTGAAAGGACATCTTTTGTCTAAGAAGACAATTTCCAGAATTGTTTAGTGAACACTAAAGTTAAGAAATGTTTAAACAGCATCCTGTATGTAACACATTAAAATAAAACTCAATAAGATATATGTAAAATATAACCTGTGCCACATGTGTAATAACATTTTCATGTATCCATTAATTATATATTGGCTATTTTCTCTCAAGTTTTCAGTATCTGAACTGAGAGTTATTCTTATCTACATTTTCACTCGTGTCATATATAGGTGAATAGAAGAAAAAAAAATTAAGCTGTACCTTCCTGATAAGTTGTATTTGTTTCATAAAAGGTACAGTATTTCTCTGAGATATTTTGGACTTCCATTACTCTCAATAACAAAATAAAATGAAAATAAGAAAACCTTCAAAATACTTACTTAAACAAAACTCTACGATTATAATTTATATTAATGTTTCTACCAAAAATGATGTGGGAATGGCAGATAGATTAGACAAATAATGTCCATAGTGTTCTCATGCTGTACTGGAAAACTTCATTAACTAACTGTAGAGGTTTTTTATATACCATAGCTTGAGTATATTAGTGTTTTGTTTGTTTTTTTTTTTAATTTATCTTTATAAAAATTATCCATCTGAGGTAGTGGTAAATAGGTGAAATTTGTATCCATGCAGTAAATGTTGACAGACAAAATTTCTTGGATTTGGTAAGATTCTGATAATTGCTACCATTTATTTTTCAGTTTTTCCCTTGATAAGAAAGAAAATATTACAATGGTGCTAAAAGAAATGACAAGAAAATGGACTTATCTGATATTTGGCTTTTTTTTCCTGTCATATGTAAATATATGACAAAGATTTGTTAAAAATGCTTGAGAGGAATTGAATGTATTTTGCTGACCTTCCCTACGCTGTGCACTTAGTTTAGGGGGTTTTTAAATGGAGAATTTTATCTGGAAAAATGGTGGATGCCAATTCCTGAGTACCTAAAATATAAAACTGATCTGAGCAGATTTTTACCATTTTTCTAATCAATGTCCACATTGTGATTCCGATGTTCAGCCTTTGGCTTTACAGTGTCTGAGTTGGGTCTCACTTTTAATGGACAGAAGGTAATGAGAATTTCATCTTATTCTAAAGACTATGCTCAGATCAGGGCAGGTCCATTGTTCCTTGGAAATGTCTGTTTCTGTAGCCCAGAATGGTTAAGTGAGAAGGAGACATTCACATTATAGACACGTCAAATTAGACTTGCCTTAGTGAGCATGGCAGACATTAAGCAATGCCAATCCTACCTCTTTTACCTCTCTGAACAATAGTAAGGCTGTAAGGGTGTCCCACTGCTAACCCAGGCTTTAAAATGGCCTTTTTTGTCAGAAGTCTTCTTTACTTCCAGGGAAGATAATCGAAAGGAAGGGAGAAAGATGTAGCCACACTTCCAATGAGAAATCATTAAATGTCTGACCCAAGATATTATTGAGGGATTTTCTATCATTACTTTTGTATTTGTATTTTTCATTGTATTTTATAATTATGTATTTGCATTTTATTTGTATTTTGTTAACTTAAACAAAGATAGTGAATTATCATAGATTCCAGGACAAGTAGAACTGAAGCTAAGGTATACTATAATTGTTGAAATCTGGAATGCAGAGACTATTTCTCTGCATATTTTAAAGGATCCAAACCCTCTGACAAATACTGCTTTTAGCCTGGTGTGCAGAAACTGTAGATAAGAGATGAATAAACAACCTGGAGAACGAATACAACTAGGAGTCCAGTTCATTTTTTACTTAACGAGGACTTAAAAGACTAGACTTCCTTATCTAGGGATAAACATGTAGGAGTAATAGGACTTTTACATAAAATATTTGTGTTGAGCAGCACTTGAGTCTCCTCTGAGCCCTGTGCTCATCGGCAAACCCTGCTTTTGTGTGTTCATAGTCTGAAATAATAGAGAAGGTTTTTTCTCCATCCAGCAGAGTGGAATTCCTTTCAACATGAAATTGCAGATGTATGTTACATGTCATTAAGAATGGTTTGGAGTGCTTCAGGGTACCTTTAAAAATATATTTGAGGCCTGCATGGGGTGGTATTGATAGTGTATTTTGTGCAGCCTTCTGGATAAGGATTTTGGCTCCACTATCTCTTAAAATATGCCTAACTAATGGCTTTTAGGAGTTGTTTGGAACAGACATAAATAGAGTTAGACAGCTTTCAATGATATAATGTAGGTGATCAGAATCCAGTGGAACTTCCCTGGTTTTCTTTATTTAATCCTATGGATCCCTTGATATAGAATCTATTAAACTCAAACTTTGTTTTCCCCTTCATTGTTTACATCTAATTGCAGCTAATCTTCAGGGTGTACTCTCCACTTACTCATCAGACAGAGTATGGCGGCTATTTTTTTTAACTTACCTGCTTCAAGTTTAGGTACGATGAGCCTTGGAAGTGCTTGCAGAAAAACTGGTTTAGTATTACCATTTTTCTTTGGATATTCTATATCCTTCTATTTTTACTCCTTGTCACCCAATTGATTTAAACATCTCCAAATTTTAGCTGAAGGAAGATACGAAGATTTTAGCTCTTGATGATCTGTGTGACCTATAATTCAACAGAACACATATCATGTGCATCCTTCACTACATATATTGTAGGATGTTATACAAACTGAATTCCAAGGCTCCCTTGCTATGTTCATATCAAAGATGGATCACAAAGCACCTCTGACTTAGTACTTTATTAAATTATGTATTATTTAGAGAAAAAATGTCTTGCAGGGGATGACAACCTGAAGGATGATGTAGATCTCCACAGGAGTAACTAAGACACAAAACACACTGAAGAATTCCCTTGTCTGTATCTAATTCTGCCTCTACAAACTTGTAGCTGGGGTCTTTAAAAGTTAATAATTTCAATTCATCTTCAAATATTAACTAAGGAAAAGTGAAAACTTACAGAAAGAGTCTTAAGTGGTCTCTACATTTTCTTCAGGTACCTCTTAAAGGTAAATAAAAACAGGTGCAACAATTTTATTTCACTTACTTGATTTTCTTTTCGTTCTTTGTAAAAAAAACCCAACAAACCAAACAAAATTTTGGATGTCAGCTTAGTCTCTTATGGCTCTTTCTGTGCTTACTACAAATGACAGATCATTAGGTTCTTCCCATGCTCCCATCAGCAGAAGAATTAATTTTGGAATAGGAGAATGTGAGATACAGTAAGAATAATATGACTATCATTCATTTGAGCCTAAAATAGATAAACAAACAGACTCTCTAAAATATCCCCCTTTCCAGCTCTCTCTTTTTTAAGACAACTCCATCTCATTTGGCTTCTCTGCAAGTGCTAAACTAGCTACCAACAGGTATTTTTATCTTTATTTTTACTTGGCATACTCTCTACAGTGATTGAGAAACACCAAATTTTATAAAATACCTAATAAAACCTTTCACTTGACTTCTAGTCTTGCCTTTCATCATTACAAAAGGATTATGCATCCTATGAATTTAAGCTTTGGATTGTTTGGTTTTGATTTTTATTTGTTTTTGTTTGTGTGTTCATATATCTTAACTGGAACAGAAACTCTTTGTACTTCTAGCTGTCTCCTTGTACAGCAAGCCTGAACAAATTTCAGTAAAATACAACAACTCTGTTTTTGTTAAAGTGCTAGAGTGCAAACAATGAAATAGCTAATCAAATTTTCAAATATGTATGCTGTGCTCAGCTTTAAATGAGGGTCTATACTTTGTGATATTATATTAGTAATGAATGTATATGTTTGACAGTAACTTGTGGATCAAGTTAAACTGAACTGATATTCATAGGGAAAACATAAGCAAACAGAAAATCCTATTAGCACTCACTCAAGGTATTGGCTGTGTCAGAGTATACGTGAAACCATAAACCATGAAATCACAGTTAAGAGAGAGATACTTAAACTGTGATTGTTTAGGTAGAATTTAAGGTTCTTTCCATCATTAAAATGACTGGTTTGATATCCAATATGATTAAGTATTGGGGTGTTTTGTTCTGCAAATCCTTCCTCCAAGATGGTACAGTTGCACTAATTACAGTAGTAATTAGTGTCCTGAAAAAGTATTAATTAGTAGTCCTGAACTAAGAGAAGAATTCAATGTGAACTCATTAAATGCAGATCATATCATTATTCAAGAGCAGCCTTTAAAAATACTGAGAAATATAATGGTGTTAAGAAACAGAGAGAGTGAGAGATATGAAAATTAAAAATTGTATTTCTCACAGACTACCTAGAAGAGTGATTACAATGAATATAATATATTATTTTAAAGATATTTTTAAATGTCCAGATATAAATTATGTACATTTAATAGACGTTCAGTTTCTTTGAAATTAAATTTCCAGGGAAAAATAACTCTTTTTCTAATATTTATAGAAATGACAGTCAATGACAGTATAATTTCCATCATATGATATGATTTGTAATGCACATCTTAGTCCTTAGCTACTCATCAATTAAAAATGAATAATTTAAAGACTGTATACATTATATATCAAAAATTAAAAAATAAGGGAATTCCTTAAAGTTGAGAAAATGAAGAAGAAATGATTTATGAAGAAAATTCTACTTTTAACAAAATCATAATACTTTGTCTTATTGAGGGGATTATGTTAAAATATATAACATGTGGAAGGAATATCTGATTTTTGTAGGTGTTGGGGCAAAGTTTTATGGAATTGAAGTCATGCAACAAACACATCATCATTGTCTAATGTAAGCACTGAATTTTCCAGGACACACCTG
>VZTB01009972.1:20267-41089 GCA_013397245.1 Thryothorus ludovicianus
CACTAATCATCCAAGGTGTTGTACAGATGAAATCAGACCTATACCCATTCATCCTTCACCTTTCTGCAGTGAGGCTCTCATTTGACTATTACATATCCATTCAAGGCTTAAGTTTAAGTTGTATTTTAAATGCCAGAATTTGAACTTCTGTCCTGAGATACAAAAAAACCCAATACTTTGAGGTGCAGTTTGATTCCCCACAAGCCTATCTTACCTCATTTTTTTACTTACCATTTATTAGCTATTGTTGTCATAATCTTTTAAAACTAAATGCATAAAAAAAAACCAGTTGAATTCAACTTGAAGGTTTCAACTCAACTGCCTTATTAAACTACGATACACAATGAAATAATAATTAGGTAATAACTTTTGATGAGGTGAAATTATAATTAATGAATTTTAAATTAAAGTATTGACCTTGAGTGACAATAAACCACACCAGAACTAATAGCTAATTGAAGGTAAAAGTTAATGTATTATACCACAGATTTTCAAAGCACTGTGGGCTTTAGGGTAGTGACTTTCCTTCTTTACTCAATGACATGGGCTTGATTCACTTTTACCTTTAAGAGCTGGAAATAAGTATTTTCATATATTCAGATGTAACAGTTAAAAAAGTTATTGTTCATCTATCAACTAGTTTGTATTGAAATAGTCTGGAAATATTCTCACTTCTGAACTATGAAACCCTACAGATAAATGACAGTGTGGAGTATCATGCAGTGGCTTTGAAAGCTTTTCTTTCTAGATCCAAGTCAGAACAATAATGATTTACATAGATTTATCTTGGTGACTTTCATGTTCTTACCAAGATCAACACATATGTCTCTCATAACCCACAGGAAAACACTCAAATATGTAAAATACTAGGAATTTTAAAATGTGTCATAACCCAAAATTTATTGCATGTATGTTAAGATGATTTTCTCCAATCTCTGTCTGTACAGTGTGTGAAACACCTTCAGCAGGAGGAAGGAGGTGATTTTCTCCCTCTGCTTTTGTTACACCTTGCCTGGAGTGCTGCATCCAGCTCTAGGGACCACAGCTTAGTAAAGACTAGGACCTGCTGGAGCATATCTAGAGAAAGCACGTGGAGATGCTCACAGGGCTGAGCCACCTCTCCTATGAACTGAGCTTGAGAGGGGTGAAATTGTTCAGCATGGGGGAGACTTCACGTAGACCTTCTCTCAGTCTTCCTGTGCCTGAAGGGGGCCTACAAGAAAGCTGGAGAGGGACTTTTTACAGGGCATGTAAACAATGACAAGGGCATATGACAAGTAGGAATAGTTTTAAACAGAAAGCAATAGGTTTGGATTGCATTTCAAGAAAAGGGTCTTTACTGTGAGGTGAGGCACTTAGACAGGTTGCCCAGAAAAGCTGTGGATGCTTCATCCCTGGAAGTGTTCAAGGCCAGGTAGGGTGGATCTTTGAGCAACCTGATTTAGTGGAAGGGGGCTGGAAGTAGATGGTCTTTTAAGGTCAATTCCAACCCAAATCATTCTATGATTCTGTGATTAATGGTCTATTTGAGGGATTAATATTATGCTCTAGGAGTATGTTCACTTGCTTACAGAAGAGCACTGTTTAGTGAGGAGTTTTAAATTTTATTTTGTGGCCATTTTTTCATCTTTTTTGCATTAATGCCTTAGGTTAAAGTAAATGTTAGGTTCGGTGACTGATTAGTGTTATGAATTTCTATGAAAATAAATACCAGAAAAAGAGCCATTTTTCTCTTGAATTTTTTAAAATTACATCCTCAAGTGACGTTCAAAGATTCTTCTCATTTAAAATAATATTAATCTAGATACAACAGAAAAGCAGTCATATGGATGTTTGCATTGATAATCTGTAGAGTATTTGTAAGACAAGTGTATTTTTATTAATTATTAAGGAACTTTTTGGTTCCATGGATCAGCTGATACCCCCCATGGTTCACCTTGTTCTGCAAGCAGTTCCATTGATTTCATATATACTCAATAATCAGTTGGGATTTTTTTTGAAGAACAGAACACTGTTCAGGTCCCCTGTTGTACAGCAACATATATCCACTGGATTTAGTAAAATTGCATTGCTTTAGACCAGCTGAAGATCTGGCACATAAATCATGCACAAATGTTATTCCAGTACACTGGGAAATCAGTGAGGCTGTTTGGAAAGTAACGATCATCTGGAAATTTTGATACTGCTCCAATAAAGCTTAAGCATAATAATTATTATTGATGGTCTATTGCATCCCTATTTCCAACAATGAATAAGGATGGAAGAAGAATATATTGGAATAGATGTTTTTGGGATTAACTTCTTTATGCATAATACACCTTCCCCCAATGCTGATGAAGGTTTTTTTGCTATGTTTTGCTCAGATTAAGAACTGATGGAGTGGGATAAAAGAAACCTTGTGCAAGACATACCAAGGGTCCAGTCTGACAAAATAAACCTCATTTGTTTGTGTCCCAGCTCCACAATTACACTGATAAGCCTTTATATTAACAGAAGGATACCTGGATCCTGAGCACAGACCCTATTTCCTCTTGCATTGACAATGCAACCAGAAAGGTGTCTTGGTAAACAGTCACCTTTACTTTGATGTATAAAATTTCCTTTATATTTTTAAAAAGGAAATGTCTTCAACTGCAAGCATAGTCAATAGGAATGAGCCTTGAAGCAACATTTCACCACTATATCCTGTGCTTAAGTGCTTATATATTTCATAAAGTATCTACTACAATTCAGACAACAGGAGATCATCCTCTTCTTTATATTGTCTTTGTCCTGCTCCAGTTTAGAGTCTGATGTTCTCTTAAAGACAGGACAGGGAAATGTGTTAGTGAGTCTAGAATACTGCTTTCCAATCTCTGTTGAAATGTAAGAAGATGTAAATGTTGATTCAGAAAGAGCTCTGGAGCTTAGCAAAAGGGGATTTTTTTGCCCGGATGAAGTAGAACATGATCTGTTGATCATGTCTAGAAACAAGAATTTAAACTTAATTCTGTTTTGAAAACAGACTAGCCCATACATTTACCACATGGATAAATTTCTGGTCAGCATCTAGTTTTTGAAATGCTTGTTATTTGGTAGTTAAAACAACAGCATGATTGTAGTTATTTTTTCTATATAAATGTTATATAAGGTATTCACACAATTCAAGGTCTATATTCAAGACTTCTTTTTTTTATGTACCTTTTGATGAAAGCATATGAACTCTTGTATTTTTTATGAACTGATTTTTCAAAGTGTTTGAGCACTGTTCTAAACATCAGTTTTACTAAAGTTTACAAACATATCTATATAAGTACATACATATATTCACATGTTTGGCTGTTTTGAGGAAAAAAATCTGACACATTTCCTTAGGATGCCATGACTAAGTGCGTTTGAATCAGAGTAATTTCATTGTCAATACTCTGGGCATATGCACTTTTGGCTCAGTTCTGCAGAGATCTGCATGAAGTGCTGAGCATTTACAGCACTGACTGCCTTCCCTGGCTTTCACTCAGAACTCAAGGACACTTAGAGGACTATGTAAAATCCAAAAGGATGGCTGAGTTATGTTATATTCATTAGCATCAGCTGCAAAGTAAAATATTCAGATAATCATGTCAAAAAAACCCTCCCTATCATCAGTTGTATATGCGAGGCAAGAGAGAATTTTTACTATCAACTGTTTCTCGTGGACTGAAGTTCCTTGTAATTACAAACTCAGCATTAATCTATATTAATATATTCACAAAGGATAACTGTGAAGTGTTGATATACATGTGAGTATATATAGATATATAGATATATTTAACACAAATATGGAAACATATCCCATGTTCAAAAATAGACAGTGAGATGAAAAGTGTAGAAGCTGCAGTTCTGCACAAATGACTCTGATCACTTAATGACTCATAATGGCTCACTGAAAATCTAAGGCGTAAAGTAAAGAAATGCAGCTCGTTGACAGCCACCCACACGTGACAGCCAGCACAATAATCCAATGATACAGCAATGATATTATGTTACAAGATTTTAAAAACTTTTGACTGAATCAGAGTGAAGTTTTGACATATGACAGAAAATCCAGCTTGCAGGGTCCTCTCTCACTATGAGCTCCATCTTAATCAACCGCTGAAAATGAGCACGCAGCTTCTTCTGGAAATGGGTTTGTGGTTTGGTGCCTACTGGGCAATTGCCCACAACTTGCAAGTTATCTGTTAAAGCTCAGTACACAATTCCATCTCTAATTTCAGGCTAAATCCTTGTAGCAAATTGCCATACAGCAAGTGAACTTCAGAGCCTTGAGTGAATGGAAACTCTTCTATAAAATGATGGTCCCATGTCTTCTTCCTGTTGTCTGGTTTTGTCTATAAACAAGCTGCTGAATTTGTAGTCCTGTCGAACTTTGGGAAAGTGATAAAACAAGAAGAATGGTCTTTCATGACACACGCTTAGATAAAATGTTTCCCTTTCTTAGCTCAGTTGTAGTACTACTGAACCACATGACAGCATCTTTTAATTTTGTATTTTTAGGGGACTATTTCTGAATATTCTTGTAAATAAAAGCCAAGCAGTATAATTTTGAGGAAGCAATTACAATTCAAGTACACTTCTATACAAAGTTGTTTATCTAGAAAACATCAACTCAGCATTTAGAATTTTTAAATAACTCCACCCTCCTTCAGTTTCCTCAGTATTTACTTAGCACTCACAGGCAAATCTCAGTTCTCAAAAATGTATAGACAGAAATGGAAAGGAAAACAAAAAGAAACATGACAAGAAGTAGCATTCTTTCTTGGAGCTTCCATTGCATCTCAAAATTTTTCCACCATCCCAATATTCTTCCAGCATCCCAGGATTTTAGCCTCATATTGATATCAAGGACATCTTATACCTCTTTTTATGCATGTCTTTCTTTACTGTATCTGAACATTCATATACAGCAATCAAATACATGTTTTTTGAAGATATTTGGAACTGGGGTTCACTTCTAAAATGTTCCTAACATTTTTCAGACACACTTTTTCACACTTGTCTTATAGAAAAATAAGAATTGAAGACTATATGTAAAATAGCTGTACTTAAATGATATCCACATAAAGATTAAGACATAATAAAAGCCGGTGACTCTGAAAGAAATATATTCTTGCAAAAACTGTGAAAGCTTAGCTTTTAAATACAAGTATGCCACTACTAAGTAAGAGGGTTATAATTTGTTAGTAGGATGTTCTGTCCTTTTGTCCTGCACCTGACTGAATAATTGTGCAGAGGGTATAAGTCTGAATGCATTAGATTCTTAAAATCTCCTTTCCACTGAACAAAAATTTGATTGGCTCTCTAGTGAATTGGCCTGGGAAGTACATAATGATAGTTAGAGACTAAAAATCACCTGTGCAGTCTCTGTTCAATTGTTCTCATAATCATATAAATATGTGGTATGAAGTAGAATGAAACTCATAGCAGTTCTCATTGACATGGATTTTAATAAGAACTTTGTGGAGGCAGCTGAAATTTTACCCATAATCGACAATGTAGTTTGATAGACACAAAATCAAGTCAGAACAAACTGTACGTAGACCACAAAATTATATATTCCTGTCCTGTAATAAAAAAAAACAAAGAAACTATTTCCTTTTTTAAATTTTATTTTTAATAGGAAAATCTTTTATATTAGACTATTTTATTAACAACTCTTCTAATTCTCTCTTACTCTTTACTATGTTACTACTGTCTACTGGTATTTAAAGAAACTGCAGGCAATATTTTGTGAAATAAAATACATTCCATTGTATGGAATAGAACAGCACATATGTCCATTTGCACATGCATCCATAGCTCTTTGTCTACCAACTAAAAAATTAATATGACTATTAATATTATACCCACTGTATAATCACTTCTCTCCTTTGCATGCTGTACTTTATTTTAATAGATTGATGCTACTTGTTTGCTAATTTAATAGAATGTAATTAAATTAGGGAAAAAGAACCAACGAAACCAACAAATCTAATCTAACTGAAGATTTTTCCTGAAAGGTACTGGTTTATCTGAAGAAGACAATGGAGTGCTATTGCTTTTCTACAATGGTACAATATATTTATGAATTACTCTTTTGCAATAGGCACTACTGTGACTGCACAAATGGCTTTCCTTCTGTGCATATCCCTGTATTTGCTCAGGACAATGTACAGATGGATTTCCTGTCCTGCCTGACACAAGTCTGCTTCTTTCACTGGAGAAAGCTCTTACATTTTCCATACTACTTTCGCAGCATGAGAAATTACCTTCTGATTGCCTTATCAAATGATTGCTGTATCAATGCACTCACTACATAATAAATACCCTGCTAATCCTGGGATAACAGTGCTCGTTTGAAACATTTCATCATGTCTCTGTCCCATCTGGGACAAAACAACAACCTATACGTTCCTGAATCTTAACAGGGTTTTCATTTCCTGCTCCAGTTCTATAGTGGCAGGACAATCACAAACTGAAAACTTCCACTAAGCTTATTCATACAGTAGCATAAGGGAGATAAAATGTTCATGGGTCATTACATTTGTCATCTTTCAGTTACCCATGAAAATCTAAACTCTCTTGGTCAAGTGCAAACAGGTTTTCACGGGTCAATGAATGTCCCTGCCAAAAATCAGATTTTTAACATTTACCACACAGATCTACCACATGTGCTGCAACACATAAAAAGTATAATGTAAACATTACATTTAATTACCAATAATGTTTTTATTTACCTTCTACAGATTAAAAAAATGTTGAACTATTTTTATTTAATAATGTAAATAACATCAGTTGTGCCCACTTATATGACAAATTCAACCTGAGTGACTTGGAAAAAGACTTCCGGCTTCTCAGATCTTATAATAACCACTTAAGCATAAAGCTATTTGCACTGTTAAATGTGGGGAGAATTCTAGAGTGTATATATTCCATATTAATATTTCTGCCTTACTCAAATAGGAGTTGTCTGTTCATGTAGCACAGAGAGGCCAGGCATCAGTGAATGCACCTTATTTCAGCTGTAAGAAGCAGCTAATTACCTGTATCAGCACCACAGCTGTATCTCCTTGCTAAGGACAAGAAATGATGTACTCCCTTTATGCAGGAGTTCATTCAGTACTATATCATGCACAATTACATTCCTACATACTGAAATACTGGGGGGGCAGGGAGGGGGAAGAAGAAAAAATAACAAAACCACTCCATGAAAAAAGAAGATGAAGCAAAAAACCCCATAACAAACAAAAATGATAGTACACAAAACAATAATTTCCTGAAATTATCTAAGTAAATATGAATCATTGCTGTCTGTGGGGGGAAAAAATGAAAAAAAAAATCTAAAAGCAAGCCATGCAAGTATTTGTCACTATAGAAATTACAATAATGTAAAAGTAATGTATTCTTTTTTTTCAGGAAAACATCTTAGAGAAGTAAATACTGTATGTACTTAAGAGATCCACTTTGCAAAAACTGACTAAGTTTTTATTAACATTTTTAATTGTTTAGTGCAGTATTAGAATTCCACTATCTTTACTCATTCTATCTTGTATTGTACCCATTTAAAAAAGGATTAAAGTCAGAAATATCCAGTGACCAGGAAGTCCTTCACCTTTCAAAATGTTCAACTTTTAAAATTTTATTCTATTTGAAAGAACTTCTCTTACATAAAAATGGGGAATTTTGTTTTAGCAGTTTTTTTGGAGTTTTGCAGTTCTTCACTCACACGATCTCTGAGGGCTTCCTGAAACACATGTGTGCCAATAATGATGAAGGATTTGATGCAGTAAGAGCAGGAAACTCCTGAGACACTGACTGGTCTGTGACATGGAGTACTAAAGAATAAGGATTTGCGCTGACCTTGCTGGCACTATGTGAGAATTATGCAAAATCACATTAAATGTTAAAATTATATGCAAAGCAACCACAGTCTAGATAATTAAGAAAAGATAAATGGTGGTGGCAGCCTAAGTAGCCTTGGAAGAGACACCCATAGACATTTTGCTTTATTACATTTTTGGAGTTAAATGAGATTAATATTGGATGTGCAGCATAGATGCAAGGTTGAACATGTTTTACTTCTATCTGGTTTCTTTCCTAAATGCTAAGCACAAGAGAGGTACTTGTTTGCAAAACCTTTTCAGTTATGCTGAAGATATTTTATTCAATATTTATTTGAAAAAAAAAAATCAATATTTATTTGAATATTGACAGTAAAAGAAGAATGTCAAAAATCATGTAAAAATAGGAAATGTCATTTTATTCTGTGATCATTGAGGAACATATACTAGGTACCTTTCATCTTTTCTTAAAACCAATATTGTGCTTCAAATTTTATTTGGTTTGTAACTACAATCATATGGAGACTAGAGAACTGCTCAGGTAATTCTGAAATAAATACATGGATTTGGTCTACTGGGTACTTGTCTCACTTTGAAAGGCCACATCCACCCACTGACTAGTTCTCTATTATCTCCAATGGAGGTTTAAGTACCTGGCTCAGCAAGACACCTAGATCACAGACATCTCAGTGTGTGTTTGGAGCTGCCTCACAGTTCTGAATCACACTTCCAAAAATATTTATGTGCAGCTGGCTGAGCACTTCTGGCCAAGAAATAGTGGTATTTTCTGTGACTTACCTTTAGGTTTATAAAGCTGATTTCTTAATCTTTATAGAGATGAATAATACTAAAGCTTCACTACCCACTGCTATTGGAGCTGATGGATAACACACAAATTAAAGAATATTGGTTGTGCATATGACTTTCAGCATCAGGCTTGAATTGCAAATTTCAATAAACATGAGTTGTGGCAGAAATTTCTCATTATCCTAAATACATCCTTTCCGATATCTTAGATCACCTTCAGAAAGCTCATTGATCTTTCTTCCCCAGAATATAATAGACTGTTATCTTCAATTTATTCTAACATTTTCCATATAAACCTAAAAAGATCACAGTTCTGGAAATTGTGATGAAATAGAATAAGAACATGCAATTTAGAATAAAGATAAAAATAAAATAACTTTTCCTATTGTAATATTTAGAATGTTGATTAAGTGTAGTATTTATGAAAAAGGTAGAGGAATACCTGGTTAAATTTACTGTCTTCAGTTTTATCATGCCTAACATAAGAAAGAATACGAACAGATTTTGCAACTACTGTTAGCAAATCCTTTTTGGAGCATCTTATTATCTAGGGCAAACTACCATCAATGGCATCTTAAGGATATTTCCAAAGAGATACTATCACCTTCTGTACCACCCTGGACACTTCACATATTGGGCTAAACTGGTGTCATTTTCTCTAGGTAGACACACAGAAGGAATACTGACCAGATATTCTCAAGAGGTAAAAATCACATAAAAGTTTACTGACAAACGATAAAAAATAAGAAATTTTGGGGAAAGATTTAGCACAACATAAAGTGCCTATTACAGCATAGACTTAGAAAGTGCCTATTACAGCATAGACTTAGCAACCTTTAAACTCATTCAACCTCATGTTCAGTGAAAAGAGAGTTAAAAGAAGAATAAGAAGAAAGGGAGGAAAAAGAAAAGAAATATATAGAAAAACACATAAATAGCTACTAATTCCTTGAAGGTGAAGGGAGGGTTAGACATCAGCTTGCTTCATGGTCAACCTCCTTAAATCCCTGGCCCATCATGGGACTTCATTCCAGGTGGGACTTCCAGTCACTTGGCCACTCGGGGGCTGGGTTGGGCAACTCTGGGGGCTGCCTCCAGCATGCCAGGATAGACAATGTGGGCCTGGGGGGTAAGGGTGGTAGGGTACTACCTCACTACCTCATCAAAACCTGACCTACCCCCTACCAGACATTCCGATCATCCCAAGATGTCTCAAGACATTAATCTTCCCAGTCTCTGACACCTTCCTCAGTCTTCTACATACAAGGCTACTAACACAACTAATAGCTAAATTTTATTGCTTATAAATTATTATTAAAATATTATTTAAACCTGAAAGTCTTTGTTATATGAACAGTTTTGTCTGAAGTGAACTACTGGTTTAGTGTTTGTGCATGGTTTCTTTTTGCCTCTTTACCTTTCAAGATCTTTGAAATTGTGTTGTGGAACGAACATTGAATGTTACAAATTTCATTGTACATGGTACTCCTTATCAAAAAGCAACTTTGCTCCTCCTTTCTGAAATCTGTGGAGTTGTATTAAAGTGGAAAGATATGTTGGTTTGATTTATGACTGCTGTTAGCTTAGTTTTGTCCTGAAATAGTCAAATTCATAATTTTTTCAATTTTCTCATTGTGAAGTTAGAGTAGTGTCAAGTTGAGGGGTTATTTGCTGAGTAACAGTTTCTTCTTCACTTTATATTAGAGGAAAGACTGGTCTGTGGAAAGCCCAAGGAGTACTCCACAAATTTTGAAGATGCTTACATTGAGGTTAGAAACAAAAGTTATTATAGTATTTTGTCGACTGCTTTATGATGAACTTGGACCCTATCTATTAGGGAAAAAAAACCCAACCCTACAGTCCAAAAGCCCCACTAATATTGCTGTTTGTATTTATGGTGTGTATCTCATAATTATAAGCAAGCTATTATTGTAATCTATGAATTCTACAGAATAACTGAAATACATGCAATATAAGTGCAGACATCCTGGATATACTAGATTCATCTATGCTACTGAATCTTCAGGGAGCACCTTCTTGCTTCAAAGTTTAGTGCTTATGCTTGTATTTTTCTGGGGACACAGACCCTCAACAGCAGAGTGATGGTATTTGCACTGCCTAGAACTTGGCTAGGTCCACTTTTACCTCTATGTTGTGTCTTTTTAGTCCTAGGGCCTATTACTGTTTATCTTATGTGTGCATAATGGGACTTTGACCCAGTAAAAGTTTCTCAAACAATGTGAGGAATTTAATTTAGTTAAATAAAATAGTGTCTCTACAGCGTTCAATTCAAAGTCTATATAGTGTGTCCTATGGTATGACATGAGAGTGTTAATGGGGATGTTACAGGGTACACAATTTGCTAAGTGTGGCATTACCTACAGCAGGCAAAAGCCAGTATCATGTAGTCTTTGAAATTTCCTTTTGGAAGTAGCCTCTGGTATGAGCTATATAGCAGAACTACATCCAAATTTGTCTTAGATGGAACTAGAATGTTCTGTGGGAAGAGAGTTTGTGAGTAAATGAAAAATTAAGCAGTATGGATAATCAAGACTCAGGGGACCTAATTTTCTTCAGCTATACTGCAGTGATGTCTCTCTTTAAGCTGAAAGGTTTGTAACACAACTCTTATCAGGGCTTATAGTTGGATAGAGCTGGAGTAATAGAATTTAAGGATAATGTGATGAAAGTGAAAAAATTTTAACAGTTTTAATATACATTCTAATTTTTCAGCCATAGAAGATGATAATAAATTGTCATAATACTGGGTCTAAATTTAAAAAAACCTGACTTGATAGAATAATGGGCATTAAGTTATTGTTTACATGTTACAGTTCTAATAACGTGCTTCAGGGACAAGTCTGTTTCCCTTGTAGAAGACCCAGAGAGACCCAGAGTAATTGTATCTAGCATTTGGTACTGTCCATGACATGCTGCTTAGTGTATAATCTTTGTACCACTAAGTTGTTTGTCCCTATTTGTTCAGAGAGTGATCCATCAGGTGCATGGTGTGCATCGCCCTTGTTTGTTCTTGCTCTTGGCATGGCTATGGACGTATAACCAAGTGGGAAGGAAAAATTTAATTTTGTGTAATGATTAAAGAGGCAAAGAAATCCCTCAGTGGGAAGTAGTCCTTCAATGTCCTTTCAGACAAAAAAGAAGAATCACATAGTTTTTACTTCATCCCTTCTCGCTAGACTCAGTTTGGAGTTGCTCAGAACACTTTACAACAGATGTTCTGATCTCTTGGCCCTCTGGGGCCTTCTTTTAGCTGAAACTCTTTGCAATACTAAAAGTACTGTTCTTTTAAGGTTACATTCTTTGTCATGTGGCCAACATAATTATATTATTTTTGTTGTCTCACACGTACAACATTTATGTTTCTAAGTCAAGATACCAAAGTGCCAAATAATCATGGACTGGAAGAGGAAGACTTGGAATGATCAGTGAACACACTAAAGAGCTTTCTACAGGGAAATCTTGTGAACCAGAATCATACAGGCTTTGTAGGGAGAGGCCTCAGAAACTTAGAGCAGATAAACTGGGGACCATGAGCTCAAGTACACTGGCACTATTTCCTGTACATTGGCACAAATTGGATCTATTTCCAAATTATACATTGCCCACATTGCTGATGAATTTACATAACTTGAGGTTTTTAAATATATCTTCAGTAAATACCTGTCAAGACTGGTTTTATTAGGGTTGATCCTGACAGAAAATGGTTGACCTTCTGTTATCCTATCCTGCTCTGTTTTTATGATCCTATGATTAAAGTATAAATAACCTCAAGAGCAAGAAGCTTAAATGTGGATCACAGCACGGTGTTTTTCCCAAATAACTTCAAAAATAAGGTAGCAAACCACTTTCAAAGGTCACTCCACATTTCAGTATGAGTAGCCTTTTACAAAATCAAACTCCAAGTTCATGACAATGTTTCTGTGAAAAACTTAGGTTTGTCAAGTACTTCTACATTTGCAGGAGGCAGAACATTGACACTGCTTTGGACATTGACTCTGAAATTCTGCTTAATTTACACTTCAAACATAAAAGCTTGTTAAAAACCTTGCCCCAGCTGTAAAGCAATTGAAGGCTTATGGGGAATATCCGGAGGCAGAACTTTAGGTACTCTAGACTAATTTGTTTTAAGGATTATGAGATGTGTTAATCAAGCTGAAAATATACCCTAACTGTATTAAACATTTTTCTTTTACCAGAGGAAATCTTGTACAATTTTTTTTGAGGTAATATATTAGACCAACAATTAAATAGAGTTAAGTTACTAAATTAAATAGATTCCTGAATGTTCAGACTCTTACAAATTTGTTTAAACTTGAAATATGAGGCTATAATACTGAACTTTAAAGTCACAAGCATCTTTAGGTTTAAGTTTGACCATCTTTAAGAGCTAATTTACCTATTTTCTAGATCTAGCGCTATTAATTAGCAATTTCTAACATCTGTAAATCTGGAAAACAACATAAGGTGCAGATATTGTACTTAAAAAATTTTGTTATATGTAAACAAATTATTATGAGATAAAAATGATGACAAAAATATGCTATGAAAGGCTTAAAAAAATCTATGAAAATTATCAGAAAGATAGTTTGTGGACTTTCTTCTAAACTGAAGAAATATGAAAGCATAATTTGAAACTGACTATATTTATGGCAAATAGATATTAGCTGGAAAATCTCAATTTAAATTCTGAAATGGCTTCAACAGCTCTGTTTCTCTGATTTATTTGAGAAAAATGAGTGTTGGAGGAATATAAAACACTAGGGTTTTAGATGACTTCCGTAATTTTAGGGTTTATATTTTTACCAACTCCTTCTTTTTCATTCTAGCAACACCTTTTTACAGTCTTCAGCTATGTTTGAGATATTTTTTATTCCAGCTACTAAATAATTTGCTCAGCATTCATTGTCTGGTAAAGTGTATGTTTTCAAAGACAGAGTGAATTCATTTGCAAACATTCCTGCTAGGAGGATGATTTTCCAACAGGGTTGGAAAGGAAGGGTTAGCATTCGTGCATACTGGGATATGAATTTTCTCCCACTTTAGAAGCCCATCTACAGCGCTGTATATTGCTTAGCTACTCTTATTTTGAGAGACCTTGAAACATTAGTCATCAATGTTCCTTCAGCTATTTCATGCTTCAATTATTATTTTTTAGCAGTGTTTATTTCAACAAAATTATCACAAAAAAACACTAGGCTAAACAGACTTACAAGGAAAATTGCAATAACTAATATAGAGTCAGAAGAAATGGCAGCTATTGAATTTCAGTATAATTTTTATATATCTTCACTATCAAGGCTGAACTACTAATTAAGAAAAAATTGAACAACACTGTCAGATGTTCAAGGGAGTAAGAACTTCCTTGGTTCAAATGCATTTCTGCAGATATGCTTATCTTGAATTTTGCAATTTCTCTATTCAGGTTGCACAAGTCCATTACAGATTTTAATACAGAATATAATTAATAAGTCATGAAAGGTTGTTTTAGGGTGTTTTCCTAAAGATGTCATTGACATTTTATTCAAATTTCCTTATATTTTTACAGAAATTATGGGATAAAAAAGAAAATTAGATGATTTTGAAAGGATCATTTAATTCTTTCAAGCCATGAAAGGGTTTTTATCATCCTGGGGGTTTATGTTTATTTGTTTTGATGATTCATTTCTAAAAGAGATGAGACCTTTCTGAATTTCATGTCTAGTTATAATGTCCAAGTTCCTCTGGGAAAATACAATACCACAAAGACTAAGAAACTAAAGAATGTTCTGAATTGAGGTAACAGTAGGTATGAAACTCTATTTTTCTATAAAACACACACTCAGTACAGTGAGAGCCAAAATGCACTGTAGGATTCTGCGGTTTTGACACAAAATTGATCATTTAAACACAATGGATTTCACCTAGTATAAAATCAGGAAGATCAAAAAAATTCCCCACATACATTTGAGCTATGGAATCTTTAATATTTCTGAAGAAAAAGCAAAAAGAGTGAATATACCAAGTAAAAATACTGAGTGAAAATATTGAGAGCTTCCTGTTCAACTTAATTATTTTTTTTCCATTAGTCAATTTGATGCTTTAGGTTTTAGCTTTTGTATTTTAGATTATGTGCTGTTTTAGCTTTAGGTTTCTATTAAGCGTTATGGAGTTCTCTTCACAGAGTAGAGGGACAAAACAATTCCTTCTCTAGTTTGGTACCAAGGTCAACTTTCAGGCCCAAGAAGGAAAACAACGGTGAAGTGAGAAGAAAAAAATCAGGAGGATGGAGCTTCATAATCTGAAGCTATGGTTGGACAATTGATTCTAATCTGTCAATGGACCAGAACTTATAAAAGTGTGGGACCTTGTGATTGGGTGTCCATTTTGTGACCATTTTTGGGCAATTTTGGTGTGGTCCAGCTGGACTCTCGTGTGGCCCAGGTGTACTCATTGAGGCCTTTTAACAAATATCTACTTTTTCCTCTTCTTCTGTCTAGTCTCTGTTCCAGGTCAGCGTCCAGAAAGCAAAAAATTCACATCTTCACTGAAGTATGATGTGCTAAAGAGAGGTTTTATGAGACACATATGAAACACTTGAATATGAAAGTAGATAGTATGTAAATATAGAAAGCAGAATGAACTCAAGACATCTAAGAAACATAGACAAAATAGAAATACATGGTTTCATTTGGTTATTGTGTAACAATACATAACAAAATAGCATACAAAAATAATTACATGTTATTCTCTTTACATACAGATGAAAGAACACAGATATGCTTACAGTAGAGAAGATACCATATCACTATTTATTTGCTCTAAATAATGAAATATTGGGCATTAAGTTAAGACAATCTCAGACTTCAATGCCATTATTGTGATCCTCAAAACTCATTTCAATTTCCATTTAAAGCTGAGTCAGCTTGCAACAGAAAAGTTACATATCTGCTGAATCCCAGATAGTTATGAATGCTGACAGGGTTAGTCTCAGCATTTTTCTAGCAGGTAAGTCAAATAAAGGTCTTTGGAATTTACTTTTTTTTTTTTTTAATTTCTTTTATTTTTTCTTTCTTTCTTTCTTTCTTTCTTTCTTTCTTTCTTTCTTTCTTTCTTTCTTTCTTTCTTTCTTTCTTTCTTTCTTTCTTTCTTTCTTTCTTTCTTTCTTTCTTTCTTTCTTTCTTTCTTTCTTTCTTTCTTTCTTTCTTTCCTGCCTTCCTTCCTAACTACTGTTTATAAAGTATTCTCAAACTTGTATGAAACCGGTCCTTCATTTTCTAGGCGACTTTATCAAAATTATGTTTTATCTCTGAAGTTAGTGCTCAAGAGTCCAGGTGCACAGAAAAAGTGTCATTTTTAGTTCAACATTTATAGAAATAGAAAATGCTGAGAAAATTCAGTTAAAATTGTCATATTTTACCTGCTATAATAGGGAAGTCAATGATCTCTATTCCAGAATTAGTTTGCAAAGAATAGAAACCTGCATACGGAATCTTAAGATTTTTTTCAGTGAGACCTGTTGTGGATTTTAGTTTTAATTAGTTTAGTTTAGACTGTATATTTAATTTTTGATTTTTTTAAATTAAAAATATACCAGTTGGAGTTTTGTTGAAATTCTGCAAGTGATAAGTACAAACCTTGGGATTCAGCTGTGATACAGTGTTCTGGTTTGAGAAGCAAAACCTGTGAGACACTCCAAATCAGAAATATAATTTATTAGAAAAAGGGAAAATAAAACAAAAAGGAAACAAAATACATGCANTGGAAGTTTATCAGTGGGCTCAATGGCCCATTAGCAGAAGAGCCATTCCTGGAGGGAGGATGGGCCATGGAGGAGATAAAGAAACTGCTCTTGATGATTTCTTATCAGCTGGCTTATCAACAGAAGATCACATCACTACCCCCCATCCCAGTTCCAAGGGATGGTAATAGAATAACACACCTTGGATTATATTTTACACTGCAACCCATGTCATACAGTTCTATGTATTTTGCATAAAACTAGTCATTATATCAAAAGTGTCTTTGAACCTGAAATTTTACAGCCAACTGAAAATCTCTAGTCACTGTGTCAAAACAATGTGAGAAGAAAAGATCAAAGGGTATGTTTTACAGATGTGCATGAGGTTTGCATGAGATGTGGTAGAAGACAGCTATTGTATAGTACAGCATTGCTGACACATTAAGAAAGTTTTATGATGCTCTTTCAGCAGTATAAAACACCACTGCTTAGAATGAGAGAAAAGAATATCATGTTTGCTTAGCAGAAGTTGGTGGGATTATTCAGAAAAAGAAAATGAAGAAATTGTACATTTTTAGCAAATCTTTTTCCTAATCAAGGTAACACCAATGCTAGAGTCAGTATTGAAATCTGACCCATAATCTGTGGATTCTAACAATCAAAATGCTGGGCTAAATTCACTGATAAAGAATGGTCACAAGGTTAATAAATTTGTCTTTATATTTGCTAATGAGAATTTGATGTTATATTTTCACATCTTACAGCAATTTCTAGCTAGGAACAAGTATGCTAATATTTATGATGGTAGATAATACAAATAAATCTAGACGTTGAAGATTCTTTAGCAGTTTTGGACTTTTGAAAAGAGATGGCAGTGAGGAAAAAATACAAACCAAAATCAAAATCACCAATACACAGCAAATACACTTGAGCCTGTTCCTACAATAGTTGAAGCATTTAATACTATTGATGTTCCTGGGATTTTTATGATGCTGTATGAACTGTATGGGTAGTGTGATTGAGAGAAGAGTCCGCTAGCTGGGTGGCAAACCTTAAATAACTGTTTCACGTTTAGACAATAATTTTAGAAATTACTGGAAATAAAATACCCTTTATTGAGAGATACACAGTTCAACACTGTTTGCTTGCTGACCCGAAGAAAATGCAGTCACTCCCAAAACACAGGATGTCAAAGGGCAAAGTTCTCTGTCTCTCAAAATACCCTATCTCTCTTCCTCACTGACATGCATTCCAAAGACTGTAGTAAGATCTTTGAGTTCAGTACATTTATTTAACAGATGTTTCCTAATGAGTCTCAGGGACTATTAGTTTCTATCACAGACAGTTTAACTGGAAGGCCAGAATCTACTGTAGTACTACCTAGAGCTTAGCAATTGAAAGGTGTGAAACATAAATCCTCTTTTGTCTCTAGAATGGAATCCTTAAATTTACTATCAGTTCAAATAATTTAGATATTTATAATGAGCAACTTCAAGAATTCACATTACAAACAATTTTTATATTTCCATGGTATAAAAAAGCATTAGTTTTTTTGGAATTGCAGACAAAGTTTAGTTAGTTGTCTGAACTTTAGCCTGTGAATTTATTATCTGCCTTGTTCCTTCTGACATTTCTGGTTTTTATAGCTCAATATTAGAGGAAAATTCTGCTGCAATACAAAAACATCAAATTCAATTTTATTTAAAGCTCATCGTCAAATGTTGCACAAGAAGCAAAACAATGTGGAAATGTAGGCACTATATATAAGGGTTTCTTCTTTCTCTTTTGGCCATATCTTGTATTTACTGGTACACAGCAGCTCGATTTCACTAGAACAGAACACCTGCAACACTTTTAGCTTTTGACTGGGTCAGAAGGCTGGTTCAGGTGCTTAAGCACTGAAAATATGTCTGAATCATGCTGGGCTGCGGTATGCCTAAATCTAACTGAGCTGTTTGGTGGGATATTATATAAAAAGAGAACATCCTTACCTCTCATTGCTTAAATGAGAGAGACTTAAACTCTTGTCTTTTTCTTGGTTTGCTTTTGGCATCTCAGTGAAGTCTGTAAATGCAGAGTGGTTTTTATAGCATTCTTGTCAGCCATGTCCCTCAGGACATTAAGATCTTGTCAGCCTATTTTCCAATTCCAGTGGGTCTTGTTTCAAGAGTAAATAATCTGACTGCTCTGATACGAGAAGTTATATCTACTGCTACAAAAGCTCTGGAGAAAAAATTCAGATCCAAAAAGGGAAGAACCTACTGAATTTAGGTACTCAGTTACCAGGTGTCTTCACACTCACAGAAGCTGGATTGAAGCAGTTAAATACAACCAAATTTTTCTTTCAGTCTGACCTAAATACTTTTAGTTAAAGGCACTGTGGGGCTTCATTTTGGTCCCTTCTGCAGCAAATAGAAATGAACAGTGTAAAACATCATCAATAATCCATTAAGAATGGATTATCATAATATCTGAGCATTATACTTATATTATTTAATGTATCTTACAGTTTCAGCCCTACTGGGACCTTCCTGAAACTACAGTCAGGGCTTTTATGTGTAACAGCATATTAAGAGCTTAGTCCATTACACTTTCATGATTTTTTTAATGATAAATTTAGCAGAAAGCTGAGTGACATCTCAAAAGTCAAACACAGTTACAACAACTAAACAATTAAATCTTAATACATAATAATCACCAACAGTTGTCACTGAACTTAACTCCATGGAAATGCCTTGATCTATGTCACCTGAAGCTCTACACTTTGCTGTTTTTAGCTGCCGCTTTGAAGTTGCATAACTGGAGAAATATTTATAGTTGAGTTATCATTCCTTTCTTTAAAGGTGCCCTGTAATTAAATAATTGCCACCCTAAAGGTTTTTAAATGGCTATTTTTGATATTATTTATTTTTAGCTTTGGCAGCAAAGTTCATTAGCATAATATGAACACTTCTCAAATTTTAATTAATTCATCATTATGACACGTCTACAAGATAATGACCTTGCTTGACATACCATGAAGATGAGGCCAAATTTTCAGTGTTTGCTTATTGTGACAAATATGAAACAAGCAGAAAAACAAGTAGAATTTATACAATCAATAATTTTGAACAACTGGAAATTAAAATCTTAAAAATATCTTCATTTTCTGGTATTAATAGTTTCTGTAATTAAAATATCTTAGATGATTTGTTGTTGTGGGGTTTTGTTTTTTGTTTATTTGCTTTTTGTTTTTATTTTTTAATTCTGCAAGTCTTATGCTGACCAGTGTATTCTTTTTGCACACATGGAGTTAAGTTTAATTGTATTTAAGAGACTTCTTTTACTATTTTATTAAGACTATAACACACATTACTTTAAATTAAAGTTATAAAAATGGTTTAAGGCAAATCATATTATTTCTTATTGCATCCTGTATATTACATTATGGGTTTGACTTTGGTAAGGACAAGTAATTTTAAAAACTGTTATAAGTCACTGCTATGCAATTTTACAATCTTTCTTATCACGTTATACAGTTCAGTTTCTACTGTGGAACAGTTTTTCATGAAAGTATAGTTAAACTCTAAAAAAAATAGCTGGATGGTTGTTTTTCTGTATGGTAATTTTGATTTATAGCAAATAAGACTGTTAACTTTCATTAATTCCAATTAAAACTGAAAAGTTAACACAATCAACAAATTTTATACAGTGTTAATCATTAATTCAAGTCACACACTAAGTGCTGAATAATCAAATCACATCATGCCAGAGGCAAAACTGAACTTGATAATGAAAATAATGTTAATCTTTCAAGACATAAGGGTTTAAATGTGTAAAGTCTAAAGTATCCTGCAGTTTGGCTCTGTCTGGTCAAAACAAGAGATATAAAAGAAGATAAATAAAAAACCAAGATAAATAAAAGAAGAATACTATCTCTTAGTTACCACTCACAAGCAGCAAAACCCACAAACAAGTTACTACATGGCTATTTTTTTTCTCATCTCCTTCTAGAGAATATTACTGAACTTGCATTAGAACACCAGTCTTAAAGCTTATTTGTCTTAGATATAATGAAAAACTCTGAAAAGGTCTAAGGCTTTTGTCAGACACTCATTACATCATATACTGTTAAAATACTGGCATTTTAGTGGCTTTTTTCTGTATTCTAAGCTACATATACATACGCACATACATGTACACATACCTATACCTATACCTATACCTATACCTATACCTATACCTATACCTATACCTATACCTATACCTATACCTATACCTACACCTACACCTATACCTATACCTATACCTATACCATGATGATAAAATATATGTTTTTCCAGAAGGCAGAATATGTCTAGAGCCATTTTCCTCAAAATGCAGTTATTAGTAGAAATCGAGTAATCTTTCTTTTTTATAATTTCCCAACGGGATATTGGTCCCCCTGATCTAGAGCTTGCCAA
>VZTB01009972.1:50056-86847 GCA_013397245.1 Thryothorus ludovicianus
CATGATACTATCCAGCCCTGAACATGTAACTCAAATACTGTAGGCTCCCACGTAGTATGAGTGACTATTCCTGGTCAGCTAGAAGGCTCCTTTAAGTCTCAGTGAGTTGCATCCAGGGAACAACATAGAAATTCTACATTTCAGATATTTAATTTCCAATTTTCACTGCTATGCCACATAACAGCAAGGTCCCAAGCTCTGTGTCTGTTATGTTTTCTTAGTTTTCATTGACTTCACAGGGATTTGCAAGGGTATGAGACCAGAGCTTGTGACTTCCTTCTTATTTTTTTCTTTTCATCTTTTTTTTTTTTCTGTAAGAATTGAGGGCATTGGATCTATAGCTATAACTTAAATCTTTGGGTAATTTGTTTGTTTCAGTTTTTTTTAAGTAAATAATTTTTTTCCTGTACTATACTGCCTATATCTCCCTTCTGATGCTAAAAAAACCCTGATTTTTCATTGTATATTTATCTAAAAGAACACTTAGGCTTTCCAGCAAGTTTTCATGAAATCTGTATATCTTCCATAACCATTTGGTAGATTTACTGCATTACTCATGCAGGGATCTCAGTCACGGCTGACCTGTGGTGCTTGCAGGCCCTTGAGGAGCAGCATGCTCATGGTGAGTGTGGATTTCTCTGACAGGGCCTTGCATGGGGTTCTGGGGTTGCATCTCTCCCCCCCATTCTCCTTTTTCTCCTCCTGGGGGCCCCATGCGGGAGAACAGGGTGTAGAGGGCAGAGCCCCCACAATGCCTGGGGCTCTACTATGGCAGAAAGTCAGATTCATGGGGCTGAAATTTCTGCTACACACTTTGTATTTCATGAAGCAAACAGGTTTGATAAAAACAGAGGAGAAGGCTATACAGTGATACAAAAAGCAGGCTTCAGAAATATGCAGGAAAGGCATATTGAGAATTTTAAATTATTCATCAGTGTCAGCACACTTGACTGCTCCACTAAAATGCACAGACATCTGTGATGAAAAGAAACATCAGTCCTGAACAGGAATGAGCAAATAACAAGTTTAAGAAGCAAGTTTTCATACAATTTTGCAGGTAATTCAGACATAAATTCTTGAAGCAGAAAAATTACTGCTGAAGGAAATAAAAAGAAAAAAAAAGTGTAAGAGACATGCATTTGTTAAGTAATAACACCTTCATGTGCACTAACAGTGAAATTACATTGGATGTTATCTCAGTTACCTGACTGACTGCAAGATGGGGGCATTCAGAGTAGATACACATTTTTCCTTTCTTTACTGAAATTTATGTTTTTTTCAGTGATTTCCTCAATTTTCTAAAAAATTAATGCCTGTGAGTTGATGGCAACTGGAAAACTATGAAAACATGTTATCAAAATTTTTAATGAACTAGATTTGTCACACTGCTGAGCCTCTCGCTTCAACAGATTTCAGATGACTATGTAAAGAAAAAAAAAACTTGAAAGACTGGGGTAAACTGAGACAGATACTATACTTAGTTGGACTAGAAGGTAGGAAAATCCACAAATCTTCCATCCTTTCCCACCCAAAACTTATTTTTGCACAGTATATAGGCATACTTTTACATTTTCCCTATCTTTCCCACTAAATCACATGAGATAATTCTTGGAAGCAAGCTTTGAGCAACTCATTTACCTAGCACAATATACCTTTGGGTCTTCTTCAGAAGTTCCATTTAAACTAAATAGCCCTGACATATTGATTAATGAGCTACACTAGGCAGACAGAAAGGAATTTATTTTTCATTTGAGATCTTCCAGTAAGATGTTTCAATAAAAAGAAGGTTTTTTTTTCTTGTACAAAGCCATGATGATCAGGTACAACACTTAGGCAATGGAGGACTCTCCCCTAACTCTAGGCATCCTGGTAATATAGTGGATTCAGTTGGAAGTGACTTTTAAAAGTCATTTAGTTCTCCCCTCAACTTGCAATGAGTAGAACCATTTTCAACTTGAATAGGTTGTTCGGAGCCTTGTCCAACCTGACCTTGAATGTTTCTAAGGATGAATCCAGTGTTTCACCACCTTCATCATAAAAAAATTATTCCACCTGTCTAGTTTGAAGACAATGCTGATGCAGGTAGAGATTCCAAGAAGTTTGAAAAGCACTGTAGTCAGTGGGAAATTTTATCATTCAGATCACAAAAGTGGCATCAGGATTGACCTGGTTAAAAAACATGACAAGCAAGGAGCACTGAATCTATTTTAATATGGTCAGCTATAATTGTTTAAGCTGCAGCATGCTCTGGGGAGTGTGATGTGATGGCTGACTGTGCTGGGTATGCTCACAATGTGTAGAAGAATTGAGTGCTGTATAACACAAAGGATTCTATAAGAAGTGACTGATGATTTAGGACTGTGAAGAAAAACACACGAAAAAGCAAACAGAAAATAATTTCTCAGTCTGACATCACCAAAGAGTAGCACTAAGGGTTGAGAACTGGAGTAAAGCCTGGTCTTCCCAAAACATTTGCCTAACGTCTGATTAAACCTCTCTTAACCATGGATTTACTTATTTGTAGTAAATGTGGGATTGATCTGCTCTGCTCTATCCCATGTGTCTTGTAAGTCCCACCTTGGGTACTATGGTGCACTTCATTTATATTTTGAATTTGTAAGACAAGCTGCAACACCTTCTTGTCCTGCCTGCACTATTTCATTTTCCCACCACCTTTAAGGATCTACCTGTGAGTGAGCTCAAAGTACTCCCTCTGCCAGCCAGCCAGCCCTGCGGGTGAGCACTGGCCAAGCTCTTCATTTGGTGTGCAGTCATGTTGTTCCTGCACAGAAGGTATGCTCAGCTGGTGGTGGCTGGAAGTGCTTGAAGCAGTTGGAAGAGACTGTGAGGAAAAGGCAGACAAAAAGGCAGAAGCAGATGGAAGTTTCTGCTGCTAAGCTATAGTAAAATTTCAGGGAGAGGAAAACCAATACGTTGGACTTTGATGGCTGTCAGTATTCTCCTGCCTGCACAACAGAAGGATGAACAGTTCTAGTGAGAATTAGGCTCTCCATGCTGAAGTGGTTGCAGTGGTGGATACTTCTCATGTATACCTTACCACAACTCAAATTTAATGTAAAGCTTCCCATCCATCCAGCCTATTGTGAATTCACTTTTACTCACACAGCTGAAAAACTTTGAGCTGAGCCTTAGGTGTTCATTCATATGTAGAAATAAGCTTTGTATTAGTGACATGATCTGACCTAGTTTTTAAATTTCCTGTTTCTTTATTTGTATCTCTTATAAAGTAACAGTTGGTTCAGAACTGACCACTGTAACTGAGAAGAAAGACCTTGAATTTACTATGAATACTTCTGTGAAAATATTAGCTCATTTTATAATGAAAATCAAAAAATAATCTAGACATTGGGAATTTCTAATAAGAACATCATTATGCCATTTTATACATAAAAAATACATAATCCATTTGCTCTTCTCTTTTTTGGGTGCATTATTTCAAAAGATACAGAAATGAAGAAAGATGAAGAGATGAAAATGCCAGCATTTTCCCTGTGAATTTATGGATACACAACCTGTCAGTAACAACAATGGGAAAGCAGTTGTCATGGGTGCACTGTGTACCTGCACAACATCTGTGCAGGAATTAATTGGATTGCATCCAATGATAGCTTGCTAAAATACAGAAGGTGGTTTAATGTACTTCTGGTGAATGTATTTGCAAATGCTAATGGTATTTTTTTAGTTCCTGTGTATATTACTTAGGACTACAGCTAATCTCCTATTTAAATTCTTGCTATAACATAACAAAACCCGGTATTTGGGTTTAGACAAGATGTATAGACTGGCTGTACAGACCACCCTTCCTGTTTTTCCCTCAAGTATGTACTCATCTTTATTCACACTCTAGATTCCTTGCTTTATGTACAAAGTCATATACATTTAAAATGTGAATGTATAATCCTACCATGACCCAACACCTCCCATTAAAAACAACCAGTGGTCTGCATCTGTTAACCATGACTGAAATTAATTTAATTTTTTTAAAATTTTTTTTCTGTCTGGCTTATTTAATTTTTTCCCAAAGTGAACATTTCAAAGTACACTTATATTTTCCCAGGGAAAAAAAACTGCAATAAGTATGAACTTTTAATTTTTTTCCCCAATGAACAAATAGCAAAAGGTTACTTAAACAACCACTAATTAACCTAAAGTGCTATTATAATTAAGGGCAATTCAGCCAATATTGTTGTTGATTCTGAGGGCTATTCTCCAATCCAGATGTAAATGTATCATGCCTGAAGAGCTGGATTACTCTGTACTCTTTAGTGTCAGTACTGAGAGGGAGCTTGGTCCTCTTGCCGAAGTGTAGACTGCTGGTGTTATTTGAGGTGTTTCAGGCTGTCTGGGTTATCTACTGAATGCAAAGAGGTACAACCCAGGGAGATCCTTATCCAACTAACTAGCAGTCACAGGGCAGACAGGTTTCCCTGAGGCAACTTTCATGGAGTTGCTTATGTTTAGGTAACATTCTTCCCTCAGCTCTCCCCCTGAATTGTAGCAAGAACTTAGACACCTTTGTGCACAAGTATCTCAAACCTTAATCAAAGATTTTTAGTGCAGCTTGGGAGGCTGTACGGTATTTTAAATGACCTCCACCTGGTGCTCCAGCTGGGTCTGTTGTAGGCTCTGTGTCAGTCTGCCAATCACATACAGGTACTGTGGATTTCTTGCAGTGCCTCGTATTGCACTAGATGCCTAGTTTGAAATTCTGAGTGAATTAGTATAAGAAATTAATATTCCATATAAAAAAGTATTTGGTGCTGCTCCTGCTTTTCACTGGGATATCACTGATGCTTGAATGGAAGATTGAGAAAAATCTCTTAAAAATGCACAAGCATAAAGAAATCTTTTTGTTTGTACTTGTATCATTTTTTTCTCTTGTAGTAATTATTTCATAAGTTGATGATTGAGATTAATATATCTGCTAAACTATGATGTAAATTGAGAAAAAAATATTTTTTTCCTTCTTTTCTTTCAGTAATTAAGTCTTTCCTGTATGCATTGTATCCTGCTTATGCTGACTTTCATTTAGAACTGATGTTGATCTCCTTAATACAGCTTTTTTCAAATCCTACTGTTCTTGGAATTTTTCTTGCTTTTATACAGAAGAACAAATTTAAGTACATGTAAAATCTGCTGAAATACCTGCAACCCCCACCACCACCCATGCATGACAGAAACATATTTCAGAAAGCTATAGTTTAGATGTTTAATAAAGCAGCATAAATATTTTTATATTCCTTGCTGTCCTTATGAAGCAGTAAAGGATTTCCTTTTCAGCCTTCTATTTGTTTTTTTTTCTGGATGCATAATTGCCGCTTCTGTTAACTAAAACTTCCTGGGCATGAAATACAGAGCGATAACAACTTAAAAGTACATATTTATTCTCACATTTTTAGAGCACCGAGAAGTAGGGAGTGAGGGGACATCCCTGCTTTCTTGTGGTAAAACATTTCATAGTCCATTTATTTCACTGAGGAGGATGTTACATCATAGCACCACTACCAGGGGCAATGAGATAATGAAGCAGCTACACTGCCTGAATATGTTTTTGGATTTCTCAATGAACCATTTAAACTGAAGGCAAATATTCCAGAATGTGCTTTTCACCGAATTATTTTAAGGTAAATTATTTATTTAGGCTACTAAAATAGGGATTGTATTTATTAAGCTTGACCAGCAGGGCTCTCTCTTGCATTATATTTGATTTCAATCAGGCCATTTTAATTTTGTGCGCATAGTGTCCTTTTCAAGGCAATTTTAAACCTGAAATGATAAAGCACTAGTCTTATTTATGAAACCTATTAGCAAAGAATTAGTCTGCCTTTGGATTCCAAGTTACAACAGAAACATATTTCCAAGATTTTTTTCCTTTTAATTAATTTGATTCTTTTTTAGTGATGATGTGTATATGCAGTTAATGCCCAACACTTTTAACTGTAGTGTTTCTTAGGTAATTTAAACAGTCAAAGTTGTAAATTGTGTGTACTTGCCACTGAAATATCAAAACCTTAATGCATACTTTAAGTCCTCAGGGGAATCCTGATAGTTATCCAGATCCCACGTGTAGATAGATAGATGCAACATGTCTAGCTTGAATTTGTGCTGGGATAAGACTTAAGTACAAAACATTATGGCTCTTATGGAAAGAAAACTAAATCAGTTTCCTCATTTTGAACTGTCAGGGTTCAGTATCATACTCATTAAAAAATCACACCTAATTTCCCTTTATACCAAACCCACTAGGCCCATGAAGCAATCAAGGCCCTTCCTCCCAGGAGTCAGGATTCCCACAGAATGGTATTCACTATACATATATGCTGCCTTAGTAAGTAAGATTTTTTTTTTTTTTTTAATACCATATAATACTACCACTGCCAAAGCTATTCCTGTGTATTTCTATGTGATAATTTTATAATTATATATGAAAATAAGTACCTTAATAAAATATTGCACTTCTAAATGTATGTAAAGAAAAAATTCCAATGTGAACAAGAAGATCTACTGATATAGTGATCAATAGGAAGATAGTTACCCCATTTATCTCAAATTATATTCCAGGGCTTTTTAAAGTGCCTATTTCTCCTCATCAGATACAGCTATACCTGGCTTAGACTAATCACCTATCTGTTTACACAATAAAAAATTATGTGTGATGCTTCCAACTTCCTCTTCCTACAGAAATTTCTCTTTTTATATCCAGAAAATATGTATAGCTTTTAGAACCCAAATCCTTGTCATCTTCAGAAACACCTCTGTGATGCAACTACAAATATTCATGTGAGATAAAGGAGACATAATAGAGAAGACTACAGAATCCTGAGAGTACCTAACTCACTGCAGGACAAGTACACTGCTTGGAAGCTGCTAAGACTGCCATAAATTCTTCTGCTGGACTGGTGTCATCTTAATAGCTGCTATGATAGAAGTAGGGCTCTTTTCCAGGTCAGCTTGCCCTGTTTGTTATTCCTATGTTACTTTGAAGAACAGTTTCCTTCGAGTTTGACAATGATGCAAACATTCAGCATTTGTAATGGCTGTCCTTCAGTGTTTTTGAAAACTATGTATTTTAAGAGGTATCTATTGTCTTTTTATATCTCAATGAGTGCACAACTTTCATCTGTTGAATTTATAACAACATCATAGAAAGAGCTTTCAAGTCATAATTTTATAGGAGAGATTTTCAGATATAGTTACCTATGCGTGTTCTAGAATACAATTTTATTCAAAACCCTAGAAAATCTTAGGAGAGATTCCAGAATCCTGAACATGCAAACAAAGTTTTTGAATGTAGATAGCTTTCAACATCTGATCATGTAGATTTACATATTGCTAAATATGTTAACTATATGTTAACAGCCACCAATGATCCAAGATTCAGCTCATCTAATTTAGATCAATCAAAAGTTAGATTAAAGAGTAACCCAGAGCACAGAATAAGATCAATATCTTCTTGATTTTTAGCTTTCTCCATCCACAGATGACAGAACCAAAATGACTGTCTCAGAGGCAACTCAAGATAACAGAAATTAATCCTTTCCTGAGTGATTACACTGTAATATTTAAATATTGAAAGGATGCAACAAAGTTACTTTTAAATACTGGATATAATAGAAAGAGACAGGATAAATTAAGATTGAACCAAGTTTTAAGGTAATTCTGAATCACTGGGCAGTCTGGAGATTCTTAATTCTTTGCCTGTGTTTTTAATTTCCTGTTAAGGATTATATCTGCAACCCAGATCCAGAAATGACAAAATACTGATAGAAAGGCTGTTACTGCAGAATTTTTAGCCATGAATGGGAGAAGACCAGAAATACTAGTCTTTTTTATTATTATTAATAGACTGAAAGGAATAACAATATTTTATCCTCAGGGTTTTTCTAATGCGAAGAAAATTAAGTTCCAATAAACCATGGACCTTTATTCAACCAATCCAAAAGTGAGTACTTCTACCTCATGGCCTTCTGCCATGGACTACTGAACATAAGCTTAATGACATTGATCAAAATGAGATTCCATGTAAATCACAAAACTTTATAGCACATCAGGCATCTCTAGCAGAAATAAGAGTTGAGAGCAGACATTTCATTTAATTTTTTCCACTTTCCACATCAGTGCTGCACAATGCCAGGATTCATTTATGATTCTTTTGTTCATATCCCTGTTCCTTCACTTCTACCAAGGTCAACATGCTGTACTAGAGACAGAAACAACAAAATTCAACAGAAATCCCACAGTAAATTTCATATAAAAATCAATCTTTATTATAAAGTAACAAGACAATTTATAAAGGCTACCACTGTAAAAGTATGATTAGTATTTAAGAGAACGTATAGGTAGTTAAAGGTGTATCTAATGAAATTTTAGAAGAAGCATAAAATTATGTAAACTGTCTTTCTATTCATATTTATTAACATTAGTCATTCCTAGCATTTGACTACAATTTTTTCTAGTAGAACTTTATATAAAATATAAAAGGTGTAACTTTTCCTTATATCCAGGTTTATTTGAATGAATCCATATTCATTCAGCAACAGTTTACACTTGCAAGACTGTTTAGAGATTTGCAGGTTTGCTGGAAACAACAGGAGAGGAATTAGGATAACAGTAAGGCGAAGAACATCACT
The DNA here is from genome assembly GCA_013397245.1 of Thryothorus ludovicianus. NCBI lineage: Eukaryota > Metazoa > Chordata > Aves > Passeriformes > Certhiidae > Thryothorus > Thryothorus ludovicianus. The sequence goes on from VZTB01009972.1 coordinate 58,708, forward strand.
GTCAATTTATCACCCTTTTTCTCTTTCTGTGTTAGAAAAAAATAAAAGTGGAGGGGAGTCTGGCATAGGTTCATAAGTTTAATATGGAAATTCAAGACTCCCTGAACTTCTGCCAGAAATGTGCACAGAGTTGTAAGTGATATTCGTGTTAGATATATTTTTTACAAATTAGGTAATTGAGCAATTAGCATGATTAACCATTCCACTTTAGCTTGACATCTGCTCACACCTTTAATAATATGCTTACTACCACCAGGGATCCATATATTGATAGACTGAGGTTTTTTTAAATGCTTGTTCTTTTTAAGTGCTTTAAGCAAGAGGTATGCAATTACAGTGAAAAATATTAAAATAAAGAAACAAAAATCAGACAACAAAATTGAAAATATTCACCAGCAGTAAACACTGTGTAGTTGTTCACTGATAAATTATATATAGATGGTATTAGAAATTTTAAAAATTGTGACATAATTTGTAGTTTTTCTGCAGAACAGTAAGGTCATTACTATATACCAATGATTCTCCAGGTCATAACTTCTCAGATTGCTTTAACTTCACACATATGTTCTTCCAGGCCTGATTCTGTGGTAAATAGTTTCAGTTCTACCAAGATTTCACAAAACACGTTTTAGAGATAAAATTGATTTCAACTTTGACCATGGCCTGGCTCTGCCTTGTGACTAGCACTTCAAAGTTCAAGGCTGATACCAACTTAAGACAAATCATCCTTCTCTCACAATGAAAATGATCTACAGTTTGCAGCTAATTGTCTTTTATCGCTGCGGGCAGACAGATGTTTAGCTATCTCCAGAAAAACAGAGATGCAAAACATGTAATGGTTGCCTGGGATAACAGACACCATCATTCCAAAGATCTTCCCTTTTTTTCTTCTTCTTCCCTAGCTTTATATGCTGAGCACGATGCCATATACTGTGAAATATCCCTTTGGTCTGCTGGGAGTCAGCTGTCCTGGCTGTTTTGCCTCCCAGTTTGTTGTGCACCCCCAGCCTCCTCACTGGTGAAGCAGAATGTCACTGCCTCACCTTGTCACACACCTTGTCTCTGTGTAAGTGCTGCTCAGCACTAACAAAAACATCTCTATATTACTAACACTGTTTTCAGCACAAATCCATAACATATCCTCACGCTAGCTGCTGTGAAAAAATTTTAATCTACCTACCCCAACAAAACAAACCTAACAACAAAAAACAAACCTAAATGAAAGCAGCTCTAGTAATTGGATAGTTCAGAAAATTGATTTGATGAGAATTTAATACAATTTTCAAGAAGATGATTTTGAGCATAAGGTTATAGATTCCTACATGGGAAGGAGAAAGAAGACAGGAGAAAAAAAACAAATAAACAAAACGCNTAACATATCCTCACGCTAGCTGCTGTGAAAAAATTTTAATCTACCTACCCCAACAAAACAAACCTAACAACAAAAAACAAACCTAAATGAAAGCAGCTCTAGTAATTGGATATTTCAGAAAATTGATTTTATGAGGAATTAATACAATTTTCAGATAGATGATTTTGAGCATAAGGTTATAGATTCCTACATGGGAAGGAGAGAGGAGAGGAGAAAAAAAAAAAATAAACAAAACACGCCAAGACCTATACAAAATAAACAATAAACAGAAGACCCCTCTCCCACAGAAATCACAGCAATAATCTATATAAAAGACATAAAAAACTAGTTAGAAATACTAAATGATATTAAAAAAAAATAAAGATAAATTAAGGGAAAATTGGTTTATTGTGCCATCAACTCTTCAAAGGTGTTTAAAGGATATTTCTTTATTATTCTTCAATTAAAACATTAAACCTTAATGTAAAATCTACTCTTTGTATGATAACAATATTTAGAGCTTCTTTAATGAAAAGTTATGAATGAAAAATTCTTTGAATAATAGTGGTGGATTGACCTTGGCTGGCTNGAATAGTCTATATGAAAGACATAAAAACTAGATAGAAATAAGAAATGAGATTATAAAAAAATGAAGATAAATTAAGGGAAAATTGGTTTATTGTGCCATCAACTCTTCAAAGGTGTTTAAAGGATATTTCTTTATTATTCTTCAATTAAAACATTAAACCTTAATGTAAAATCTACTCTTTGTATGATAACAATATTTAGAGCTTCTTTAATGAAAAGTTATGAATGAAAAATTCTTTGAATAATAGTGGTGGATTGACCTTGGCTGGCTTCCATACTGCCACCCAGCTGCTTTCTCACCCTCTTTCCATAACAGGACAAAGAGGGAAAATAAATGGAAAATCCTAAGTGTCAAGACACAGACAGTGAGATAGCTTACCAATTACTGTAATAGGCAAAACATTTGACTTGGAGAAAATAAATTCAATTTATTGCCAAATAAAATAGAGTTGGATAGTGAGAAACAAAGAAAAGAATTTAAACACCTTTCCCAAACCAAACCCTTTTTCCTTCAACTCAGTTTTAATCCTTCACCCCTGACTTCTCTATCTATCTTTGTCTGATCAGCACAGGGATGATGAGAAATAGAGTGTTGTGGTCAGTTCACAGCATTTCAGCACTATCTTTCCTTCCTCCAAATGCTTTTTCCCTGCCCACGAAAGTGTCTTCTCCTTGATCTGCAATTCCTTTAGGAAGTATCCACCCACTTCGTGGTCGGAACTTCCACGGTCTGCAGTGTGGACATCCATGCTGATGTGGTCCTCTCCTGGCCTACAGTAGCACCTCCTTCCCTCACTTCACCTCTCACTTTGATGTCTGAATAGTTGCTTCTTTCAGGTTGTTTGTTGTTTGTTTTATTTTTGTGTTTAAATTTTCCACTCACTTCCCCCTCCTGGGGCAGCATTTCACCTTTTGTCAAACATATCTTCCCAGAGGTGTCACCATCTCAAAGAGTTCAGCTGTGTCCTGGAATGGGTTCGTTGGAATCTGCTGGAACTCTTTGTCCAGAATGGGACTTGGAGACTTCAAGTTGGGTGAGATAAATCCTATTCTTTGCTAATTTTCACTAGACCATACTTCTACTCTATCTTCTTTTGGCTTTCTCTAGGTAAAACATGAATCATAGTCAGTCCTATGAAGCCAAACTGATTAAAAGAAAGAAAAAAAAATAACCAAAACCTTTCAAAAAATATTGATTAACAGTATGTAATTAGTGGCTATTTTCTAAAATATGTGTCTGTTATTGGAATGCAAAAAATTGCCAAGAAGTGTTCAAATTTCCTGGTGCTGTTTTCCCTGCTCCCTTGAGAACAAGAATGAAAGTGGTACGCATAAAGAATAAGAAACCTGCAATTACATAATTTTCTAAATCCATTATATCATACAAAAGATTTTCTGTCTTAGAAAGGAACTTGTTCCTTTTCAAAGGCTGAAAGTGTTTATTAACCTCATAAAGTATCTTTTTAACTGAATCTGAAATGAACAGAAACTTTCAGTTCAATCAAAGGGAAATAAAGTGTTGGGTTTTTTTTTTGTTATTTTTGTTTTTTTTTTTAATGTGGATTAAGGATCACCATAACCTTTATTAAAAATAACATGTGATTCTATAGAGCAAGATATAACTAAGGGGAAACATGGAAAATAATGTTTATTTTCCATTTCTGCGAAGGATGCAGTGCTTTGAATGAAATTCTTCCCATTTGTGAGAAGCAAAGTAGTGAAAGAATTACCTGTATGATGAATGCATTTCATTTCTCTCATCTGTCTGCAAGTGGCACTTGTGGGAGACAGAATGACAAAATGATTGAAAATAAGGTCTGGGCCTATTTTCCATTGAATCTTGATCAAATGTAACCTTTCCTTATATCTAAATTCTCTGTGCATTTTGTGTGAGTTCTTCTGTCAAGCCTAATCTATGAGTCAACATTTTCAAAATGGGAAGTATTTCATTGATACAGAAAACTCTTTAACACATACAGGAACAAAACTTCAATGAAAAATTTCATAGCCTTTCATGGAAACCAGAGGATTTATTGGAGTTGAAGACAGTCCTGAAAAAATTACTGTAGAAAAAATTTCAAATTTAACAGAGAACACCGTATTTTTTCATAGACTTTGTCATTATAGGAAAATACTATTCTCTATTTTATACGTAAGATGATCAAATACGTATAGAAATTTAGCTTTTAAATTTTAGACTTTTCCTCAATTTATTTTGAAAAGTAAGAGACACTCAGATCTTAATGAATATTGATTCTGTATCAATTTTCTACATTAGTTCTTGACAGTGTTGGTTTTGGTTTTGTTTTGCTTCTGTTTTTGTTTCTGTTTTGGTTTTGGTTTGGGGGGGATTTTTTCCCTCCATGTCTGTATATTCCCATGGATACTTCACCTCTTGAATGCTGTATCTATTGTGCTCTTTTTCTTTTGTTTTTTTTTTTTTTTTTTTTTGTTTTTTTTTTTTTTTTTGACTGGTTTCTTTTTCTCACCTTTAATGTTTTAGTGTTTATCTTTGCAATGGACTTTTCTCAAAACACATCTCTTTGATTCACTCAGCAGTAGTAGGTTTTGCTGCCACTAGCCCATTCTTTTCAGAGAGAGGGAACTGATTCTGCTGCTGTGTGCCTAAATAAGTCTTCCATAATATTTATCTACTTGTCATTTCTTTTAAAAAATATCCTAACCCCAGAAGAATTCAGATCCTTATTACATGTACAATAAAGTTAAGGAAAAAAATAAAAAGTAATAAAAAGCAAGATATGGATATATTTCCAGTACCGGTTCTTATGTCAAGCTCAAGAAATATTTCTTTGCTGTGTTTTATTATTTAAAAGCTTTTCTTTCTTAGCAGTATGTTACAAGCCTTAATATCATCATGGTGTAATGCAACGATAATTTGATGTGATTGAACAATACTAATAGAACACAATAGTTAATAATGTGATGTGATGGACAGTCATAGTTGTTCACATGTTATGTTGATGGGCCAGTCTAAATAGCTAGTGTTTCAAAAGAAATCATATCAGAAAACATAGACTGCATAGCTTCTCCTGAAACCCTAAGACGTGATTATAATAATCAGCTTACTGCTTTGCACTTGCTGGAAGCTGTTTGCTATTTCTATGGGTTCAAACCAGTGCTGTTATGTCATCTCAAAGAATTTCAGATGAGAACTTTTATTTGTAGAGATTTTATACATTTATGCATCAACATAGTGTGCAAAAAGGTATCTTCCAAAAACACATATTGCTTCAGAAATATAATGAAAGAATTTTCATGAGAAGAAAATATTTTTGAACTTCTCAGTGCAAAGGAATACATACAAATACTTTTTTTCCCCCATAACATGTCAATGCCTTTTATGTCAATATTTGAATACTTTTTTATTTACTAAGTTTGAAGAATTATTTCATTATTCCAAGGAAAGATTCCCCAAAATCAGTTAATAGAAGAGTTTGGTAGTACAAAGTATAAGTGATTTAAAAAAAAAAAAACATATAAAATTGGAGGAAATAAACACAGCTTTATATCTCCTTTATATAAATAATGTCCTTTATATCTTCTGTTACAGTATTAAAAGGAATATCATATCACTATGCTACAGACTTGCAACTACTGTGGCTGGGTCTTCCTCCAATGCCTGAATATCCTAGGCTATGATTATATTTACAAATTTCCAACCTCTATGGCAATCTTCTGCCATCATCACTTTTCTAAGACCTACCAATTTATTTTAGTATCAGACCATATCGCATTATACTGAAAAGCAGTGCCTTGGAAAGGGACCTGGGGGTCCTGGTTGGTGGCAAGTTGATTGTGACTCAGCCATGCCCTGGCAGCCAGGAGGGCCAGCCCTGTCCTGGGTACATCAGGCACAGCATCACCAGCTGGGCAAGGGAGGGGATTGTCCTGCTCTACTCTGAGCTGGGGCAGCCTCACAAGTGCTGGGGGCAGTTTTGGGTGCCAAAATATATATATAACTATTAATGAGTATTCAAAGGAGGAAAACAAAGATGGTGAAGGGCCTAGAGGGGAAGCTAAATGAGGAGTGGCTGAGGTCACCTGGTCTGTTCAGCCTGGAGAGGGTGAGAGGGGAGACCTCATTGCAGTTACACCTTCCTTCTGAGAGGCAGACTCTGATCTCCTCTCTGTGGTGACCAGTGACAGGACCTGTGGGAATGGCCTGAAGTTGTGTCAGAGGAGGCTTAGGTTGGATATTAGGGAAAGGTTTTTCACCCAGAGGGTGGTTGGGCACTGAAACAGACCTCCCCTCCCCTCCCCTAACCTCCCCTCCCCTTCCTTATTTTTATTCTTCTTTTCCAGTATTCATTTCAGTAGGGTGAATGTCTATTTTAATATTTCTTCCATTTTATCTCTTACACTTGACAAACAAGAAATGAACATAAAGACTTCAGAAGCTGATTGAAATTATGACACACACTTGTCATGTATTAATTTCTTTTTACAGTTGCAAGAATTGCAGAAATTTCATTGTCTTGGCTAGCTATGGCTTCCATTGTTCTAGTCATGAAGGTATTCTGCAAAGTCTAAAGAGTCCCTTTTACTTTCCAGAAATTCTTCTTTATAATATTTCTTATCAGTTTACTTAAGTCTTAATATATTCATAAGTAGGGTTTAAAATACTATTCTTACATGTCTGACTTTCTTTAATTTATGTAGAATGAATTCACTACTATGGTCTGAGGAAATCTATGCAGTTTAAAACTCACAACATAAAAGAATGCTTAGATATTATGAGCATTATCTAAGCATTCTTTTGTTAAGCTCTCTCTGCATGCACATGGCTGTGTCATTGCCAATTACTGCATTCTGAATATGGCTTGGTGAAGTAAAGGCCTACAGTTTACTTCTTTTCATGTCAGTAAAGAAGAAAAGAAAAGAAGTAAGGAAAGGAGAAGAAATAAAAGGCATGGCGTTTGAGGTTATTTTGCAGTGTTTTTGTTTTGTTTTGGTGGGTTTTTTTTTTAATTTGGTGAATGCCAGGATAGCTCTCTTTTGTCTTATTTTTTCCCTTAGACTCCCATATCTACTTTTTATATCCTATCTCTGAAACACTTTCAAGAAAGAAATAAAAAAGATAGAAAATAGAATGGAAACTGTTCAGTGTGGAAAATGACAGGAACTGATCTCATAAACTTAAAGTGCTGAGATCTGTAATGTTAAAAAATGTCATTCATCATACCTATATGATGGAATCTCTTCCAGAAAACTGAGAGATTGATGTTTAAAGATTTGCCAACAGTGTGATCGCTAGCTAGATCAAGCTAGACTACCTGCCCAGCTGGAGATGGAGCTGGATTATCTGGCGTAGGAGATGGAGAGACCAGGACCACAGGAGGAGCTGGCCGTCTGTGGGACCAAAGCCAACTGCTAGAGGGACTGTGGAGTCTGTGCATGTTTGCATCTAGAGGGAGGCAGACAGGGAGAACAAGGATCTAGGACCAGCTGGTGCATGGACCATGAGCTCAAGGACCACTGAGGAATCTGTGGTGTGTCACCGGGGGGAGATGGAGTGGGACTGTGTCTCAGGTACTCCCGAATGTCCAGGTGAATGTCCCGAGTGTCCAGCTAGAGCATCAGATGGATAACATCTGTCATAATGGATAGAACACAGGCACAGGATAAGGCCATTGATACTGTGTTCGTGTGAGTGCTTTGTGTGATCTGTGTGACTGGATGGGTTTACGTGTGCATATGTATTGTAGATGTGAGTTTCAGGGCCTACTGAGAATACGAACCCAAGTTCCTTATTGCTCATCCAGGGAACATGGAGCTGTGTCAACCTTGACTCAGGTGGCTGGAATTGACTCTCTTCCAAGAGATCCTCCAAGGTAAAATATGTCTTTTCCTGATGTCACTTGACTGTTCAGCATAGCTCTCTGAACAAAATAGTGTCCAGAGACACTTTGTAAGTTCCTTTTTCCTCTGGTCCATCCTTTGGCCGTGTTGGGAGAAAGGTTTCAGCTCAGCTGGTTTAACAACTAGACTAGGAAAAACTGCTGGATGTTGTACTGCATTGCTCAAGGAACTTGATCCTAAAGTCAGACTATTGAAACACAGGCAATGACACAGCCATGTGCATGCAGAGAGAGTTTAACACTCTGAAACAGAAACAGGAAAGAAAAGCAGCAACATGTGTATATTTTAGAACTGTGTCACAATTAAAATTATGTGTAACAAAAAAAGAAAAACTAAGAAAATTAACAGAAAGTATGGCAACCAAAAGGGATACTATATTATATAAAGGAATTAAGAAGTGCTCATAGCAGGCAGGTTGGAAAGCAGATTGAAAACTATCAAATATGGAAAAGGAAGAATATTTACAGAGATGTGACAAAGCCAGTATCTCAAACTGTGAGAAAATCCAAAATGAAACAATGACAGGCTTATATGTCTTGGATTTTTTTAAATTGGAAACATTTAAATAAATGGAATCAGAGATTTGTGCATAGATAGAAATAAGAAGGTGATGGAAGCTGGATTGGAGGGAATGTTAAGAGAAAAGAAACCAAACAAAAGAGTTTTAGAGAGCTCCAGACAAAGAGTATTTGGAAAAATCTTGCAGAACTGTTGCATTGAAAAAGAAGAATGATTTTGTCAGCAAGTACTTTGAAATAGAATAAGATGTCAGCTTGTCACTGAATTTTGTCCATTGCAACCACATACACCCAAGCACTCAAAATTTTATCTGAAGGGTGTATAAAGTATCCACTGTAAAAACTCACAAACTACAGCTCACAAAATACTTTGCAGTTTCTGAATCCGAGGGAATCTATATATATACTTGAAGAAAGACTAACACTCACAGCTGTGAAGTTCTGGGAAATGGGAGCAAGAAACATTAAATGTGCTGCAAAGTGTACTACTTTCAGCAGTATGAAATTTGATATCTCCATGCTAAAGGGGCAAGAATAATAATCCCTAGCAGTTTCTCAAAAATTATTGTGTTGAAAATTTCTTCCTGAGCCAAAATCACATAAACACTGAGTACTTGACCAAGACATCAATAAGGAAAATTCAGGATTTGAACAGCAGTGAAAAAACTTATACATTCTGCTATACACACTATCTTTTTCTGTGATCACTACCTAATGTTTGATATGAAAGTGAAAAAACCTTAAACATTGTATATGAAGACCAGAGAAAAAAATACTCCCCATCTGCTGTAAGTGATAAGCAGAGCCATGAAATACGCATTTAGTATAATAAAATATTTGAAAAATAGATGTACAGCTGAATCTAGTGCTAAGGCTATTTTAAATGGGAGTGCAAATGGGACTACAGTTTTAAAAAAAGCTTTTACAGATAGATGCTGAATTTTTTGGATGTAAATCCCTGTAAAAGCAGGATGCTTGACAATATTATTTTTATTTTGTTATTTGAAGTGTGCAAGGCACTGGAATTTTCTCAGTTCCCTTGCATAGCCATTTTATATCTTGCTATGAACAATCTTTTATATAACAATTTCTTTTAAAATTTATCAATTTATTTATTTTTAATTTCTTTTGACATGGTTAAGATATTTTCTCTGCATTCAGTACCAATACTGTAATTTTTTTTTTCTAAATCTTCAAGACAAGCATTATATAGTTAACTTATTTAAGACTTAAGCCCATGTGTCAATTCTTCACACATTTTTGGAAGTCTTTCCAAATATTGACTATCCTTCTGGTAAAGAGGTACCTATAATAGAAAGAAATGTACCAGGTACAAGGGGCTGGTCTCCAGGCAGATGTATATACTGCATTTTTATGTCCCTGGTCTGTGGCATTGGTTTCTGTTCAGATTATGAGAAGATTTTTATCTCCAAGGCAAAAAGATATTCTGCCTAATATCCCCTTTAGCTGTATTTTATTGTCACAGCTTAGTGGCTCCCCAGAGCCATTACATTCTGCTGAATGAGGAATAACATGAGGACTTCTACAGAAAGTTTGACTGAGGAGAAAGTGTAACTTCTTTTTAATGGATATGGTATGATGGCAACTAAATATTTCAGATATACTGAGACTGTTAAGTATGAAGAATAAGACTAAACACCACAAAATTATTCTTTAAAGAGCAACTAAGCAGATTATTACAGAATAAAAATATCCTTTAAGAGAAACCCAGAACAATAGTGGGTACATTTCTATATTAATCTTTAAAAAATTATTTTTTTTTTTATTGTCCTTGTTCTACTGGCTTCTCCTAAGTGCAGTTCTAGGTCATTTAGTGCTTGTCTTTCCTCAAAAACAAAGGCTTGATCATGTAGGTTTGACATTTTACTTTCTGCTGCTTCTAGCCAAGATTGACCAATTTGATGGATGACAATATTAAAATACACAACTTGCTGAGAATACATTACATCGTTTAGAAATATAATATATTTGTGTGGAGGTTTATTAGCATATCTAGAACACATCAACAAGATGTTTTGCATACTTCTAACTATTAGTTTAAGGTCTTAAAAACTATTAGTTTTTCTCTGTGGCATACTGAGAAGAATAAATCTGTGTCATCTGTTCTTTAAAGGAACATCTGTCATCTTAAGCAGATAAGACAACATTTAGAGAAGACATGTTATCACCCAAGGCATAATTATTATCTGGAATTATGGATTATCAAATTATAATTTGCCCACACATAGCTTCCCAACCTCACAATTTTTGACTGAAACCTCAAACCTCAACAGCTATAAACACTACGTTTCTGCTTCCTTTTTAAGGCTTTTTTTTTTTTTTTTTTTTTTTTTTTTTTTTTTTCTAAAATTTTTTTTTTTNCTGGAAGCCATTTACCATGTCTACTACTGTGTGTGGGTCTCTTGAACTCGGAAGTTCTCATCATAAGGTTGAACTTGTTGATCTCTGAGGTCTTTTCCAACCTTAATGTTTCTATATCACTCTAGAAACCTATGCTCAGCATAAATTTAAGCAGACCTCAGGTGATCTAGATGATCAGTTAGCCCAACTTCCCTCTCACAGAAGGTCTAGTTAAAGAATAACTGTGCCTTTTCCAGTTGTATTCATAAGGATCTCTAAGGATCAAGAAATCTCAACCTCAACCAACTATTTCCTCTTTCAGGATAAATGAATTTGTGATACTGCTGAACTTCCATATACAGACTAGCTATAGTTATAAAAGTCTGTAATTTCTTTGTGTTGAGTTTTTTGTTTTGTTTTGTTTTTTGTCTTTGTTGTTTTAGGTTTTTATAATTTAAAGCATGGAGAATTTTCAGAAAGCATTAGACCATCAATGAGACAAGATATACAAGGAAGCCAATATACATTTTTCCACTAAAACACTATCACTGTAAAATTTTTTAAATGAAGACCTAGTAAAAAGTGCCATTTGCATTGTGCATTTTATCCACCGTAGTTACATAGCTGTTGAAAATATTTGTAAAAGCAGATACTCAGATAATCAAACCTCTTGCAAATGCAATCGTATGCATTGTGATAACAGATTGATACCGTGCAAAAGTAAAGCACCAGAATTAAGAAAAATACTTCTTCTTGATAACCTGAAATGTCATGGAATTTGCTGAATTATTTAAAGTCACATAAAGTTCTGAGTCTCTGACAAATTTCCTAAAGCTTGCAAACATAACTATAGTTCTTACCATTTCTCCATTTCTCTTTTCCCAACCTAGCTATCTGAATTTTATTGAAAGCTTTCACTAAATGGAATAGGGTGAATCATTGCAGTATTGTCTGGAATAAACCATGAGTATTCTGTAGCAGTTACACTTGGACAGCTAGGACCCCATTTACTGGATTTTTTTCCAATTTCTTTAAAGATTTTACAAAAGAAAATTGTCAAATAAATGCAATTCTGCCATTTCAATAATTTTCTATTCATTAACTAGAAATAAAATTTCTAAGAGGACATTTCCTGAGAAAAAGGTTTTAATCTTTAAATGGAAATGTGGCACCAGTGTAGACTATAACACTGTAGACCTATAATTATAATAATTCCATTCCGAGTAAGAGACCTCAGGCTTTTCATTAACTCTGCATGGACTTGGGACTAGGATTTATGAAGCTTGCTTTGTATGGACATATCTTGATCTGCTAGAAACTTTTGTTTTAGAGTAGTTAACAGCAACAGTACCACAGATGACTGTTAAACTATTCATTTTAGTTATTGTTTAGCTATAATTTTGCTGTTAAACCATTATCACCATAACTTTCACTAATAGTTCAAATCAGCAGCCATTCAGTACAGAAAGATCTATGACCATAGAATATAATACATGAGAGCAGTCTTTAAAATGCAAGCACAGGATGAAACTAGAAAGCCCAGGGCTTCATGAAGGTCATGGATCACCGGTTGTTTGCCATGAAAGGAAAGTAACTTAAAGCGACAGGTGAAGAGGTTATGGGGATGAAAAACAGAAAAAAATTATCATGTATGAAGAAAGAGGAAGGCATGCTGTGTATTAGAAAACGTCTTAAAGTAGTCCTCAGTGAATTCTAGGGGAATCAGGTAGAATTCCTGACCATTAGTACTCCATGTTCCTTAGCAATAAATTTGTCATAGTGAAAATTTGCTGCAACCCTTCCAGCACCAAGTTCCTTAAGGACTTAGAGCAGCACAACAAGGGTAAAATAGCAGAAATATGAATGTAAACTGGAAAGCTTATGCATATAAGTTTAAATTATTATTATTGAGAAGTAGCATTGATAGAATATTGGAGAGGGTATGTGTTTGTATTGTGACAAATGTATTCCAAATGACATGGTCAGATTCTTAATGTTTTCTTTTTGCATTATCCATAAATTATTGTGTGTACATGTTAGCTATGTTTCCTTATCCTAGGTAAGCTGCTTGGGGTCGTCGGTTTGGTATCTGGCCTTTGGGACTTAATCAGGGAAGATCCAAATAGCTTTGTCATGATCCACAAAATTATCCCATATATTTTAGTACACTTACTCAGATTCTCTGAGGGTGATAAATTGTTAAGCATGTGCAAGTAGGAAATACTTGTATTTAGGTCATATGAAATGTTAGCTCAGGCTTCTTGTGAATAGGCTTCTTGTGAATAAGTCCTTAATTATATGATCACACTCTTTATTTCAGGATTGCCATATAAAAGGGAGAAAGAAAGAAAAAAGTCACATTTCAATCACCTTGTCTATGTAACTTGCTGCTTAGGTTCATTCAGCCTTCTAAGTATCCTTTAAGTAACTGAGTGGTGATTGTGTCACACATTACAGATGGAATCTAGATTCAAAGAGCAGATTAAAATTTTATACATAAGTAGCTGAGTATGAGTTAAGGAGTAGGATTCAATTGCCCAAACATTGGCCATGAATGCAACTAAAATTACATACCAACAAGACTTTTCTTTGTATATGTTTTAAACTGATGTTCCAGCTCACTTAAATAGACACTTGTTTGAAGGATGTCCATGTAAATTCTATTTTTTTGAGAGAACATATAGGAAATAATTGCAAGTGTATGCATTTTCCTTCTGATTTACATAGAGTATGCTGGAGACATCACCCTATGCTGAAATTCTGTTTTTCTTTTCATACATTTTCTGTTAATGTGAATCCCTTTATATCAATATCTGTAAGAACCAAATTTATAAATATGTTTATGTTTTTTTTCAGAGGATTATCCTTTTGTGCATTTTTTTTCTTTGTGGTTTGGATGAGATTTATGGTGGTTGTTTTTGGGGTTTGTGAGATTTGAGAGAGAGAAAAAAGGGTCAAACAATCAATTGTCATGGCAAGTGTATTAAAAAAATTTCTATTTAAAAATANAAATAGTTACAAAAATTCCAAGTTGGATAGACACCAAAGAGAAGACCTAATTCTGTATGTCTCACTGGAAATTTGTATGTATATTCCAAGTAAAAGAAGCAACATGTTCTGAATTACAGGCAAATGAGATATTTTGAACATCATATTATGACAAACCTCACACTGAGTGCTTACACCAAACTGGAGCTGAGTATAGGAGAGAAATTCTCAACACTTCAATTAGAAACCCAGTTGTGAATAACTCCCAGAACCTTTATTGACTGCAATTAAAAAATTATGAGAAATATGTGCTTCCTTGTCTCATATGTGTTGAAGCTTGACCGTGCTGTCCCTTAAACAGAGAAATGTCTCATAGACTCTCAGTTTAGACACATTCACATTGTCTGAGAAATTAGGACAGTATTTTCTGTCCTGGGGTCCAGCCTGACTTATTTTTTCATGATAATAAGCTAAGCCCAGGCTATAGCATCACAAGGTACCTACAAAAAGTAGAATCAGGCAACCCTTAAGTTATTACAACAGTGAGCTGTGTTAAAATCCTGTGAGACAGACAAAAATGATTTTTTTTTTTGTCATGGAAATTAAGGACATATAGTCCCAGCTGTTTATTCTCAATCTTTATGTGAATTTCCAACAGATATCAGCTGGGATTCCATTCAATATCTGAAAGAAAAATTCATTCCCAATCTTTTGTTAGAGTCTTCTGTCTAAATTTTCCTCTTTCATGTGAAGAGAACAGATTCATAGGGCCACTCTGATCTTCCTGCATGTGTAGAAACACCAATGTCAGCAATAAGGGTTCTCTGCAAGGAAGAGCAGACTAGATGATAAGTGCTCTATTGTGCAGACAGGAGAGGAGAATTTAGTTTTAATGATCCCATTACTTTCTGCTAGACTGCTAAAAATTGCTGCACTGAATAAACCAGTAGATGCCACGTTTTTTCAAATAACTAGAATGTCTTTCATGAAACTTAATTTCTTTACAGACACTTTGTAGGGCAATTAAGGCAGCTTAGCAAATTTCTTATTTCCCACTGGACACAGTAATTCACAACAAACTAATTAATATTTTATCTAAAAATGCTACATACTTTCATTGTTGTTTATTTTTAATTAAAATTAAGATCCTGAAACAGTCAATGACAATTAAAAATACATGCAAGACATTAAATATGACAATTTGAATTTTTAATTATTAATTATCACATTGACATGTTAATTATTTCTGGCAAAAACACAGGATATTTTACTTAAATACTAATATAACTGCACTACTCATTTTAACTACTGAGAAAAATTATGTAGTGCCTTTACAGAATTTTAAACCTTAGCGAGAACAATAGTACAGGGGATTTGTCTTTTGAAAGACCAAAATGTTCTTCATGAGTAAAACTTATATTTGAGTAGCGGAAGACAGTAATGCACTTACACTGTAACAGTGAAAATAACAGAAGACAAGTTTTAAAAGCTTTTCAGGAACCAATCCAACTATGTGTTTAAATATTAAAAAATGCACCATTGCATAAAATAAAACAAATAAGATAGGCATCTAAATGTATCTCTAGTGGAAACTAATTTTTACAAGACGTGTGCTAGAACTCTCTTAACATCAGTAGCAACATGTAGCTGTCTCAAAAACATATTGAATTTACTGGAAAGCCCAAGGGGTTTTTTTATTAAGACATCAAATTGAACAACACTGCTTTTTTTCCCCATTGCTTTAGCAACAGAAGCTAAAGTGTAGTTAACATATTGGGCTTCAAGATCATGAAAGAGACAAATTAAAATGTGAAACATTCTATAATCTTATTATTCCTGAGTTTAGCCTCTTTCCTCATAGAATATAAAGAAATAGCTACTTGGGAAAAAAAATTAGAAGGATTTTTCTGACACAAATAAAAAATGTAAGAAAATACAATTCTTTTCTGTTTCTTATGAGCATGAGAGTAATTGCATCCCATGAGAGATATATCCTGAATAACAAAGGCAACAAAATAATTTTGCAGTTATTTTGTTGTGACTTCACAATTCTGCATGTATAGTTTAATACATGTTGCTGTCTGGGTCATAGGTTTGGCTGTTTTTTATGGATGGCAGCATATGTTCAATCTAATTTATAACCATTTCTCAGGACCCTTTACACCTTTGCAAGCCAAACTGTGCATAGTACCATAACGTGGGACTACTAGTAAAACATACTTTAAACATTACTCTAAAATATACTTTTCACAAAAAAAAAAAGTGATCAGTTCTATCAAAGTATATTCAGCTTTATGTCCTGGCAAAGATGACAAAGGCTTATCAAACTTGTACCTATTTTATTTTATGTGTGTGCAACACTTTATTATTTTTCCACATGTCATTGGAAACAGAAATAGAAATTCTCACATGTTTGCATGTACATGAATACACCCTCAGATTTTATTATGATGGCTTTTAAACTATGAAATTATTAAAATAATTATTTGGGTGATTAAAATTATTAAATTGGCAGTTTCTGTATTCTTTACAGAAAATGTTGCCTCTGTGAACTCCATTGTTTTATCAGGTTGCAAAACCTTGGACATATAATCTTCTGGAGAATGTCAATAATATAAAGTCTATGCTCTGTGCTTTGTGCAAATTCTGTTGTTGGAGTAGTCAATGGGGAGAAGATTTTATGGTGTATAAGCTTGCTGATAGTGGATTAAATACTGAAATACATTGCAAAAGACTCTAGCTTCATTTATTGGGCTTTACTATTTTCAGAGCAAATCCTATTCCTTGGCTGAGCTCAAACAGAAAAGGATATAAAAATTCACCAACTGCAGATTGTCTTGATAATTGTCCTTAGCATTTGTATCATTCTGCTTTGGCTGAACTGAAAAAGGAGAGGAGCCATGACGTTAAGAATTTCCATAAACTATTTTTTTAACTTAAACTTATGTTTTTTCCTACCAATGTAAGCTGTTTACTTTTCTAGAAAGGAAATAAGGATTGGATAAAGGGATGTATAGCCAAAGGGAGGAAGAATGGGTGGGAAGAAGGCAGGAAGGGAAATAGGGACAGAAGGAGGGATGGAGAAAATGAAATTCAGACTGTCTGCTAGATAAAAAGTTAGTATTTACTCAAATGACAGATATCATAGTAAGATCCAGTTGAAATATAATTTAGGTTGTGGTTAAATCTTTATTTCTGTTAAACTGTATTTTGAAGAAAACAAATAATTTATTTCTTTCATTCTTTGAGAATTGAAACTTGGCTCAGGAACTTACGAAAAGAAAACCACTTCCCATAAGATTTTCTGTAAGACATAGTATCAAACCCAATGTTCCCAGTATAGAAAGAGAAATGAAACAATAATGCAGAATAACAAAAAGAATTTTCAAACCTTAAAAATGGATAATTAATTCCAATCTTAAAAACATTTTTGTGTGTAAGAGGAATTTTCCAGAAATGAAAAATACATTCTTGATTACAAGTTTTCAGAGAATGCTGAATCAATCTTTGTAGATTTAAAAAAAAATAAAACCCCTGAAACTCTAGAAGATATAAGCATAAAAACTAGAATTAGATTTAGGCAACACAGTGCTTCAGTCTGAAGTACATGGAAAAGATTAATTTTGATAATATTTATGTCAATGTTTTTTCTAATGAGTTTTCTTTCAATGTGCCAATCTTCAGTCAGAAATAGGACATTATCAAATAAAATCTTGAGTATACTAATACTTCATATATTTTTGACCTATATGATGGAAGTAAATATTAAGCCATTTCTGTTTAGAGCTATCTCCTGAAACTCTTGGTGTAAAACCTAAAATATCATAGCTCTTGCTTCCATTGCTGCAGTCAGACACCTAGCCTGTTCAGCAAGTATTCTCCTCTAACACTCTGCAGAGATCTTCAGATCATAATAATGCCTGGGATATTTCCAGTTCTTGGCCTGTACATTTTTTCTTGAACATAAAAATGTAAGGTCAAAAGTACTGGGCTAGATCAACATCTTACTTCTGATAGCAGCCAAATGTCAATATATAATAAAGGGCATAAAGAAAGGCAAAGCACATATTTCCCTCTAATAATCTTTGTCCTTCAAAAAATTGTAATTTTTCTAATTAAGTGCCTATGTAACACAAAATTCATTTCTTTTTCATATTCTAACACAGCATTGCTTTGAATTATGTGAACTTTTGTGAAAACATTCCCCAGTCTAACTACACATTGTGTGTGCAGGACAAAACCAGTATTCTTTGTCCTATCTTATGCCTTCTTCTGATGTTTCCTGGCTATTGTGTTTAAACACAGAGAAAATTTCCCGTGAACAAACAAATTTTGTCCACCTTGTTCTACATATTCTACTGGCCATGAACTGGTTTTTGTGTTAAGTCATATTCAAAAAAGCAAGAGCGTTCGTCTTTTATAGTTTGGCAATATTCAGAATATGTTATGGTTACAACCTCAACAATATGTTCAGCGTTGAAGGCCTGTTTGAACTGATAAACCTTACACAGGCAAACTCAGTTTAGAGCATTGAATGTTGTCTACAGATTCATCACAGTGTGGATTATGGGGGTGAAAAATCTTTGAGGCTCACAGACCCTCTGGCAGACAAGTCCAAGGAAATCCAGACAATATTGGGAATAAAATTCTGTAGCTATTTATGTGATAGTATTTTTGAAGTTGCACAGGCTCTTAACGTTTTACAGATTCTATACCTGCACTGTGTAATGTGCATTTCCAATAGAGAAAGAGAAAAGAAAGACATTCAATAATTCAAGTGCAATTTTTGTTGGGACAGCTCTTTAAGAATAGATTTAATCTTATGAAAATGGTTAATGTCAATGACATCAGCTAAGTCAGGAGTATACTGACGTGTTTGATTGTTACTAGTTTTGGTTTGTACTAATCTACGAAATGATATATAACTGGGGAAGTAGGGGGGTCAAAGTTGTTTGTTTTGTTTTTTTTTGACTTAGAGTGTTGTGCAAGAATGGAATTCAAATATTTCTTTAATAATTTAATCTTTTTTAAACAAGAATTTTCAAAGAAGACAGACTATCTGCCTTTAATTCTGTGGTAGTTCTAATGTCACTATTTTACTAAAAGCAAGGGTTTTTGGAATGCCAAATTATAACAGTAGAATGATTCTAAAATATGATGCCATTGATAGTGGGCAGACCCTGCTCATCACCCACCAAAGTCACTCACAAATGTACAGGGGTGAGAAAAGGGTTCATGGCCTGAGATAAGGACAGGGAGAGATCACTCACCAAATACTGTCATGGGCAAAGCACACTTAAATTTGAGATATTAATTGAATTAATCACTAACAAAATTAGAGCAGGATAAAGAGAAGCAAGTCTTAAAAACACCTTCCTTTGGCTTCTTCCTCCTTCCCAAGCTCTACCTCCTCTCTCCCAGCAGCACAGGGAGACAGAGAATGAAGGTTCGTCACACTTTGTTCTTGCTGCTCCCCAGGAAGAAGAGGTGCTGCCCTGTTCCTGGGGTTCCTTCCACAGGACACAGTCCTCCACCTGGGGTTCCTTCCACAGGACACAGTCCTCCACAAACTCATTCCATGTGAGTCCATCCCACAGGCAAGAGACGTCAGTGAACTGCCTCAACTCTTCCATGCAGCACAGTCCTTCAGGCACAGCCTTCTCCAGCATGGTCCCCACAGGGTTACAAATCCTACCAGGAAACCTACCCCAACAAGGGATTGTTCCTCTCTCCACATATCTGTGGGTCTCTGCCAGGATCCTGCTCCAGTATGGGCTTTCCATGGGTTCACAGCCTTCTTTCAGAAATTCACCTGCTCCGGCATGGCAATTTTGGGGAGACCATATTCTCAACTGATAAGACAGACAGTATAGGAATTTAAGGATGGTTTGCAATTTCGTCTGTCCCTCTATAGTGGGAGCACTGTACCCCAGATCTCAAGGGAGAGGTCTATACTGCAGTGAAGTCAGGGATTTGATGATCTGTTATGTTTGTCATATTTCTGTATAGTATGTCCTCATTTTTTTACCACTTTTGCATACCTTAGGTGAGTAATCCTTATACAGATTATTTATGTGGACATAAATGGAGTAACACTTTTCTGCTCAATGAAGCCTTTAGACATAAAATTAATCTCAGCTATCTGGTTACCTGTGTAAAACTAAATTACAGATGTTCTCCTTTAAACTGTAGAATCAAAATGGATACTTGAACTGTATATTCTAAACTTCCATTATTCACATGGAATAGGAATTCAGATGAAGGTGATCAGATGAAATACAATAAAATAGACTGTGGTTTATTAAGTTTGTATGAAAAGAATTCTCATCCTAGGAGCTGCTAAATTGCAATGCATAGGTATTGGGTGAGGTATCCTATGTTTTACCTTACATAAGCTCAACTTTACTGATATAAATCCCTACCTCCGGCTGAACATAACACAGCCTCAAACAACACTCCAAAACCACCATGCCATTTTGAATATGTCAGACATAAGACTGATATATATGTCTCACCCTTCCTTTTCCTTTCCCTGTCTACACCTGCATCTCATACCACTATGGTATGCTGCACCGTGTCCCCCTGATTTATGGTAGGCTGTGTTGGATGTAGTACTTGAGATGATTTATTTTCTACAAATAAACTGTGCCTGGAGATACTGGAGGCTGAAAACATCATGCTACTGGTACTGGTATCTCTTACAAGAGGGGATCTTGCAATCAAAGAGGACCCTGTTCTTTCCTGAGATCTTATTTACCAATGAGCTGAGTACCCACTATCTCACCAGCCAAACCCGAGAACCCTAGAAAAAGTGTAAGTTCTAAAAACTACATTTTGATTCTAATTCCCTGTTTTAAATGGATATTCAAAGCATGCATATGCTAAGCAGCCCAAATGTTTTCTTTATAGAATCTGTAGAGGTTTTACATTCTCTGAATATTTATTGATTCTGTGCCAATCTTTCATTCCTCAGTAGCAGCTAATTTCAATGAGATTTTTGAAACTCAAAATAACCAAATGCAGTACAGTTCCTTGAAAATTCACCATATAATGATACATTTTATTTTTGTCAGTATTGCAGGGAGCTTCTTACATGCCTTACTTTTTCTGGCATTTAAATATTCTTGAACATAATGTGGAATTCTTCAGAAAATTATCCAGCTAAAATGTTCTACAAATGTTATGCATAATATTGTGCTGGATTAAGAGTTCCTATTCAAAATAATGAGATTGGTGCTTTATAATTAATTATGATAGAAATAGAAGTATCAATGCTAGGCATTTGAAAATTCAGAAATCAATAAATCATTATATTTGGTTATAGGAGTATGTGTTTCTCACATATCGTGAGTGCCCGCTGAACTGCTGTTCTGATGTAGAACTGAAGGTTCCTACCATTGCCTTCAGCAAGTATTAGTGGATTAGTTCCACTTTTATTAAAATTTAAAATTAAATAATTGACATTTATCATATAATCAGTGAAATCACATTTTACATAATCATCCAAAATGAGAGAAAATAACTTTTACTTTGTTTTTTCTATAAAAAAATTCTGTTCTTAAATTACAAAATTCTGTTCTTAAATTACAAAAATTGCAAGAAAAAAGCTTCTCCCTCCCCTCTCCAAATTTGGTAGGAAAAGCAGAAGAGAACAAAAAATTATGTCTAATATAAGTTTATGATAACATATAAAATTTTATGTGAAATGCATATGAATAAAAACACATATCTGGAAACATTGCTTTATTTTGTCTTAGGAAAGATTGTGTGTAGATGGCAGAAGGAAATGGAGAAAAGTGGAGATTTCCCAGTAAGTCTTTAAGCAAAAAACAATTGTGAAGCTCTCATTTGTCATACACTATCAGTCAGAAACAGAAACAAAGCCAAGTTTGTCACTTGCATAAAATTGAAGGAAGAATGATCACTGAACAGTAGGCACCTACTAGGAGAAGCAAACTCTTTGAGAGCTCTCAGCAGAGACTTTAAACACTGAAGAAGAAAGCAAAAATTAAAATGATGGTAGTTTCCTTTTGCTTTTTGTACAAAAATGTTTTGTCAAGTAAGGAATCCAAGATCTATAACGTATCAGACATCATGGCCATTAAAAAAAAAAAAAAAGTGTGGGGGGGGAGGTTTATGTGTTTTGGGGTTCTTTTTCCCTAAAATAAAATGCTTTAATATGAACAGGATTAAATAATGACATACAGTAAGTTTTGCTGCATTGAGGACCTGAATGGCAAAGTGTGCTCTTGTTTCATTGCTTACAAATCTAAGTAACCTTTATTTTGTGATTTTGTGTAAATGGCAATAAGAATTTCTTTGAAAGATGATGCAAAAATAGAACTGATACTAATGAATGAATTACCAAATCAGAAAAATGTGTCTAGGGCAGATGGGGGCTGTGAACTAGCAAGTAACCACTCGGAATCAAATTTTGACTTTATCTATAAAGTCCTATTGGTTCATTTAATGATATAACTATTCTGTCAAATCAAACTAAAAATCTAGCATGCTCCTTTAAAAGCTCCAACTCACTTCATAATACAAAGAGAACATTTAGCACCACACTGACATTTAAATGTCCAGACATGAAGGAAAGGCTGAAATCTTTTTATTTAAAAAAAAGACAAATTTAATTTGGTACATGAATCCCTGAAGTCTTGACAGTCTATGTGATTTTCTATAGACAAAGGATTCTTAAACGTTTTTAGAGAGATCACAGTTACGGTCTGGCTGCAATTCTTCCCACTTCCCAATTTCTCTGATTATACTTCTCAAATGTCAGTCTTTTTGCCTTTATCTCTTCTCAGGTTGAATCACAATTCTCCCACTGTTAGACTGAACTCTTAGCACTGATAGCAGTGCCCTGTATATAAGCTGTACTAACGTGCCAAATCCTGAGGGCTTTACTACCTGTGGGATTTGACTTCTGGGTACTTTGGACAATGATGAATATGCCCAAGTACTTCTCAATGCAGAACATATTTTACCTTTAAAAAAGTAAAGAAAAAACTTATATGAAAAGATTTTAAAGTTTTTAAAGTCTATACATTTCTCACCTAGGCCATTCCGTCCTTCATAATGCATTATATAAAGTTAATATTCTGATGGCTAACTTCATAAAAGAAAACCAAATACTGTCACACATAAATCAGAAAATTTTTCCCCATTTATTAGTAAAACCACAGACTTTGCTCTACAGAATCCCAGGAAAGGTCTGGGCTTTCAAAGTTTAGCTGGAAGCCTCAGAAAGCTGAGCAGACTGTGACCACTGAGTGCATAAATACACATATTTAAGATTAAGGGACAGGGACCTTCACTGGCCCTACATTCTCCTCATTGAGCAGACCAAGATGCCAAGGGCTCAGTGACAATCACCAGCTCACTGCTCACAATAGAATGTCTGCATTAAATTAAATAAAATGACTTAGGAAGGAGAAGCATAACAAAAGAATTTGATTTGATAATAACAATTTTAACTCTGATACTAAGGAGCCTTTGCTCCATTAATCTGTATGGTGTCAGTACTCAAACAGGTTAAATGGTAAGTGCAGAATTCTGACAAGATTGATTTGTTTAGATTTTATTTTATCAGTTTGTGCCATTTTGTAGAATTTGTGACCTTATTGCATAGCTGAATTCCTAACTCCTTGCTGGATGAAGCCTTATGCCTTATCACCATAGTCTAACTTGTCTTTATAATAAATTCTAATTCTGACTATCATCTACAGGCATGACTTCTCAGTTTTCAGCCTGGGCATGTGAGCTGCTAGAGAATTCACAGTGACACAAGCCAACAGGTAGAACAAGAGAGCTGAGTGGCCAGGGAATTTGAAGGTTTAAATGCCAGCTACCAGAGGGGAGTAAGGTCTAGATCCAGCTACTGGAAAGAACAAGTGACTGACACCAACAGGGGATTTTTACTGTATTTCACATCTGCATGTAACCATTAGTGAACTTCAATCTAAGTTAGCCAATGAGAAGTTCAGCACCTGGAAAATAATCAGGTTCCAGGCATTGATATTGGATGAATTAAAAGTCCACACTAATATTTTTTTCTTAAAGAAGAAAACATTTCTTTGATAAAGTTAAACCAAGACCTCTAGAATCATTATTATAATGGGCTGTAATTTTAGGAAAAAATTACTTCTGGGGTTCTTAGAAGGCCTGGTCTCCGGATATAGAAAACAGTACTAGAAATGTACTTTGATCAGATAAAAGCTGCTTAAGGTTTCAAAGACCTATTGCCTCNACCTATTGCCTCAGATGTAATAGTTCCAGTTAATAAGCTCCTTTATCCCTTTAATACTCTGTGCACAATAAACACTTTCATTTTAATTAAGAGCATTTAGTGAATTGGAAACCATCTGCATTAAAAAAGTATCTTGTACTGTAGGTAACAGTAATTTTATTCTTAGAATCAAGAACAAGATAAACCTGTAACTACTTATATTCTCATCACTAATTTTCAAACTATATCTATGCTGTAGCTCTGACAACTCAATCTCATTTTAATAAAATCTTGAACATCAGATTTAGGATATAGAATTAGGTACATAGTAGCTTAGTGATTTTAAACCTTTCCATGTAATTTGGTCTGCTTGGGTAGCAATAAGAATTTATCTCTTTCTCCAGAGGAAAGTAATGGAATTGTAAAACTCCTTTACATATTGTATAAATCAGCGATGATTACCTGATGACTTGTTAATAGATAATAAGGGAAGTCCTAAAATAAGTGTTATGTTTGCTATACTCATAACATTTTAATAATTAAATTCTGTGGACATTAAATAACAACAAAAAAGATGTTTTATTGTTCATGTGCAAAGATAAGGAAGAATATGTCTATAATATTGTAGAATATGTCTATAATATTGTAGAAGGACTAGTTAAGAAACCTTTAATACCATTAAAAGGTGCTAGATTAGGCAACAAAATATTGACTCATTTAATTCTTAATAATATAATGGAATAGTTAATAATGTACTCACTCATCAGTAATAGTGAAAATAGGAATAAGTACAATGAAAAAAATACAGATAGAAAAAAGTAGAAAGGAGCAGTAATACACATATAGTAAAAAATAATATACATCTTTTTATGCAAATACTGCTTAACCTATTAAAACCTTACCTTAAATTTATGGGTTTGGAGGTAATACAAAGTATACAGTACAAAAATTATTTGAAACAAACAGATGAGAGCCATTAGCTAGAGTCCAACAGGTTAAGGATGCAATCCATCTTTATCTCTTTCAGGCATACAAATGCAGCCATTTAATTCCAGCTCTCCAGTCAGTAGAGAGAGTTGAACCTGCAGAAGGTATTTTAACTCTTCTTAAAGTAATTGAATAACAACCTTAGGGTGAAGCAGACTGTTAAAGACCTAATTCTTCACTGACTGTGGAAGAAGTCTAGATTCTTTCCTTTAGCCTATATGCCTAAATACTTAGATAACTTTATTAATAAAAATGAAGTGTGACTGAAACTTTAACTGACTACATGGAAGAGAAAAAATTTAGGATGTTATATATGTTGGATGTAATTTTACATATATTTCTTGCATTTACTTTTTGAGTGCTTGAGTATTATATATTTTAAATTAACTCCTGTGGAGGTAATTTAATATTTCCAACCAAAATGTACTTCTATAACATTAATAATTTCCTGCTTTTTTTAATTACTTGAGCCATAGTAGTGTATCAGTTGTAAATGTGTACTTAATTATATACATTTATACCTGTATCCACAAAGACATATTTTAAGACATTTTCTTATGCTTCTGTTGCATCCCAAAAGATTTCATTTTTTGGAAATAGCTCTTGAGAACTTCCTTAATATTTAAGCTTATTTATATTTCACTGAATGCTAAATTTCTTCTTTGGTGCTTATGTCTTTTAGTCCTCCAAGTTCCATCCCAAATTTTATCTCCATAATCAAATGTAATTTTAGAAGACAAATTACTCAACATTTATAACAAATAAGTAAAGCTACAGTGTAACAAGACTTGACTAGAACTTTACACCACAAAGAAGTCTGTTTGCATGTGTTGTACTGTGACATTTAAACCCTTTCCATCAGCCACTCTCTAGGTTCACAGATGATATGCAGAACTAATTTATTCTATTCATCTTCCATGCTTGACATGCTTAGTCAACACCCAATATTTTTTTCTGTTACCTTCAAATTTAAAATTACCTGAATAATTTGGAATAATGCACAGATTAAAAAAAATCTAACATATTATTTATTTAAAAATGACATTTCTGTTAGTTCCCTGCACGGCAGTAATCTAACCAGGGGGTTAGAATCATAGAATGGCTAAGTAGACATCATGGTTATAGTTTATTGAGTATTTGTATAACCATGTCTTCCCCTGGTTCTGCAAATTATGTTCAGCTGCAAAGAAGTTTAGGAATCTCTGTCTGTAGAAGAAATGGTGTTACTCCCTTTCCAAGAATCTCTTACTGTTAGAGCAGCCATCTGGGAAATCAGAGGCTTGCAATCAGTATCTGCTTCTGTCTCAGAGACAAAGATGTAGAGACATTTAATATGCCAAACTTTTAATACCTTTCCTATCAAACATCTAGACTCACAGAAGACAGAAGTCATATCTGGGAGGCCTGTATTATCTTAACCAGTTATGTCCACAGCTCAAGTTCTGTGGTGAACTAAAGACAGCAGAGTCGTTCACCAAATGCATGCATAGTACTTCCCAGAGTGATCTAAAGAATTTATTAACTGACCCAAGTATGTTGGACATTAGTCCTGAAGAAAGTATGAGCAAAAGTACCAAAAACTTTGCTAAAAATAAAAAAAATAAAAAAATTCCAAATCTTCTGGCTTGCCTTGGACAACTAGTTGAAGGATCTTATTGTAAAAGGGAATAAAGTTAGTTAAGCAGAACATCTTAATGGTTAAACCTTGTGAATCTGTGGTGGCTATGACCAATAACTGTAGTGTCTCTCAAGTGGTTTTCAATAACTCCCGAAATAACCTTTTCCAGAATTTTACCAGAGACTGCAGCAAGACTCACAGGTATGTTAACAATCAGGGTATTTCTTAATCATGTTGAGCACTGTGAAAAGCTGCACCATGAAGGAGTGAGTAATCATAACAGGAATCTCTCAGTTAAGTTAGAGTGCACAGATAGAATTAAAAGAGTTAAAACATCCAGGTTCTGGTGGTTAGTTGTTAAGATGATGTAAAACAAATGATAAATAGCTTTTTAGGGAGGTCAAGATATGTATGTTCAAGAGAGCCAAAAACCTTTACAGTGTACAAGCTAATTTCAGTGTGCAGTACCTAATTTCAAAGAGTATCCATGTATAACAGGAAGGTATATTCAAATCAACAATCACAGAAACCAGCAAATATTCTTGAGGGTAGCACTGTCATTATGACAGTATTAGAGAAGTTGGGGGAACGAGCTGATAAGGACATAATGAAATTCAACAAGGACAAAAGCAAAGCCCTGCCCTTGGGATGTAAAATCCCCTGAGCAGTGATACATGTTGAGAAATGACAGCTGGGGAGTAGATGAAAGCTGAACACCAGCCAGCAGCATACCTAGACAGCAAAGATGGCCAGCAGTATCCTGGGATGTATTCATGGGGACACAGTCAGTAGATCAAGGGAAGTGATTATCCCCCTTCACTCAGCACACATCATCTAGCTCTATTCATTTTGGGGCTCATAATAAAAAAAAAGCCACCAAAAAGTAAGAAAATTCAGCAAATGGTTTTCAAGATGGTATGGACATTGGATAATGATTCTGAGACTAAAACCAGAGAAGTTAAGACTGGCTTTTAGAAGAAAAGCATTATCCCCTTTAGGACAGGTTGCTCTGAGTAGTTGTGTAGTCTCTATCTAGATCTTTAAAGACAAGGATGGACAAAGTCTTGAGCATTTTGATCTGACCTCACAAATAGCCATGCTTGGAGCAGGTGGCTGGACTCTAAAGTCTGCATGTCTCAGTCTGACTTATCCTTTGATCTTAATATGAACGAAAAAGAAAGTAATTTTTATCCACATACACAATCTAATTTTTAGAACAGTGAGTTCTTAGCAAAAAAAGTAGGGTTTTTGAGGGGAAGTGTTGGATTTGAAGTGTTTGTTTTTTTCTTTTTAAATTTTAATCAGTTAATGAATGAGTTTGCATAACTTTTTTACCTGAAATACTGAAATACAGTATGATTTCTATATTCATTTGCCTTTTTCAATAATCAAAGATCTGACTAAATTTTCTGCAAGTGTTTGAAAATATTTTCTATCAGAACAATTATTAATACACTCAGGTGTGAAACCCACCCAACAGAACCATTCAAGTATGTAAGAGCCTGACCACGTCTGTCCAACCCCATGTCAAGAGATGAATATTGTATGCTCCAGGGAAGGAGTCCAAGCATACATAATTCTTAAAAGTGGAAAACTTACTGAAAATCCAGACGGAGCA
>VZTB01009978.1:1139-15149 GCA_013397245.1 Thryothorus ludovicianus
TAAAATCTGCTGATCTCCCAGCAGCTTAGTAGACGAAATGATGAAAATAACTTCTGAATCCTGGCAGTAATGTGCATAGAGTAGGCTCCTCCAAGTTTTGTGGTTGTATCAGAGGGGTAAGGGGGGCTCTAGTGGGGAATGCTGGCAGGGAAAGAAAATAGAATCACTGGAAAGCCAAACTGGTGGAGTCATCTAATAACAAGTCTTTTTTCTCTGTCCCAGGCTTTTCAGAACCAGCAATGCTGCTGGCACATCAGTGTGTGGTGGTGAAGGAGTGAGTGGTTTAGACCTGAGAGCTCTCCTGGATTGTTTTTCCAGGCCTATTATGTCCATCTTTTGCAGGTGTGGACATCTGACCCTATCTTGATGACTGTAGACCTCAGTGTTGTGCATCCTCAGTGCTTCCTGCCAGGCTGCAGCTCAAGCTACCTTGACCTACAAAATAATTTTCAGCCTCTTGCTAAACACAGCAAGTAACTGTCCATTGATCACTTAAATGTTTTCCAGTCCCCCATCTAGCCAAACTGACTCTTTGGCACCACTTACCACACAGTAAACCTCAGCCAGCAGAAATAAAAAATGTTTTCCCTGTTTACAAAATAAAAAGAAAAGAAAGATTCTCTGCTTCAGAGGCTTGGAGACCTTGTTTACCCTCCAGCCTGGAGTGAGATTTTATGGGCAGGTTTATAAACCCCTGCACAGCCAGCTCTGTAGTGCTGACAGACCTTTCAGTGTAGCTGCTTTAACACCTCTGCTCTGACAGGAGCACCACTGTGGATCTCAGGGGTAGCAGCAGAACAGACAGACGTTCTTGGCAGGCTCGTGTGCACTGCAGCAACCTTTATCTTGCTAAGGGAGGGGAGCCCTTGCAGTGGATTGATGGGGAGGGGGCAGGAATTCAACATGAACGAGGCAAACCCATTCCAGTCTTGCCAAAGCTGCTGTTTTGCCCTGAGATTTTGAGCCAGAAACTTGGTGCAGTGTGTAAGGGGAAAGTGCTGTGATGAGCCTTGTTCTAGAGCTGTCACCAGCAGTGTTCCATCACCAGATCTGCACACCCCTCGATGTTCCCTGTGCCCCCTCTGGCATGTGTTCTTCTGCAGCCTTTGGTTCTTCCTTATCATAAATCCTGTAGGATTTAACTTCTAGCTACTGATCCTTTTGACAGTAATGGACCATTAACTAACTAGACATAAAATTGAAAGTGTAAATCCCTCTGCCTTGGGGAATTAGAAAGCAGGTTTAGGATGCAGGCCATGAAATGCAGGAGTTCATTGTAATCACAAACGAGGCCTGATTAACTCTGCCTGCCTGGCACCCTGCTCTGTGCCAGCTGAAGAACACGACACCCGGAGCTGAGGCTACAGGACATTTGCAAGTGCCAGGGGAAAGCTTTTGGTCTTGGAGCTTGAGCTTCTTTATCCCATTGCCAGGGCCTTCCCTGTCGGACAGTGAGAGACTCTGGGCTGCTGAGGCATTAGCTCCAGACACTGATGCTGCTCTGGTTGGAAGTTTGGTGTGTTTCCCTTTGTTGGGATAAGGTGAGAAGGGAAGGCCAGAGGTGAAGGTGTCTCTGCCCCTGGGGAATGGCATCAGGGAGAAGGATGAGGTGATGGAGCAGCTCTGCAGGTTGGTGTGTACCAAGCCCAGTTCCCAGCCCTTCCTGGGGCCTCCAGTGATGTCACAGGGCTCCACTCTGAGTCTCTGGGAGTGAATTTGCTTCTCTCTCTTCACTAGACCTTGAGATCAGTGCCCACTGATTAAAAAAGTTAATTACCTTCCTCTTGCAGAAATTACTCTGCTTTCAAGGTCTCCCAGGCCCTTAATAGAGCATCTTTTTTTGACAGAACTTTTCATTGAATTGCAGTGAGTCACCATTAGAACCAGCACGGCCAGGTCAGACAGGGGTGCCTTCAGGGAGCCAGCTGGGCTCTGCATGTGGAGAATGGAGTGGTCCCAAACTCCTCAGGAATAAGTGACTGCATCAGAGAGAAGAGAGGGAATCGGGTTCAGAAGGAGGGCTGGGTGGAGTCTGTGTTTCTGTGACCTCCTGGTGGCCAGTGGTCCCTGTACACCTGAGCCAGCCCCACCACCCGTGTGTGCTCTGGCATTTCCCTCCTTACCCTGGATCCCATGGCCACACTCCTGAGCTGAGTGCCTGTGCCATCCATCGTGCCAGGAGCACAAGAGCAACTGGAAAAAGTGTCTGGAATTTATCACTGATGGCAGGAGCTTTTGTCTGTAATAAAAAATGTTTTCCCCCTCCTCTCTTCTAGAGCTTTTCTCCTTCCCTTCTCTCATTATTATTATTATTAAGAAGCTTAATGCCATATGTCTTGCTGTTTCATAAATAACCCCTGTAATCAAACAGCACTGGGTAAATGGGCAGTCCAGCTTGTGCAATTTGTTTGACAAAATGAAGCCAGAAGAATATGAGTCTGTGGAGGAAAGACAAATAGAGCAGCTTGGATGAATGTGTTAACCAAGAGAAAAACGGCTTGGCAGAGCAGCTGATGCTATTTTTATCCATGCAAATGAAGTTCAGGGCTAATTTATTAAAAATACAGTACAGAACTTGCCAGAATGGTCAGTGTCTCCTGGGATGGAGAGCAAGAAAGGTTCTCTGCCTCCTGAGGGTGCAGCTAAGGAGGCAGTGAGGTGCAGCCAGCCTGGAGGCTGCCAGGAGGAGGGCTGGGCCTGGAGCATCACCCAGGTGGCAGGAAGGGAGGAGAAACTGCCCTGGGCTGGTGGTCCTGGCATCCATCCATCCATCCATCCATCATCCATCCATCCATCCATCCATCCATCCATCCCTCCATCCATCCATCCATCCATCCATCCTCCTCAGATCACAGGGAGATCCCAGAGCTACCTGAGGCTCAGGAGAGCCAGCTCCAGGCTGGGTGTGACCGTGATAAATCCCACACAGCCAGGGTTAGACCTGTGCCTTCCTGACCGGCTGCTGCTCCTGGTACCTTGCTCAGGATGTGGCTGAGTACCCAAGTGAACTTCTTCGGGCAGGAAAAGCTGAAGGAAGGCTGTCTCTGCAGTCTCTTCCATGGGAAATCCATCCCAGAAGACAGTGAGAGCCTGCCTGAGGCCGGGAGGTGCTGCAGCCTAGAGGAGAAATCCCTTCATTCCGCAGCAGCGCTCTGCCTCTTCCTCACCATCAGGCGGCAATACAGGCTCTGGTGCCTGGCCGGGCTGCCATGTGCACATGAAGGGGAGCATTTTTCATTGATCAGAAATATCTCGGCTACTGCTCCCTGCAACTCACCTTTTGTGGATCTGCCCCGTGGCCAAGGCAGCTGAAAAGCTGAATTTTTAATCAAAGCAATGAATTTGTTTCTAGGGAAGTGGGGATTGTGTAGAGGGGGATGTTTCCCTGCCTCCTCACCTCCTTCCTTCCCTCGGCATACTTGAAGTACCTTTACTGGCACAACAATGTCCCGTGGGCTCGAGGGGAAGCCTGTGGGATGATGTGCACACGGGGATTCAGGGGATAAAGCAGAGCCTGGGCCTGAGCTGTGTGCTGGAGACAGAGGCAGGCAAAGCTGCAGTGCAGGTGCCTCACGTGTTGGACTGCACATCCACAGCCAGGGATGCTGGCTCATTAGTCGAGGAAACACCTCTCTCCTGGCTGCTTTCCTCCCCCTCCTCCAAGTGGGAATGCAGCCCCCATCCTTTTTCCCCATTCCTGGTGTGTATGAGTATTCTTTTTTAAGTGGCAAGCTGAATATTTTAAACAAACACTGCTTAAAATCTATAATTTATGGGCAAAGCTTCAGAAGAGGAGATCAGTCATCTCTTGGTGCCGAGGGTGTCTCTCCATCTGCAGCAGCCCCCAGTACTCTGTTCCCAGTATGGTGCAGCATAAGGGATTAGGTTTGGGCAGGGCAGCACTGAGCAGCACCCAGAAAATTCCCAGCTCTGAATGAAGGAAAACCGGCCTGTCTTCTCTTGCAGGCAGGAACAGCTCCAAGCCTTCCACCAGTGGGACAACCCTCCTGGTAGCAGCTGGCTGGGCCCCACATTTGGCCCAGAGCTCTTGGAATGGGGGGTTAGGAATCTGCAGCCCCCCTTCAGCTCCCACCTCACCCCTTACTTAAAACCTGAGGGAGCCAGGGCACAGGTGAGCAGCCTGAGCTGGCAGAGGCTGAACTCCCAAAGCTGCCAGGTCAGACATGATGAGAAGCTGAATCAGGATCTGGAGCTGAGCTTACAGGCACTGCTGGGCAGTGGGAGACCCCAGGTCACAGGGAGAAGACCCTGCCTCTGCTGTCCTTCTCCTCTCTGTGGCCCTGCACGTTCCCCAAGCTGAGCTGCATGTGGGAGGATTCCGGGCTTGTTCCTTAATGGGACTGGAGAGACTTTTGCTTCGATTAATTAATTTGCTGCTCTTCCCCATTTTCAGGACCATCTTTTATTCATGGCCAAGTAGCTCAGACACCGCTGCTTGCTGCCTGTTCAGGATGCTGGCATTAATATTTCATCCCAGAGCCTGCTCGTGCTGAACAGAGCTCATGTCCCACGTTCCTGCCTCTTCCCAATGATCTCCTGCCCTGGCCCAGCTCACATTCCCCCCTTCCAGCCCCAGGCTGGGTCTCTGTCTCTTCACCAGTTGCATGGCTTCTCCTAGGATCATATTCCCAGGGAATTAAATGTGGCACACTTGGAGCTCGCTGTCTCTGTCTCTTGTGGCTCTGGGCAATCAGCCTTGCACAGAGGGTGTTGTGCTCATTGTAGGAATAATGGGTTCTGGGAGCAACTCGTGATATCAAGCAGCAGGGAGAGGGGAGTGACTCTCATCCTGCTGTCCCCTCCCAGGAAAGCAGGCTATATATTTCAGCTGCCAGAGGAGCAGTGTGGTGCTGTGGCTGCAGCCTGGGAGAAAAGAAGGCTGCTGAAGGAGAAAACCCTGGCTGTATCTTTCAGGGCAGCAGTAGAAATGAGGAAATGACACTCTCCTGCTTCTTCACCTCTCTCCTGGCTCCTGTGCATGCACTCTCCAGCATTCCTTAGTTCTGCAAAGCTCCAAGGCCAGGAGGAGCCTTTGCCTGCAGCTCTGCAGCCCCAGCAAGGCACTGTGTCTGAATGAGGGCAGGCCACAGTGCAGCTGTTTGGAGTGGCACTTCATTTACTGAATGGCAGCTCCATAATCCTCTTCAAATAAAAAGACTGTGGAGTCTCTGTACTGGGAGCTGATGGAAGGCTTTGCTGTCAGGCAGGTGGCACAAAGGGAGTATCTCCTTGCCGCATGTAGGAGTTCCTGGGTTTTGCTTGGGCTTCGTTATTTGATTATTTGTTCTCTCATTTGTCACTGGGGCTAGTGGATGTGATTTGTTCTCCCTGATTAAGGCACTTGTTTTGGCAGGGAAAACAGATCTCGAGAGATGGGATGAGATGCCTTGCAAGGCAGAATCTGTGCCCTTCCCTCTTCGTCCCAGAGATGCCAGTGCCAATTCCTGGGACATCTTCCATCTCTTCAAGAACAAAACAGCACAGCAGCTCAGGAAATGTCTGGCCCCAGCCCTCTGGCTCAGAGGCTGCAGAGCCACTAAACCAAAGCATCACCTTAAAAGAGGTCTCCAGATTGGATTGGGAAAAATGTGGATTTGGGAGGAAAGGGTGCAACTGTTGGAGAACATGTGCACGTGCCTGTGCATCCAGACGTGCAGGAGGGACACGTTCAGTTAAGGCAGTGTGACTGCAGGTTGCAGGATGTGGAGGCTGCAAGTGGCAGAATCTCCACAGCCTCATTAAACTCTCATGTCCAAATTAAATGTCAGATTTGCATATTGGTTCTGTGTTTTCAGGCCCGTTGTGCAGCAGCTGGGAGGAAGCTGATCATGGTTGGGGGTGCTGTGGGTATCCAGATTGCAGCCTCACTCCTCAGAGCCCTGCAAAGCCAAGCACGTGACATTTAGGGGGAACTAGGGATTAAACTTGGCTTTACAAGAGTCAAGGCTCTGTGTCTCAATTCCTCCAGGAGGGACAGAGAACTTCATGTGTTGTCCGGGTTCCCAAAGCAGCTTCATTTTTCACTACCCCCTTTCTTTCAGGAGACAGAGGAAGGGCACAGCACTGCCTGGATTCTGGTTGTAGAGCTTCACCTCTGGGAAGCCCTTTATGATTTTGCCCAGGCTGGATTCCAGTCAGATCATGTTCTAATCCAGCTTTAATTACCTGTGAGGACTGACAAGCCTCTTTCTTGCCTCTTGGGAAGCCAAACCAGCAGGGTAGCATCGGGAATTGGGACGAAGCCAAACTGCAGCCCAGGCTGGTGAGCCCCTGATGTGCACAGGAATTTCCATTGTGGCTGGAGACAGATAAATGTGTCCAGGGACTGAACTAAGCAGCATTGAGAATCGGTGATCCAGCACCTGAGAGAGGCACATCCCTCCCTGCGGGTAGTGGGAGCTTTCCCTGGCTTTGTGGTGGAACGCTGATTATCCATGGAGACTCCTGCCAGTGTTTTGGCTGCAGAGCCATGGGTGGCAGCAGCAGGAAGGTGCTTCCCAACAGCGTGCTGCAGGAGCTAAAAGTAGGAAAAGATTCCTGGTCACCTGGGTACACTGGTGTGCTCTGCCCCAGTGTCCCTGCTGGGACCTGAAGGAGCCATGCAGCCCATCTGCTTCAGTCCCTGGAAAGAGAGGGGAAGCAAGGAGGAAGAAAGAGGTCTCTGTTGCTCTGGGAAGCCTGTGCCTGCTGCCCTGCACAGCTGTGAAGCGTGTCACATCCCTGATGGGCCAGATGCTGAAAGATGCTCAACATCCTTAGAAGGTCAAAGTCAGAAGGCAGAAAACCCTCCTGGCTAATTCTGAGACACGGCAGTGACAGGGCCTGCACGACAGGAGACACCCGGGAGGCAGAGCAGCTCTGAGTCAGCCGTCTCCAGAGAAAGATTTGTCAATGGCTGGGCCAGTTTTCACCAGCTCCACAGCTGGTGGCAGTTTCTGCACTTCATTCGAGGAGCATCTTGTGTGGCTGAGCGCCCTCTCCCTGGAGGGGAGCCAGGGGATGGGACCCCTCCTTTCTCACTGGGGGTCGGAGCCTTTGGGCTTTATCCAAGCACTCTTTGCACTGCAGTACCATTTCCCTAGGAGGAAAAGGGGCCCAGCATCAGGGAAGAGCCTGCAGGCCTGGACTGGGGAAGTGGAGGGTTGGAAGCATCTTCTCTGGCCACCTTCCCAAGGTCTGCCTGCCTGTGAGCCCTGGCTCTGAGTGCAGCCCATGGCTCACCACCTTAGGACAGGCTCTGGGCAGGTAAGGACACAGAAATTCCAGGGGAGTTGCTCCAGATTTACATGACTGTAAAGAGAAAGGATGCAGCCTTAATTAAACTTCTTCCAAGTCCTAGGAGGTGCTGGAATATAACTCTGAGATCTGCCACAGGCTGCCTGCATGTCAGTTGTATAATTCCTCCTGGTCCCAATTCTCCTCTCCATAAAAGCTGGAGTATCTCCTGCCTTGGTTATGAGGGATGCAAACATTGCAGAGCTGAGACTGCTCCTGCCAACCACCTCAGCATCCAGGAGAGGAGAGGAGCTCCATGTGCTGCTGTGCCAACGGCTTCATCCCTGACCCTGGGCAGGCAGAACTTTGTTCCTTTGTGGAGCAAAGCCCACATTCCCCTTCCAAGTCCCCAGTGGTGAGGCAGCATCCAGCTCCCTCAGCCCGCAGTGGTGGCAGTCCTGACAGCCCCTGTGCTCTCCAGGATCCCTCGGTGCATTCTCTTCCAACAACAGAGGCTGATGTGGTCTCTGCGTGGTGCATGAGAGCATCCCTCGTGGCACAATGGAAGGAGTGAGCCCGAGGCTCCTGCAGGCAGGAGAGCAAGCCATGAAGGACAGCTGAGGACATGGGGCTCCAAGCAGGAGCTGTGCCCAGTTTTAATGTGCCTGGCCTTTTGTGTTTGCCTCTATTCATGCTGGCAAGGAAACTGCTGTCTCTGTATCCATCTCTCTGTCAGAAAATCCTTAGGCTCTGAATAGATTTAGTCTCCAGTCTGTGGGCTGGTTGGCACTGGGCCTGTCTAGTGGGAGGAGGTGAATGACTCTGGAGAGCTTTATTGGCAGGACAGTGCTCTGGAGAGGAGGCTGGCTGGCTTGTTATCAATGGCATCCTTCACTGGCAGAGACAGCCTTGGGGATAAGGACTTGAGCAGTGGTGGATAGTCCAAGATTCCAAAGCTGAGGCTTGACCCTCCTTTCTGTACACGTGGGCAAACCCCCTGGAATCCACTTTATTTCTGTAAGAGTTGCCTGTCTGTAACACACAGTGCTGTGTCACTCTCCCCATGGATGGCCACGCAGGAGTCTCCTCTTCCCTTGTGTTTCAGGCCCAGAGCTATTTGGCTAACTATAAATAAGCAGCCAGGTAGGTTGTGAAAAGGACACCAGCACGGAGTGCTTGCTCAGCCTGTGCTTTCTGTCACTGCAGTGATGGTGCAGACAATTCCTCAGCTCCCGTGCCTGGATTCCCCGGGGGCTCTTGTTAATGCTGCTTTCCCAGCTCTTCCACGGAGCTGTCTCTGCCTGCTGCACTCATATAATCAGGAGCTGTAAAACCACTGACAAGTCCAGAGACCAGAATGGAGATTACATGCAACATTAAAATTAAAAATGGGCCAGAGTCACCAAGTTGTCTTCATTAGGCGGCTCTGTTTTATTTGTGGCTTTTACTGCCAAATAAATAATCTTTCAGGTGAGTTAGTTAAGCTGCCCTCAGGAGCAAGACAAGATGGGTGAGGAGATGCAGTTCAGCACGGCCTCTGGGATTCCTGCCACAAATTAGCCAGCCTGGAAATGGCAGAACTGGTGTGAAACCAGGATGAAAACCTTAAAATCCCACCAACACTCAATGCAGAACGACACAGAACAGTCCCCTCCCCTGAGCCAATGCAGAGCTGGCTTCAGCAGTGAATTCAGCCCTTTGAGGCTCTGCCTCCCTCACAGCCACTCTGTCATCTGCATTCCTTTGGTTCCTCCGCTTTTTCCTCTCCCTTTCTGCCAGGCTTCTGGCTTTTAGAATGCTCCTGAGGAAAGCATTAAGGGGAGGCAGCGCTGTGGATACATGAGGGCAATTTTAGAAGGCAGGGCATGTTTGCCCCAGAATATTCCAGGACTTTCTGTGGAGAAAGCGCCCTGGTCACACACTCACCAGGTGTCAGTGCTCGTGGGTTGTGTTCCACGTGGATTGCTGATAGAAACTGCAATGCATGAATGGCTTGGGTTGGCTGCAGCAGAACTAGATGCAGTTTTGTCTTTGCTTTGTTTCCTCTTTGCACTTCTAGACCCTTTCAAACCACAGGCTTGAAGGACATGACAGTTGTTCCCCCAGGGATCAAAAAGTCTCTTGCAAACGAGTGCAAAATCATAGCAGTGATGCTGCTGACACTGCAGACAGAGGAGAGGCAGGGGAAAGGTGCTAAAATTCTCTCTTGTTTCTTTCCTGGTCTGGGCTAAGGTTCTGTCTCCACGATTACTCCTTGAGTCCTGAATCATGGCAAACGCAGGAATCCAAGCCCTCCCACCCCTGCCACTGCCAGAAAAGCTCCTCAGTACCAACAATGGAAGATGAGACACACTAGGTAAGGTCAGGTATTCTCTGATGATCTGCTTTTTCATCAGAAAACTACTTTAATGAAACTGAAATTCTTTGCAGGAAACGCTTCCATAAATAAGTCAATTTTTACAAGAAACATGATAGCAAACGTGTCTGTAGGAAAGAATGAAAGATACTGGTGAATCATCCCATTTCAACACTTCTAAAATGAAAAAGAAAAAGCCACTTTACATTTTGTTCAGAAAAGAAAGTTAGCTGATATTGCAAAAAAAAAAAAAAAATCACAAAAGCTGACCTTGTGTGGGTGCAGAGAGTAATGTAGTTCTTGTCCTCCTGCTCAAGGAGTCCAGACCGAGCTCAGCTCGGATGAACTTCATCCTCTTAATACAAAACAGGTATTTTCCCAACCACCCTTTGACTTTTAAACACCCTTCACTGCAAAGCCAGAGCTGTGAGCAGGCACCTTGCACAGTTTGAAATTACACCTGCTATAGGCTGAAAAATAAACAGTGTGGGAAGCTGTGAGACGCTTGGCTGTCTGTCCCCAGCAGTTTGGGGACCTTTCCCTTGGTGTGTGACATGGTTCTTCTGCTCATGTGGTTACCTTTGGGTAAGGGGGCTGTCAAGGGCCATCAGGAAGAATTCAGGAAGCACTCAGAAAGAATTTCATCATGGAAATGGTTGTCAGGCATTGGAAGGGGCTGCCCAAGGAGGTTTGGAGTCCCCATCCCCGGAGGTGTCCAAGGAACAACTGGATGTGGCACTCAGTGCTCTGTCACAGGTTGGACTGGATGATCTTGGAGGCCTTTTCCAACCTTAATGATTCTGTGATTCTGTGATCACATCTGGGTGCTGACTGGTGCAGATGTGCTTCCTGGCCCCAGTTTTGTCATTCACATTTTTCTGTGCTTCTCATCTTGCTATCTGGAAAAAAAAAAACAAACCACCAAAACGTGGGAGAAGAGAAAAGCAGCTCCCAACTCCATCCCCTAAGGATGTGTGAAGCTGTTGAGGAGGTCCTGCACAATAGCAGGAGAGGTTACTCAAGCCTTGGAGATGGGTATGGTTTCACTGGCACGGATGTCAGACCATCATAAATCCTCCCACATGTGACAGAGGGCAGGACAGTGCCTGAGTGTCCCCTCCCTGCTGCAAACGCGAGCACGGAGGGAACTCCCCATCCCTGGCTGGGAGCTCTGCTGCTCCCGGGGAGGAGGCAGCAGGAGAGCCTTCCTGCTGCGTGCCTCTGTGTGTCTGTGTGTGTTTCTTCCCTGGCAAAATCAAATCAAATCTTTGTTGGCTCATCAGCCGGGGCGTGAGGGAGCTCCCTCCCGCCTGTGCCATGAAAGAATTCTCACCCTGTGGCTCCGGAGGGGCACAGCACCAATGGCTCTGCTTGCCCCCAGCTGGGCTTTGAAGGAGGTGGTTCTCATTCGGGGAACGTCCTATTGTGAGGGGATTTAATTAGCTGTGGTTTGTTCGCTCAGCAGACACAAATGAGGTTTTAATTTTTTGTGTACAAGCGCGAGGTGGCTTTTGTTCATCGCATCGGGAGCTCTCTCAGGCCTCCCACGTCAGAAGCTGCCTCCAAGAGGATGGAGAGGGCCAGACAAAACAGGGATGATATTCCAGAAGAGGTAGGATTGCCCGTGGCTTTAGTATGAGCTGGGATTTTTTTGTCACAAACACAGTGTGCCCTTCCTCTGTACTTGCAGTGTTCCTGTCTCCAGCAGAAAGCCACAAATCCCAGCAAAAGGAGAGTGTGTAGATGCTGAGAGGCCTGGGGAACAAACTTAAGCCTCTCTAAATCTTTCCAGAGCCTCATTTCCTTCTGTTCCTCATCGCCTCTCTCCTCTCTTCCAGCACCCAGAAGCACAATGGCATTTACTTTCTTACTTAATGTCAATATTTACTTTGGTTTGGAACTGTCTGTTTAATAATAATAATTCCTGAGCACAGAGGAGAGGTGAGGTCTCTGTATCTTCAGACTGGGAAGAGTGGCCCCAACACTCACATCTTCTCTACTTTCTCCTAGGATTGGAGCAGCACAGGGAAGATTCCCAGACTTCAGGATCCTCACCCACAGACAGCTGATTCCGCTGGAATGCCAATGCATCAGGTTCTTACTCCTGTATGTTTTCCTTCCCTCCCTTCCTTCTGTGATGAATGCTGTCTCTGAGACAGGCAGCTGCAGAGGGAGATGCAATTTTTCTTAGCTTGCCAGCCATCAATCTCCTGAACAATACCCTGCTAATGAAATGGCAATGTTATCACACGCCTGTCACCAGCAGTAATGGGGCGGCCGTTCCAAACTCAGACCAGACAGAGGAAAAGCAAGGAGAGCTCTGGAGTTTGTCTTCAGGTGTGATTCCTCCTGAAGGCTTTTGACAAACTCTGGGTGTCCTTCAGTGCAGAGCTGAGAGCCCCCCAGTGAGATTTTCTGGCGTCCTCCTCCCACTTTGCAAGGACAGGAGTGACCACACAGGGTCAGCCACTGTCCTGTAGGACCACGCTGAGTTTCCATCTGAATTCCCCCTGAGGGCACCCATGGCCATCCAAGGAGCCACTTCCTCCCATCTCCTTAGGGAACTGACATCACCAAATGGACAAGAAAATCCTTGATGCCTCTTCCTTTGAAAATTGAGTGGTTTTTAAGTGGATGGACTCTTCTCTGACCTGTTGTTATTCCATCTCTTGCTTTTCCCCACTTGGAGCTCTTCACATTAGACAGCAAAGAGCTCACTGAGTGGCATTTTGTCCCTGAGGCCCTTCTGTCATGATTTCAGTGAATCCCAAGGCACAAAGCACAGTGACAAGGCTTTCTGCTTTGCATGGCTTGTTTTCATGCTGAGATATTCACTGCTGCCTGCTGAGGTGATGGGGACACACCTGGAACTTGCAGGAGGCGTTGATCAAAGCAGAGGTGTTACCTGGGCCGTGTGTCATGGGGCAGGCTCTCCTTGAATGGTGAAGGACTTCCACTCAAAATAAAACCCCTGGATGTGTGAACAGATGGTAGCAGCTACTTGGAGGGAATGAGAGATGAGGGGAAGTTACCAGAGGGACAATCTTTCTAAAACTTAGGGCTGCCTGCAGACAGGAAAGGTGAGCTACGCTGTAGGTCTCACCCTACTTTGGATAGTGCTGAGAAAACGCCTGCAGGAGCTGCAGGAGAAAGCCCAGCTCGTTCCCCAGCTTTCCCACAGGGAGAAGAGGCTCTGAGAGCTGAGCAAAGCCTGAGCCCTCCTTTCTCTGAGGCTGCTCCCTGCTCAGCACCCTGCAGCAACATCCTCCTGCTGCCTGGATTAACACCGGGAAGTGGATGACACCTCCCGACTGTGAGAAGTGCCAGAAATGAGGTGTTTGGAGCACTTCCTTCTGTGTCTGGCAGGTACAAGTGAAGCTGAGGGTGCCAGGGGGTGCAGAAGTTAAAAAAACTTGTGCAAATCTCCTCAGTGCATCCAAGGTCGCCGAGGTTCCCAGGATTTCTCCAACAGGTGGATGCAGCCTGATTGCTTTAGAAATCGTGGTTTACATGACTGCTCCCACTCTAGGTCCTGGCTGGAAAAAATTGTTCTGTTTTAGTAATAATTGTCACTGAACACTGAAAAACAACCATGAGGAATGACTAGAATATAACCTCTTGAGTGTGCTGTAAAAAATTTTGTTGTTTATTTACCTTAGGAAAAAAAAAGAAGTCAAAGAGAAGAGTAAGAAATCTAAGGTTCTGCGATGAGAGAAAAATGCAATTTACTGTTTAAAGCTCTTTCTGATTTTAAAGTGATATACGGAAAAATATAAATGGTTCTAGAAAACTTCACCAAATAATAGAGAGAAGAGAAAATAACTACAGTGAAGGGCAGTATATTGAGGGTCATATCTGCCTCCATCTCCCGTAAAACAATATTTGCTGCAACAAAAGCAGGGGTATTTTAGTTATTTATTGTCGTGTCAGCTACAAAATATTAAGGAAGTAAAAAAATTTTAATTTATCCTGGATGCAGTCTGGTGGCCGAGAGACTGCCCGGGAGCATCAGACTTGAATGCACAAGCAAGGAGGGATGAGCAGAGCAGGAAAAGCCTCGGAATAGGGAAGGGGGACAGGTCCCTTTCCTTGGGTTGAAACTGGTCCAGGGAGTGCAAGAAAAAAGGTGAAATGTCAGACAGCACCTGCTGGGAGAGGGCTGGGCTCCCTCAGACCCCATCACACCACAGCTAGACCATAATAGGCAAGATTTAAGTGCCAGAAATCCAGCAGCTTTTAGAAATGGAGTGGTGTGAGCTCTTCCTCACCCCAATCTGTGCAAGGGGGTTCAGAGCGTTTTACAATCCAGCCCACGAATCATCTTGTCCCTT
The DNA here is from genome assembly GCA_013397245.1 of Thryothorus ludovicianus. Taxonomy (NCBI): domain Eukaryota; kingdom Metazoa; phylum Chordata; class Aves; order Passeriformes; family Certhiidae; genus Thryothorus; species Thryothorus ludovicianus. Next base: position 15,063 of record VZTB01009978.1, read on the forward strand.
TTATGTCTCCTTTTCACACAGCTGGTATTTGTCATTAGCACGTTCTATTAGTCTTTGTTCCCCACCCCCAGTAAAAAAAAAAAAAAA
>VZTB01009978.1:15184-66852 GCA_013397245.1 Thryothorus ludovicianus
ATAAAATGCCAGAACACACTGAGCAGAAGAGCAAATTGTTAATGCAGTCATTAAACAAATCCACCTTTCCTTCGGTCTTTGGGTGGAAATTAATTACCCTCCTGGAACTGGAACCTGGATGTGTGCTTTGCCTGTCAGCTGGGGCTGTGTCTGGAGCCTTTTGTAGGGGTTGAAATCAGAGCTGGGCCCTTTTTCAGTCGTGGGGAAGGTGATGGCAGAACTCTGAAGGACTCTGAGGGGGGATGAGACAGCAGACCGTGGGAGTTGGGGTCACTGTCAAAGGGCAGGAGCGAGAGCTTGCTAACACCACGAGCAACTTGTGGGATTTCTCATTGGCTGGAGGCAAAATCCTGGGCTGGCCGAGTCTTGTGTCATAATTAACATCAGTTTCCTCTTCCTGCCTCCCATTGCCCAGGAGGGAGGGCAGGATTCCACTTTAAGCTGGAAATGAGCCACCCTTAGTCCCAACCAGGTGCCTCACCCCAAGAGGAAACAGAGCCCCCCCCAGGGCCACATGTGGCTGCTGCCACCAGCTCGGTGGCTTGGGGACACTTGCAGGACACGTAATTGCTCTGTCCCATGCTCTGGGTGCATTACTAGTCCAGGAGCTTGAGATAATGAACCTTTTAGCTGAGAGTAAAGAGGGAGAAAGAAAGAGAATGAATGAGCTGGGCAAGAGAGAATGACTGAGGATTCAGTTAGTTAATAAAGGGATTGCAGAAAGCAAGGTGAAGAGACAGTGGTAATTTTATGCACTGCCAGTCAGGCCCATTTGTCCTGGGAGCAGCTCCAATTTCTCTCTGAGCTGTTCTTTTTTTCTTTAGAAATGGAACTGTGAAAGGGGAAGGAAAAAAAACCCTCCCTGATTAAAATCAGCACCCAAAGTGACAAGGAAAGAAAGCCATTTTAATCTCCGCATCCATAGATGGATCTTCTCCCAAGTAAGTGAAACAAAAGGGAATTTAGAATATTGGCCAGTCTTACACAGCACAGGCTGAAATCATCCAGACTCTGATGGCAGTCTTGTCATATCCCAGCCCTAACCACAAAACAAAGTCAAATTTCATCTTTACAACTATTAATTCCCACTCATACATGAATCTCTGTGCTCCGCCTCATCCACTCCCCATTCATTCACCACCATTTAAAAGTAAACCTCCCTTAAACCCCTAATTAGCACTGCAATTTTGATGTTTTAGCTCTACAACTGCTTCAAATCTTCCTCTTGTTATTAAATATTCCTACTCCTGCATCATAACTCCTAACCCCTGAGCTGAGGCCAGAGAAAGCAGAACTGGGTATCTGTTGCTTTTAAACTCAACTTTTATCAGATCCTTGAGCATCAAGGGGCAGTGAGATGTGCTTGTCCCATAGAACTTTAATTTCTGACTGAGGAGAAAATAAATTTATTTGGGGAAACAACAGGGAAGGGTGTTCCTGTGGTGAAGAACAGGCATGGATTATCCTTGCAGTCAATGGGAACTTGTGGAAAGGTTGGGTTTACTTTAAGACCACAGGATGGGGACATAAGTTGGAAAGTGTGAGTGGTAAATTCTGCCTGAGTTGTCCTTGGATGGGGCAGTTTTACATCAGGTCTCTGGGCAGGTGGATGTGTCCACCTGTAAATTCCACCTCGCTGCAAGCTGGCCCAGAGCCAGGGCTCCTGAGCTGTTTGTGCACATCCAGATGAGGTTTTTGATCTCGACAGAAAAGCCCTGAGCAGCCATGGCAGTGCTTGGTGCAAGGATGAGTGGGACTGAGCACGTGAATCACAATTTGTGTCTGCACGCAGGTGCAAGCTGCTAACACAGGAACATTTCTGCTGCAGGACTCCATTGCCTTGTTTTATCCTGCCCTGTCCATCCCCAGCTTGGCCACTGGTCAGCGTGGATGGCAGCTGAGGCTGGAAATGAGAACACTCAGGGCTTTTAGGGAAGCTTTCAGGGCTTGTCTCCAAGGGAACAAACAGAAAGGTCCAGGGGCAAAGCCAGAGCTGTTCTTAAAGAGGATTTAATCTGATGTGGGCTGCCCCTAAGCACAGGGTCTTGCACAAAAGGCTGAGAGTGTTCATGAGTCTGTTTAACCTCTTTTAACTTCCCAGCCTTTCCCCCTTTAACTGGGTGAGCACAACTGCCTTGTTCTGCTCCTGATGACTTGAGTGCAAAAAGGGGGGTGGGATTTTTCCACAAGGAAGGCACCATCAGCTTGTGCCCTCTCCTCAGGGTCACAGCAGAGACAAACCACTCATCAGCAAACCAAAGGCTTTTATTTTTGTATCAATATACTTGGAGATGAGATGTGTGGAGCCTGGGAAATGCAGGATTGTGTCAGCCGGGTGGATGTTAATGTGAGGAGCAGCTAAATCAGGGGGGCTTGTGTGATGTGGTTCAAGTTCCAGCTCTTTTATCAGCACTGGTGTCCTTGAGTGGAGGCTGTAGCTCAGCTCAGTTCAGTCCTGGCACTGTGGCCCTGTGATTGCATTACAGGGAATTATCAGGTGGCTGCACCTGGCTTAGAGAGCTCCAAGAAGGCACAGGGGTGCAAAAGGGAAGGCAAAGCATCGGTGGTTTATGAAATTAAAAAGTTCACGAGTGCCAAATCCACATGCTAGAGTGGAACTGAGAAATGGAAGAGGTCTCAGCAATGCCTTATCAGGAGGTAGGACAAGGAAATTGGAGTTGAAAGCACAGTAGTGCCTGATTTGCTATCTCTCCTCTGCACCTTGGCTGCAGGTTCTGCCTTTAGGGGCTTGTTAGGCAACTTGGGGAGAAGTATTTTGTGTATTCAGTGGGTTCTGTAGGCAGAGGTCTTTGTATGCATGAGGTGGAAAACCTGTCTGGAGAGATGGGATCCTGTGTCTCTTGTACCCTACAACAAACACAAACACAGGAGGGAAAAGGACAAAAACTGTAACATCGGCTTCGCTCAGCTTTTTTGGAGATGGAGGAGAAATTCTCCCCTACACTTCCCCCTAAGCCTGTGTGCTTGTAAACACAACTGGTATTTGCATTGAAATGTTATTGAGGGGAACAATTCCTGTTTGGAGGAGCCTTGGCAGCCCCTGGCTGCTGCCTCCGTGGGAGGGAGGCTGTGCAGGATGTGGGATGGGAAGGAGAAGCCAGTACCCCCCTGGAACACAAGACCCTGCTTGGCCAGACCTGAGAAGGATCCCAGGATCACAGATCCCAGTGCCTGTGGTAGCTACCATGAGGAGACCTGCTGGGCCAGAGCTCAGATGCTGTTAATGCAGGAAAATCTGAGGAGGTCAAAATCCTTAAATGATACTTCCAGAGAAACTGAGATTTCACTTTCTGTACCATAAGTACGGCTCAGTTTCCTGCTTTCACCTCGAGACTGTGCTGCCAATTGGGTCAGGGGTTCTCCCTTGCTTTCCTCTATCAATCTCCACTCTTTCCTCAAAGGAAAAACCTGGAAAACCTCGATATTGCTGCCTTGTCAGACTCTGCAGGCACCACGTGGCTCTGGTCCTGTAGCTGCTGGTGCAGCTTGGAGATGCTCAGCAATAATATCCCGACTTGCTGGCAATGGCACAACAGGAAATTGGAGTAGTAAAATATTTCCCTCCTCGCTGCATCCCATTTACATGTTCATAATGGAGGTTTTTAAGGCCCTAATGACAAGGAATGCTCATTGCTGGGAGAGGCTGATTGAAGCAGAGCCGGGGTGATTGCAGGCGCTCAGGAAGGGATGTTAATCACATCAAAGGAAGCAGGAGGGCAGCACAGCTGGCTGGCTGCTGCTTGCCATCCGCGGATGGGGCTGTCCTCATCCCCTGATCCTGGCACAGATGTGCTCACCCACCCTCTCCAGACCTCAGGGAGGAGGAAATAGCAAACGGGGGAAAAAAAAAAAATCCAAACAAACAAAAAATCTCCATCCAGCTGCAGCCTGCAACAGGAGCGAGCTGAATTTGTGCGTGGAAAGCTGCTGGAGGATTGAGCAGTGCTCAGAGCAACAACAAAGATGCTCGGGAGAGGCAAAAAGAGGGAGAGAGCCCTGGAGACACTGAGGGCTCAGCCTGTTCAGCGAGGTGGGCCTAGGAGTGAGCTGATGTGGTGCAGATTAAGGAGCTTCTGTCGGGTGCATATGAATCAGAGGCAGCCTTTGAAGCGTGCAGAGGATGCTGTGGTTGTTTCATCTCTGGCAGCCAAGTTGTCTCCAAATTCTGCTTTCTGCCACCTTGCTGGTGGAGCAATGCCCCGGGGAGGTTTCTCCTTGGATGGAAATCTCCAGCTGCATTCTTGGGAGATTATAGGGCAGGGCACTGCAATAGAAGAGGTGTTTGAGGAGTTGTGCACTTGGTGACAAAAGAGAGAGAGAGAGAAAGAGATAAAGGAGAGCCCATGAATATAATTCAGCATAACAGAAAACAGCAGAGAAAGGAGTTAGTGGAAGGATGCATAAAAGAACAAATGAGAAAAGAAGTCCTTAGCAATTGCATAGAGCCTAATTTAAGCAGAGTATTCCCGATATTTCCTCTTTAAATAAATAAAACAGCAGAGCCCAAAGTGTTTGAGTTTTTCCCAGTCAAAGCTTTGGTATCAAACTTTCATCTGTTCTTGACAGAGCAATTAAAGGGAGGGATACAGGCTCTGAAACGTAGCCAAAAGGAGTAGACTGAATATTTAATAGAGTTCCAGGCTTTGAAAGTCCCAACAAACCAGTGGAATGGGGAAGCTGGTGACAGTTTTGTCTTAATAAGGAAAGGGAGGGGAAAAAACCTTTATTCCTGGCAGCAAGGATGGCAGGGAAACACAAACTGGATGGCAAACAGGCAGCACCTTTCCAGATTGTCTCCTTGGATGTCATAATAGCATTTCTCAAATGGTATTCGATGGAGAGGCAAGTGGATCTTCCACCTAACCTACTCCAGCTCTTGGTGCTGGAGAGACAAAAGTGTGGAGCTCTCTGAGGTCCTTCTCCATGGTGCTAAAGGAATAAAAAAATACTTCAGGGCAGGGGGCAAGCTCCTGGTCTGCAACTTCTGCTCAGCAGCTGGGAGGGGTGAAGGGAGAGCCGGGGAGCTGAACTCGGAGTTAAAGATGCAGGAAGACAGGGCTGCCAGGGCTGAAGCAACTCATTAAAGGGATTAGCCAGCAGCCCTGACTGGATTTAGGAGGGTGGCTGTTGCTATCAATAAATAATCCTGTCTCCAATCCTCTCTGCTGGCTTGGGAGAGACGGGGAGCAGAGGAGGGGTGGGAGGGACAGTAAGGAATGAGAGGGATAATTTCAGGGAAAAACCCATCCCTTGCCGAGGAGTGAAAAATTCCTTCTCCCTGTGCTCTGGGGAGGATCCTGGGAGCTCTGGATTGGGGCTCCACTTCCTCACTCTGTTCAGCCCTCCAAGGCAGCCTTGCTGGAGCAGGATTGTGCTGTTTGGTGACGGGGAGATTGAATTTTGATTAGCTCTGACACAGTCTCTTATAACCTTTTCATTAGAAAATTACCTTTAATAGAAATTGTTCTGACACCTCAGCAGCGTTTCCCCCTAATTCATTACAGACTCTCGTGGTGGGAAGGGAGGGGAGGGAAGTGGAAAGGTGCCTCTGTTTTTTCTACTTGCATATTTATTAATCCATTTACAGTATAATCCATCCTCTGTTTACCTACTGACCTCTTTGCTGACTTGTCTGTCTGTTCCTCTGTCTCCAATATCCATCCAAACTGGGCATGTCTGCTTTCTTACTCTGAATTAAAATCCAGTTCTCCTTTTTCCTGTGAAATGCAATTTTTTTTGGAAGAAACATTGTTTAGAGGCGACTGCAATATTTCTTTCCAGTTTTGCCTTGAGAAGATAATAGTATAAAAGTCATGTTCTGACTTAAAATGAAAAATGAAGGTGTTCCTTTCTAACAGTGTTTCAAAACTGTGTTTCTGCTTTATCCAAAAGCATCTCTGCCTAATTTTTAATCAAAATTTCCACCTAGCTGATGGATAGATGGGTGTTGGAGGCAAAAAAAAAGCAGAGCAGGGATGGAAAACGTCTCAATGTTCTCATCTAGTATCAAAAACCAGCTGCTACCGTGTACAACACAGAACAAATCGTGTCATCTCAGCCTCTTCCCAGGTCTGTGTGATGGAAAGGAAGACCAGGTGTGGGAACATCAGGAATAATAGTTATTTGCAGAGCTCTTTGAGATCCTAAAAGGGGAAGCCCTGGAGAGATGTAAAGTATTATTAAAAGGGCTGTAAGTTCTTTTCAGGCAGTTAAAGGGATAATAAATTCATTGCCCAGGAGATCTGGTAGTCAAAGTTTTGTGCAGAATGTGGTAAAAAGGAAGACACTGGGAGACTTTTGGGCACTGAGCTGGAGGAAAGTAAAGCCAGGCTTATCAAGTTAAGTCTTCTCCTGGCTCTGGGTTAAAATCAGTTTTGGTGTTTCAGCAGCGCTGTCATAAATCACTAAATGTGTCTGGAGCTTGAGAATTTGGGCAGTTTTTGGCATTTAATCACATTTCAGTCAGGTATTTGGCCCTAATTTCTCATTTGAATTTCTCTGGCTTCATCTTGAAGTCATTGGGCTGTCTATTTTATTTTTTTTTCCCCAGATTAACTAGGCCTTCAGTACCTGCTATTGTCTCCCCACAAAGGCTTTTATCAGCTCTAGTCAAGTCACTTCTCAATCTCTGATAAACGGGAAGGATTGAGCTCTCTCTGCCTCTCTCCAGGGAGGATGGATCAGTGCTCCTCTGCATTTCCAGGGAAAACCCTGTCCACACACCAGCCCCACTCCAGTGAATTCCTGTCTCCAATCTCCCCCCTGCTTTTTTTGCCATATTCTTCTCCTTAGATCTTCGGGCTTCCTGCAAATTTCATTAGGATTAATTTAATTCTTCGTATCAAGATTATGGAGGGGAATTGAGTCCAAGGCTGGAAATGTGTTAGAGCTCCACTTGTGCCTCTCTCTCTCTCCTGTGTTCTCTCCTCCACAGGCAGCGCCGTCCATCAGAAATGGGATTCTTAATCCATTTACCACGTGCTTCACTGATATCATATAACACTAATTTTTTAATCAGAAGGTTGTGAGATACAAAGTCAAACATCTTACAACAGCTAAATATATTATATCTTTGCAGTTACCCTTATCAACCAAACTTGTAATCTCATCAAAGAATGAAATCAGATTTGACTGACAAGACCTATTTTCCATAAAACCATGTTGACTGATGTTAATTATATTTCTGCCCTTTAATTCTTTATCAATTGAATCATATATCAGCTTTTCTGATTACTTTGCCAGGGACAGATGTTGGCTGGCCTAGATTCCCTGGTTCAGCTCTGAAATCCAGGCACCAGGTTTGCTTTTTCCTGCTGCAATTCCCTTTCCAGGGAGCTGGGTAGGTGTGAGCTCTCACTGAGTGACCATTCCTGGCCTTTTTTTCACCCTGCAAAGTGCACAGAGGGCTGGGATTCCTGAAGTTTGGGGTTGGGTAAAGTCGTGAGTCCCTTTCCCCTGGGATGCTCTGATGCTGCTGCAGCCTCTCCCGTGAGTTTGCAGACATCAGAAGCAATCAGCTCTCTCCTGCTGCCTGACAGTGTCGGATTTTCTTACATCTCCTGATAAGAACTAACCTAGCATTTTACAACTGTATATCTGAAATTAGTAGCAGCTTAATCTCCCTCTGCTGGATCACTCAGAGGTGTAATTGTGCAGAAAAAAGGGTATTAAAATGCAAAACACTCTCCTATCCTTCTTCATGTTAAATCCCTTCTTCCTTCTATTCTTTTTTTTTTTTTTTTTCGTTTTACAAGAGGGCTTTTACTTTTTGCCTTCCCCCCATGTGTGTGTCTGTGTGTCTTCATAAAGAGAATCAGCTGGGCACGCAGAGAGAATAATTTCTATTTCTACATAAATCTCAGGAATGAATACTTAAATTCAAGCAAAAAATACATTCTTACACCTTTAATTTCCTCTCTATGAAGTATAATGAAAAAGCCTGATTATTTTTAATTCTTCCCTTTAATAATTCAACAGTGGAGTGATTTAAAACTGGGGACGATAATTACCTTTTCACTTTCCTAGTAAATGGAGTTTTAATAGAAATGGAAGCTCAAATGCTGGAATTAATTCAAACAGGTCAGCATCAGGTCATCCATAGCATCTTCTGTATAAATCATTTATCTGAAAAATGGCCTGCTTCTCCATTTCCCAGGAATCCCTACCCAGAGGCTACGTTTAAACAGAAGACTCAATGTTTATATCTTGTAAAGCATGAAGGGGGAAAAAAAAAAGCGCAATCCACATCATCTCCGAAGGATTTTTTTTTTTTTAATGCAAATGAAACTGCTGTTTGAAGGACAGGGAAGCAGGGGCTTGTCTAGATTAGGGAAATTCAGCTGTAGCTACAATGATGGTTGGCTGTGGAAGCTTTCACAGATCCCATTATCTGAGCAGTTTGTGCTGCTCAGTGTGTTTATCTTCATGCTACACCTGCTATGTCTGTTTTAGAGGTGAGGGATGGAGGTGAGCAGTGTCATCTCAGCTGAGAGCAGGCCCCCAAAATAAGGAGTAGGCTCTAACTGCTGCCCTGTGAGCCAAGAAGGTGTGTCAGCCAGAGAAGAAAATAAAGAAAAATACCTTTTCAGCCCCATCCGTGGAGGTGTGTTTCGTAAAAACAAGGGGAAAAAAACCCCAAAAAACCAAGGCAGGTTTAGCCAAAGCTGCTCCTGCCCTGGGGAGGATGGTGACACTTCAGAGCTGATGAACCAAGGAAGTTCCTGGCACAGGGGGATGGGGGAAGGCTTCACTGAGATTCCCACACACTGCACCAAGGTCCTGCTCTGATGGATTCAAACCATCCCTGTGGGGTCTGAAACTGCTGAAACCTCTCCCCTGAGCATTCCTGGGGCTGATCCAGCTGGGATTGATGTCCCTGGGCAGGGGCTGAGCCCTGCACCCTGCTGAAGGGGAAGGGGCTGGGCCAGCAGCAGGGTTTGGCTGGAAGCAGGCAAAGCATCCGGGGGTTAAATTTTTCATGAGAGCTAAACATAAACTGCCTCGTCTCTAATTAAGCACTGGGACATGGAACTTTAAAGCACTCCAGCTCTGATTCGCCACAAGTGTGTGGTAATGATTTCTTTTCAAATGTCAAGCAGTTTTGTTTCTATTTCCTTTCATAAATAATTGGTGCTGAGCCGGTGGCAACACCAGCATCCAGCTGGCAGCAGGAGCCTCGTGATCCACTCCTTGCATCCAGCCAGGCACGGGGGCAGTTCCAGCACATCCCAGGTGGGGAGAGAGGTTTTCCTGCTCCCAGTGCAGGGAAACCATCTCAATTTCCTTGGGGTTTTGGAATTTATTGTATCAGGTGTTTTGTTTTCCTTAAGAATAACCCCATGTTGAGAGTGGCAGGGAGAGGTGGCTGCAAGGGGGGAGGGTGGCAAAAGAAACATGGGATTTTCTGCAGGAATAGGGAGGAAATTTAATATCTGAGAGCCAAGAGAATCCTGGCTGGGGTTTCTAAAAAAGTGCATGTCCAGCTGTGCTGCTCTGGCCAGGGACGTGCCAGAGGATCCAGGTGAGGGATCCAGGTGAGCCCTCCCCTTCCTGCACATCCTGGAGCCATCCCTGGGTGTTTTCTCTGCCACTTATTCTCCACTCCAATATTTCTCTATCCATTACTGTTTACAGCCATGCATTATCCACCCTTGCCTGGGGAACTCAAGCAAATGATTGCATTGCTGGGATCCCCAGCCCTGTCAGGAAATACAAACACAGCTTCCAGCAATGATCCAGCTGTCATCAATTCAAGGGGATCAAACTGATGGCTTTTTTTGGGGGGGTGCTGCTTAAAATGCTGCAGGAGTGCTGTATGTCATGAAAATGTTCCTGGCAGGTCCATATTTACTGTCAGATGCCCTAATGAGAAGTTAAATTATATCCTTTTTGCCTTCCCTCCTTTCTGTTGTATTGGCAGTGCTATAGGTGGGTGCAGTCAAAGAGAAAAAAGTGTTTCAGAAATGTATAAACTTCGGGAATCAGATCTCCATGGAGAAGGGACATCTCTGCAGGGATGGAATTGATCTCCTGTCTGCCTTTCAAAGGAGTTTTTCAGATTTCCCACACCCATCCAGCCAAGGAAGGCAGATGTTTAAACACTGATTTTTCCTGCCTCTTGCTGCATTCCATTTTTAGCCCCAGAAATATCTGAAGTGGTCATGCTGCCTATCTCAAGAGGGAAGGAAGAAAATAAATCAGACAAAATAGAAGCTGGGTTGCTTGCTCCAGGCACGTTAAAGCAGAGTGTGTGTGGCCTTCTGCCTCAGCTGCGGGGCAGTGCCACGGCTGATCTCTGTTCCTGGCTCCCATGTGTCACACGGCCCTTGGGGACAGCCAGCTTGCACTGGCTGGGGTCACTGAAGGCAGAGGCCTGTGTCACAGGCATTTCACTCACAGATGCACTGTATACGGGTTTAAATCAGAATATACATACATATATGTGTGTGTGGAAGTGTCTGCGTGCCCCGGTTTGTAGCTCTGTCTCTCTGTCCTGTCCCATCCACCCCTTCCTGATGGGAGCAATGCACTGGATGTTCCCCTCTCCCAGAGCCTTGCCCTGTGCTCTGGGTTCCATCCTCCCTGCCTCACTGCTCTCATCCTCTCTGGACCCTTGCACGAGCAGCCTTTTGCCCTCTGCCTTTCAGGAGTGGTGTTTATGGAGTCTCACACGCAGCCACTCTCCTGCATTTTTCATGGAGCTGCTCTCTGGGGGCGTTGCAGATAATCAAACAGCACCTGAGCAGAGATTGCTGGTAATTACCCTCCTGTCCCTGCAGCAGCCCTGACAGCTGCCACCTCTCTGTCCCCAGCCCCAGACTGAACTGACCCGTGGTGTGTTGGGGGGGTCACACAGGCTCTCAATGTCCCTGCCTGTCTCTGAGCAAAGGTGAGACCCAGCTATGGGCAGCACCCAGGGATGTGCCTCTGCTGGGATGGACCAGTGCTGCAGAGACCTCACTCCTGGTGTCCCATCCTCCTCCTCCTCCTCTGCTCACCCCCGAGCCTGGATTTTGTATTGCTCATCTCGGATACAGGTGGGGCAATCAGAAATATAAAAGAAGCAGTGGTGCCTTGGGGCTGACAGTGCCTTACAGTGCAGAGCTGATGTTTATTGCTTGGTGTGTTTCCCTAGATCAAGGCAAAGCTGGCTCCAAGAACTTCTCACTTTCCCACTCCCTCCAAAACCACCTTTCCCAGTCCTTGCTGTATTCCAAGCACAAACTGGAGCATTCCATGGTCTCTGTGCCAGGAGGGCTGCTCCTGGTTATAGGGTAGGAAAAGCTGCTGGAACTCCTCCATTCCATGGGATAAGGATTCTCTGGAAAGCTGTGGGACACCCCTGGGGCTGTGGGACTTTGTGGTGTGGAGGAAGAGAGGAGCAGGCTGTGAGCTCTGAGAGAAACAAGAGCATCTGTTTTCCCCACCCCTTGCTAGAGAGCTTCACTTTTTTACCTTATTTTTGTGATGAATTGAATTCTCTGGGTGAGAAGGAATGAGTTCCATGCTATGGAGAAGCTGTGAAATCTGAAAAATTGTATTCTTGGTTCTCTCCCTGCCTGAACAAGGCATGGACCTGCACACCATCAGGGCTCCTGGTCATCTCCCCAAACCTCCCCTGAAATAAAACAGGCAGTGACAAAGAGAGGTAATTTATGAGCACTGAATTATTCAAGGCACTTCCATGCCCTGCTCCTTTTTTTGTTGTTGTCCCTTGGGAGAATCCACCCCCTGCCACACACACGGGGCCTGGGAGAGGGGGAGCCTCTCCTGGGACACACAATATTACACATTTCCCTTTCATCCTCCTTCCCCCTGGCCATCTCTCCCTCTGTATAAACATCTGCCTTCCAGCCAGCCCTTTCCATGCTTTGTTTTCCCTGCCTTGCACAAACACCTCAGCCTTGCTGTGCCATCCTCCAGCCTCCCTCAAGAGCACTCCATTTCAATAGGAGATGGGACCTGGGAGTTTGGCTTTAATATTTCATAAGCTTCCCTCTAAAATGTAAAGCATATTTATGATATTTGCATCAACCACCAAGAAAAATACTGCCTTCAATTTTGCAGGCATATCCTAACCTGCTGCCCACTTTTCCAGGGCAGAGCATAAAAACCACAATTTATTCAAAGGAACCCTTTCTCCTATTTACATTTATATTGAATAATTTAAAACAACTTTCTCTACTTCCATAAATTCTTCCTTGTAGGATGGGAGAACCTGTCCAAGTCTGAGGAACACGTTCCTAAGGAAATCTAACAGCACAGCACACAGAGATGTCTGCAAACCTGATGGCATCTAAGGGATCATCATGCTGGGCCAAAAATCACCTGTCTCTTTCCAAATTCTGTCCCTGCCTCTTTTGCTGCATCTGAAGATGGGGTAGAAAGAGATCAGCACAAGCTGATGGGGGAGACAAACCCAGTTTCAACAATTTTAACTCTGAAAAAAGCTGCCTGAGGAGTGTTGGAGCCGAGCTCCTCCCAGCAGCCCCCAGGGAGGCAGCTCATCAGCGGTGCCAATCTGTGATAATCAGGGAGTTCATTTAAACCCACTGAACACCACTTCCCAACTTTCATTTCCTCTCTCCTTGGGCATGTTTAGGCTCTTTGTCTCTTATCTCTTTCTAATCATTTATATTTTCATCACTTTCCCTTTCCTCGGGGCTCATTTGGCAGCGTTTTCCGAAGTTTGGGTTTTTTTTGCTGGCTCCAGAGTTGGTGTTGTTATTCTACACTGGTGGCCAGGTGCATGGTCCATCACTTAGGCAGGAGAGCAGGGAATTGAGGCAAAAATTGAACGAGCTCTCACACCCCAATGGATTGGTGAACATCCCTTGGGAGCCCAAAGAGGAACAACCAGAGAGAACATCTCCAGTGAATCTCAGTACAGCAGTGAATCCAGATTAATTAGAGTGGAAGCTTAAATAATGTCTAATTTCCTAATTTCCAAACTGTCTCTATCACTCTCAAGGCTCCAAGTCCTTTCCCAGCACAGAGAATGACTCAATTCCTACCATGTGCCTGGGACAGCTGATTTTTTTTCCTCAGCCTATTTTAACAGATTGTTATTCTAATTTCTTCAATCTATCTTTAATCTCAGCCTCTCCGTGCAGCAGACCCAGGCTGTGGAGCAGTAGCTGGATGTTCTGTGGCTGGAAAATCCTCCTGGTGCTGAGTGCTGATTGTTAATTTGGCCAGGGGAAGCCAAAGGACTGGAGGAGGGTGCCTGAAGCAGAAAAAAAGGGGTGATAACTCAGCCATGCACGATCCACAGCTCCTCTGTGGCAGGAACCTGCGAGTTTTAGGCATATTTTATGTGCTACATACATTCCATAATCCAAACAAACTGCGGGGGAATGCCGTCCTCAAATTGCTGTGAATTAGGAGCCATTCAAACGCAGCCCAAAGCACTCGTGAACTATTTGGGTAAATACTCTTTTAATCTGGTGCTGACTCCATTAGAAACACAAGAACCTAATTTCTGCTTGCTGTAAAACCAGAGCAAGATGTTGGCAAATCAGAGCTGATGGAGTAACAGAAGTGTTCATGTTTTAATTGAATGTGGAATAAATCCACCTGCATATAATACCTCCCCAGAACATTCCCCCTCAAAGACAGCTTCTTTTTCTTTTTTTTTTCCAGTCATTACTAGAATTTCAAGGTTAGAGATTAATTATAATGGTAATATTGCCATTTATTTTACTGCCAGCTGTAGTGAGAGAATAAATCTAGCTTGAAAATAAATTGTGAGCACTGTGTCCACACTTAAAAGCTTGTGATACTGCCTCTGTGTTAATGAAACATTATTGACTGATTCTATTGAATTTGGCAAAACCCCCTCCCTTGCTGCTTCTACTGAACCGAGGCACAAATCTTGGAAAAACAAGATCTTGTTTAAACAAGAGTTCAGCTCCTGGCATCTATCAAAGTGGAGCATCAGGAAAGAAAATGAACATCCCTTCCTGCCTTTATCTTAATCCAGAATGTTTCCATTCTTCCCTTTCTTTGCCTCCTTTATTTCTCTGGAATCCAACGAATGCTGCAGGTACCTCCTGGCTGTGTTTTATGTGTAAGGGCACAGATACCCATTTAATTAATTCCATAATTGTGTGGTTACTGCTGGCCTTGGGATTGCACTGTAAGCAGCAGAGGTAGATTAAGGCAATAATTTCATGGCTATTTCTGCCTTTCCCCACTGCTGGTCTCTTAGGGACAGATTTAGATGTCCTTTAGGAAGCTTAAAATTAGGAAAAACCTTTTTTTTTGGATCAAGGAGAGATCCATCATCAGTTCTCCTGATGGAGGTGCAGAGGCTGGAACATTCCTGGTGCTCCCACAGGGAACAGGGATGGAGGGATAAGATCAGAGAAAGTTGGGAGAAAACCCCAGCAAAACCTTGGCCTAGGGAAAGGGAAAATAACCTTTTTGTTCCCTCTTTTGGCACCTCCTTTGCTTCTTGCAGGATCCCTGCTTGCACAATAGCCTAGATGGAATTATCTTCATCTGAAGCCATTCTCAGAACTAGAAAGAAACATTTCCCATGAGCTGCAGGCATTTGGAACTGAGGTCTACAGGCAAGCAAAGCCTTTCTGCAGGGAACAAATCCCACACAGAAGGGCTGCAGAGCACGGAATTCTTGGCTTTATTCACTCAAACTGCTGATATGTGGTGCCCACAGAACAAACTGCCCATTTTTTGGGTAAATTGTGCTGAGAAATGACAACTCCTCCTCTCCCAGCTCCCCTGGTCCACCTCAACTGGTGCATCAGGACCTTGCTTGAAGTTTGAGTGGTTCCAGGACTGAAAATATAAAACTTAGGAGCAAAATGAAAAACTGGGATCACTTGGCAAACCCTGCTCTTTGGATGAACCTGGAGCAATCCCAGGATGAGATTCAGAGCTGAGACCCACGGGTGGCTTCCCCTGGCCCTCCACTTGGGAGAACATCTGGGATCCACATGGCACCAATGGCACTTGCCACAGAGCTGGATGTGCTGGAAATCCTCTTTCAGGAACCAGCACAAAATCTTCTTGCTGGAAACTCTTCTCAAAGACCCAAACTGTGATATCCTTCAAGCACCAAAGAGGGGCCCATTAGAGCGCTTGTGTTTGAGCATTTGAAGCCATTATTCATGTTCACCCAGCTCCAAGCAGCTACCAAACACCATGTGTTTTTCCTCAGTGTTAATAAAATCCTAAATGATTCTTCATTAAGAAGCCCATTAAGACAACTGCAGTTTCCTCGAAGCTCATTAGAGGATATTCTCACCACTAAATTATCACACTGGAGTTTTATAGGAGGCTGAGGAAAGATGCCCTATTGTGATTAATTCATGATAGATTTTCCTCTCCTCAGCTTGCAGCCTGCTCCCCAGGCTCAGCTTTGCTGGTTTCCCAACTTTGGGAGGATAAAACTGATCCTTCAGCTTGGCTTTGTGGGAGAAACAATCCAGAGCTGAGCCTGCCCTCCCTATTTATGGAACTTTCCTTCATCTCCTGGCCTGTCCTCTGCACAGAGGGCTGCTGGAGTCTGAGCTAGGATTAGGATGGAGGTCAGCCCTTGCAGGGCAAAACTCTGAGGACAAAGTGGCAAAAACAACAGCAGAAAACAGAATCATTGAGCCCATGTGGATCAGTGTTCTCCTCACTCCAGGCTCTCCTGAGCCCAGGAGCTGGGGATCACTCGAGTGTGGGAACAGAGGCCTCTGTGACAATACAGAGCTGCTCAGATCTCCCACTGAGTATTAAAATCTCATTTTATGGTACATTATACACTTGGCCTTCCGAACAATCAGTGGCCATAAATGGTGTTTGCATCTTGGAGCCAAATCTGGGCGAAGAACAAGAGATAATCCGCCTGGAGTGGGAAGGGCCAGCACTGCACAATTATTTATGTCCACTCAGAGACACAGGGAAATGAAATGCATTAAAAGGGCTGCCAGGCCCTCCTCAGAATGGGGCTTTAAATGATATTGATGTGGTGCTAATGGGTGCACAGTTTGTCTTCTCTGTATTACATCTCAGGGCTTGGAGCTGGCACTTGGAGAGCCAGCTTAGGCATAGTTGGGCTCTTTAGGAGGATTTATTTCTGGGGATTTGGAGTCTCAAGGAGCTGCAGAGCCCCTTTGACCCAACAAGAGGATCAGGGAGGTGTCAGGGGTACCCAGCCACAGTGCCACTGTTTTCACTCACCCTTCATTCACCAGCTGAGGGTCAGGAATCCTTAAATCAGGATTTTTTTCCCCTGAATAAGAAATGCAGAATGAACCTGAATAATATCCCTGTCTGAGGATGACCCTTGGCAAGGGGCTTCGAGCCAAATGCTGTCCCAGAATGTCACACACTGCCCCAGCAAGGCTTAAAATCCCCAGAGTTTTGAGTCAGACCTTCTTTAAGAAGCCACATTTTTCAGGTGACAGAGGAAACTTTGTCCACTCCTCCAGCCTGTGTGGCTGCCTTGGAAATCTCTCCCACCTACGGATAAAAACTCCTCATATGTGGCCTATTCCTTTCAGCTTTAATCTCCTCCAGAATCAGCTATTAAATCGAGAGTGTGTGTGATTATCTTTGGAGGAAAAGGTGCAGGGTGCAGGGTTGGGAGGCAAGAGCTGTTTATTCATTCCTCCTGCAGCCCCAGCAGGAGCGCTGATCCTGGCATGGAATTAAGGGAGGAAGGGCAGAGCTGCGATTTGTTGGCTTGATCTGACAGCCAATTTTCAGATCTGGATCAGAAAGTTATAAAGGAAGTTTTAAAAGTGCCTGCATTTGGGTTTAGCTCTGTGGAGGAGAGTGTTATTTTTCACTGTGCTTTCAGAGAAGAGTTTTTAATGTGTCAGGGCAGTTTTTAAGGATTCAGTTCATTGTGGCACCGACTAAAGGCAGCTGAGAGCAGAGACAAGTGCTGTGCAAACACAGTCCTTCCCCAGAGGGCTCAGAGGTTCTGATTAATTATTAATAACGGAGGAAATCATAGAATCACAGGATNAAGTTTGAGTGGTTCCAGGACTGAAAATATAAAACTTAGGAGCAAAATGAAAAACTGGGATCACTTGGCAAACCCTGCTCTTTGGATGAACCTGGAGCAATCCCAGGATGAGANTCTCTGGGTGACCTGTGCCAGGGCCTCACCATCCTCCCAGGGAAGAAATTCTTCCCAATATCTGACGTAAATCTCTCCTCTTTTGGTTTGAAACTGCTCCCCCTTGTCCTATCGCCGTCTGCCTGTGTGAGAAGTCGCTCTCCATCTCTTTTATATTAACCAGTGAGTAATGAATCACAGCAATGGATGTGTGGAATGCTATAATTTCCTAATCCACTTCCTTCTGCTGCAAACCNATGAAATGCATTAAAAGGGCTGCCAGGCCCTCCTCAGAATGGGGCTTTAAATGATATTGATGTGGTGCTAATGGGTGCACAGTTTGTCTTCTCTGTATTACATCTCAGGGCTTGGAGCTGGCACTTGGAGAGCCAGCTTAGGCATAGTTGGGCTCTTTAGGAGGATTTATTTCTGGGGATTTGGAGTCTCAAGGAGCTGCAGAGCCCCTTTGACCCAACAAGAGGATCAGGGAGGTGTCAGGGGTACCCAGCCACAGTGCCACTGTTTTCACTCACCCTTCATTCACCAGCTGAGGGTCAGGAATCCTTAAATCAGGATTTTTTTCCCCTGAATAAGAAATGCAGAATGAACCTGAATAATATCCCTGTCTGAGGATGACCCTTGGCAAGGGGCTTCGAGCCAAATGCTGTCCCAGAATGTCACACACTGCCCCAGCAAGGCTTAAAATCCCCAGAGTTTTGAGTCAGACCTTCTTTAAGAAGCCACATTTTTCAGGTGACAGAGGAAACTTTGTCCACTCCTCCAGCCTGTGTGGCTGCCTTGGAAATCTCTCCCACCTACGGATAAAAACTCCTCATATGTGGCCTATTCCTTTCAGCTTTAATCTCCTCCAGAATCAGCTATTAAATCGAGAGTGTGTGTGATTATCTTTGGAGGAAAAGGTGCAGGGTGCAGGGTTGGGAGGCAAGAGCTGTTTATTCATTCCTCCTGCAGCCCCAGCAGGAGCGCTGATCCTGGCATGGAATTAAGGGAGGAAGGGCAGAGCTGCGATTTGTTGGCTTGATCTGACAGCCAATTTTCAGATCTGGATCAGAAAGTTATAAAGGAAGTTTTAAAAGTGCCTGCATTTGGGTTTAGCTCTGTGGAGGAGAGTGTTATTTTTCACTGTGCTTTCAGAGAAGAGTTTTTAATGTGTCAGGGCAGTTTTTAAGGATTCAGTTCATTGTGGCACCGACTAAAGGCAGCTGAGAGCAGAGACAAGTGCTGTGCAAACACAGTCCTTCCCCAGAGGGCTCAGAGGTTCTGATTAATTATTAATAACGGAGGAAATCATAGAATCACAGGATGAAAACCTGGCCTTGGAAACTCACAGCTTCTCTGGGTGACCTGTGCCAGGGCCTCACCATCCTCCCAGGGAAGAAATTCTTCCCAATATCTGACGTAAATCTCTCCTCTTTTGGTTTGAAACTGCTCCCCCTTGTCCTATCGCCGCCTGCCTGTGTGAGAAGTCGCTCTCCATCTCTTTTATATTAACCAGAGAGTAATGAATCACAGCAATGGATGTGTGNAAAACCTGGCCTTGGAAACTCACAGCTTCTCTGGGTGACCTGTGCCAGGGCCTCACCATCCTCCCAGGGAAGAAATTCTTCCCAATATCTGACGTAAATCTCTCCTCTTTTGGTTTGAAACTGCTCCCCCTTGTCCTATCGCCGTCTGCCTGTGTGAGAAGTCGCTCTCCATCTCTTTTATATTAACCAGTGAGTAATGAATCACAGCAATGGATGTGTGGAATGCTATAATTTCCTAATCCACTTCCTTCTGCTGCAAACCCACCCCTGAGATCAACTGAGTGAAGCTGCTGAGGTGCCAGAGGAGTTGTTGAGCCCTGGCAGGGCAGTGGGTAAAGGAATTCACTCCACTTTGTGCCTGGGGGAGTTTCCAGCCTCTGTTTCTTCAGGGAAAACTTCCTCCAGGTGTCCTGGGCAAAACACAGCCAAGGATATTCGATGGCACCTCAGAAATGCAGGCAGGAGCCAGCCAGTGCTGAGTGTGGGGTATTTTCCCCAATCTCTCCCTCCCTACGAGCAGAGAGAATTATTTCTGTGCCTCCAAAGTGAACATCCCTGATGGGAGCTTTGCCTCTGGCCACGAGGCAGCTGCACAGTTGCTTTCAAATTGTTCCACCATTGGGTTTTGCACACACGGGGGAAAATTTGGGAAGGAGGGGGAAGAGAGGGGGCCAAGGGGCTGGGATTGGGGAGAATGGAGAAGTGAAGAGTGGGGTGAAATATCCTGTTTTCAGCAGAAGCTCAGGGGTCACAGCAGATGGGGTGAGTCCTTGGGCCTTCCAGGGTGAGAAGCAGAGCCTGGCATGTGGATGTGAAGCTCTACAGAATCCCAAAACCTTTCACATTTATGGTTAAAAAAATGACATTTTTGGGGGCCAAAACCAGCCCGGTGTCTTTTCTCCAGCAGTGAGAGCAAAAGAGGAATCACAGCCACTGTGCAAGTGTGGAACGAAGTAAGAAATGAAACCCTCCAGGTGAAATTGTGTCCTCTGAGAAGTGAAAAGTAATTTTTCTACTGACTGCATCTGACCACAGCTCTACTCTCCCCCATCAGCTGCCAGGCCTTGGTTAACTCTGCTGCCAAGGTATCTCCTTGCAGTGCAATAAAAATAAAATACTCTCTGCTCCAGCTTTCCTGATAGCAGTGACTTTGTTTAAGCAACTTTATAATGAACCCCAGCTCTCCTCCCAATAGATGCCTTTGGTGCAATATCCTAGAGTAACAATGGACTAAAATAAATCAGCTTTTACAAACTCATAAACACAAAGAAGGGAATGTAAACCAATTTCTGATCTAGTTGAGGTGCACTGAGATTTCTCAGAGTGGCATGAAGCTTGAGTGGATTCTGAAATTGCTCTCGAGCCTGAGAATTCAGCTCTCCTTTCTCTCCTCTGCCAGCAGAGATGTTGCTCTTGAAGGCTGGCCTTGAACTCCCCCCTTTTTTTTGGTGTCTTTTCAATTAATTTCTATATTTATCTTGAGATATGGAGAATTCAAGGTGCTGAATGCTCAGAGCCCTTCACTGACCAAAAATTTAACAGTTTTTGGGAGAAAGGGGTGTCTGGGATGAAACATTGTCACTGGTGTGAAACACCTCACCCACCATGGGTGTGAGGGCTGGGGACACAGCTGGGGACAGAGCATCACTGCTGGTGGCACTGGAGCTTGGGGGAAAACCGCTGGAAAATCGGAATTATTGAAAAAATTCGGAATTATTGAAAAAAATCGGAATCACTGCGAAAACTGGAGGCACTGCCTGGAAAATACCACAGGTTCCTGAGCCCTGCTGGGAAAAAGAGACCCGTCCTCACCATCCTCCCTTCAACAAATGCCCATGCACTGTGTAATTAACCCAGTTAGCAGAGACACTGATGCATGCTAACTCCACGAAAGCGTTATTATCTGCACTGCTAATTAGCCATGGGAAAACAGGCACAGGGTTTATGAATATCTGTTTAAGAAGGGGGAGGAGGAGGAGAGGAAAACCTGTTGAAATGGATTTTTTTAACTCTGTTATTTCTTTGCTTTTTAGAGAGGGATGAAAGCAGGGACAAAATAAAGGGCACAAGTTGAGGAGGGGTTGGTTTGGCAGGCTCAGGCAGGGGCAGGATGGAGGGGAGAGTGGTTTTGGGAGATCAGGGGTGAAAAGCTGTGGGGAAATGGCTTTTACCATCAATTCCTGCACACATTTGGGTCAGGGTGAGCTCTCTGCCTGCCTGGATTGTTGATCAGTCCTGAGATCTGTGATTGCAGCCTCACCTGGCTGGAGTGGGGCTGGCAGCAGCCCTGAGCCAGGGCTGGGGACAGCAGCAGCAGCATCAGGAACGTGGATCCTGTGCTGGCTCACCAAGCAGAGCTGCCACTCTCACAGGAAGCTCCTTCTGGAGTTTGCTGCTGCATTTGGTATTCGGGGAAGAGCCCAATTCTCGGATTGTGCTGATGGGATATGAAAGGCAGGATGGAGTTTTATTGCAGAGCAGTTGACCCTGCTCCAGAGATATTAGTGATACACAGCTGCTATTCAGCGTGGCAAAACACTGCAGTCATTATGTGAATCTGGCTGCTAAGAGATGCAATTAGACTTCAGAGCTCCAGGATTTGCTTCAAAAAAAGTAAAATAAAATAAAATTCAGGCGTGTTCAGGTGGCAGGATGGGGCAGCTCCCTCTCTGTGTCAGGTGGTGGGATTGCTCTGGAGGAACACAGGGGTGCCTGGTGGTGTCCTCAAGCAGTGACCCTTCCCCATTTTAGGATCAGCTGAAGGCAGGTGAGAGTGTGGCTCTGTAGCTGCTCAGTGGGATCAGCGAGGCTTTCCTCAAAGGGATATCACAGAGTCACTGAAGCTGGAACAAACCCCCAGCATCATTGAGTCCAAGCTGTGATCCCCACTGAGTGCCACATCCCGTAATTCCTGAACACCTCCAGGGATTGCCACTCCAAACCCCTTTGGGCAGCCTTTCCACGAGGAAATTCCTCCTGATGTCCAACCTGAGGCTGTTTCCTCCCACTGAGGACACAGGAAATATAAAATACGGGACAAAAATAAATATAAATACAGAAAACAAATAAATATAAACACAGAAATATGAAATCTTATAAATATATAAATATAAAAAGGCGAGGCAGGGAGGCAGGGAAGGTTTCTGTGCTTGCTGGTGAGCCGTAATTATGCTCAGAGCCTGTGTCAGCGATTACACTTGTTCCACTTGTACAGCACAGGGCTGGTGCCTTGTTTAACAATGCACAGCTCATTGTTCTCACTGCAGCCCTCAACGCCACCAAATTGATATTGCTTTTGCACGGGCAGGCAGATAAGGCACGTGCTCAGCACACTGTGAGAGCCACGATAGCATCGCCACGCGCGGCAAAATGGAAAACCGACCCCGTCCCTGCCTCGACAAAATCGTTCTTCCTGTCTCTACAAAATCCCTCTTCCTGCCTCTACAAAATCTTTCTTCCTGCCTCTACAGAATCCCCCTTCCTTGTCTCTACAAAATCCCCCTTCCTGCCTCTACAACATCCTCCTTCCTGCCTCTACAAAATCCTCCTTCCTGGATGGCGAGCGAGAGGGATGTGCCACGCTGAGGCTGTGGAGAAGGGAGGAAATCCTTCTCTAGGGGTTGGGAGATGGGAAAAAACGCTGGGAACACAAGTGCATCGCTCCCTGGGGAGGCTGGAGTCACACCTGAGGTTATCCCTGCAAATTTTAGGCTGGGCCTAAAATGATGGTTTTAATGCCCTTCCCATGTATTTTTGTGCCAAAACACACTGCCTTCAGCTGGGACACAGGGAAGGGTTGTTTCTATGGCAGAGGGTGGGAATCTGTCCTAAATCTGTCCCAAATCTCTCCCATGTTGCATTTGGGAATGAGGGGAGATTAAGAAGCAGGAGAGAACTGGAAGGAGAATGGTGAGCATGAGATTGCCTCTGACAGGCAGACACAGTGGCAATTTTTTCCCCCCAGATNTTTCTTCCTGCCTCTACAGAATCCCTCTTCCTGCCTCTACAAAATCGCCCTTCCTGCCTCCAGAAAATCCCCCTTCCTGGATGGCGAGCAAGAGGGATGTGCCACGCTGAGGCTGTGGAGAAGGGAGGAAATCCTTCTCTAGGGGATGGAAGATGGGAAAAAACACTGGGAACACAAGTGCATCGCTCCCTGGGGAGGCTGGAGTCACACCTGAGGTTATCCCTGCAAATTTTAGGCTGGGCCTAAAATGATGGTTTTAATGCCCTTCCCATGTATTTTTGTGCCAAAACACACTGCCTTCAGCTGGGACACAGGGAAGGGTTGTTTCTATGGCAGAGGGTGGGAATCTGTCCTAAATCTGTCCCAAATCTCTCCCATGTTGCATTTGGGAATGAGGGGAGATTAAGAAGCAGGAGAGAACTGGAAGGAGAATGGTGAGCATGAGATTGCCTCTGACAGGCAGACACAGTGGCAATTTTTTCCCCCCAGATGCATTTTTGTCCTTCACTGAAAAGTGCTCATTTGTTGTAGCAGAACTATTCAAGATTTGGAAGCGTTCAAGAGGAATTTTCTGAGTTGGAAAAACACGGTTTGAAATTATCAAGGCACCCCAGTCTCATGCAATCAGGACACAAAGTCTGGGAAAGTCTGAGCTGAAATTTACCCTTTCACTTGAAGTTTAAACTTGAATGCTTTAAAATACCCTAAAGCTTAAAATCAAAATGGAACAATCTAAAGTTATTGGAGGGAAGGAATAACCCAATCTAAACTGTATTTCTACTGGTCATCTGGGGAAAATTGGCAACACATCGACTTTTTGCTTCAATTTGAGATAGATTTCTGTCAGTCAGAAAGAAATGTTATTTGCCCCACACTTTTTCCTCTCTGTTTGGGACAACGTGAGCACCCAGAACCTCTCAGGGGATCTCTCCCTGGGCCAGGCTGGGCAGCAGCTCTGATGCTGGGCACTGTTCACCCCAAAGGAGAGAAATGATCACTTTCTCTTGTCTCATCGCCAGAGAATATAAATTTTCTCTTCTCTTGAATTAAATTTACCTGGTGTTTTTGCACCTCTAGCTGTCCCCCAGCCCGGAGGAGCTCTGAGAGGGGAGTGGGAAGAGGAATATCCAACACGGGAATGTGGGATTCTGTCCTGGCTGGATATAGGGACAGTGTCAGGCCCTTCCTCTCCTCCATAAGCCACTTGGAGAAGACAAGCAGTTTTCCAGAGCTTCTCCTTTATGCCAGTAACGACCCTCTGGAGTATTCCCATTTCCATAGATTTACTGGCTTAATGCTTTGTTAGAATGATAAAAGCCAGTTAATTATCCCTTATGAGATTCTGCCTCCCCACCTGCCTTCCTCGGCCCCCCCAGCCCGGCCTCCCCACGGCTGTGTATTTATCTTTTGTTCATCCATTTGATTTGGAGGAGAATAAATTGGGAAAGCTGGAGTGATTCATGTACTGTGGATTGCATATTGATCTGGCACGCTCTCCTCCTTAAAGCCCCCATTAGTCACGCCGATCAATGGCTCCTTCTGGATGGGAATTGTGGAGCCAGGACGGGGAGGTGCGAGCTGCAGGAAGGTCTCTGCACTTCACAGCCCCACGCCCAGCCCCTTTTATTATTCTTTTTGTTGTCGTTCTTGCCAGAAATTCGGATGCCTCAAAGTTCACGGAGGCAGGATGGCTCCGCTGCGCTCCCAGACCCTAAGACCCTTCCTGGAGCAGTTTCTGAACATTTCCAGGAGCTGCTGGTGATTGTTTCTCTGCCAGTGAGATTTTTTCCTGATGGGTATCAAAAGCCAGGAGGTGAAGGAACATGTTGTTTTGCAGGCTGCTGGAGAAATATTTCCTCCTACGTGCGATGAGCACAGGGTTTTCCATCAGGAACAGGGTGCTATCAAACCAGTATTGCTCCACACGAGCCTGGCATTAGCTGATCCTCCAGCAGAGCTCATAAAACACTTTACCGAGGCACAGCAGCATCATCTTCAGAATCAGACACCTCCACAGCTAACCGGGGCTATTTAAGCAGCCATCAGAGAGCCATCAGCACCACCAAATCCACCTCTCAGCCTCCTGACTCCCTGCTTGCTCCCTTTTCTTATTCACTTTCACACGGGAATGGGAAATTCCACGCAGGAATGTGGATCCATGGCGCATTTTTTTCCCACCCCTAGTGCCAGGAAAGCTGTTTGAAGGCCGGGTGCTGAGGTGACACGGGTCCCTAAATGCCTCAGGGCTGTGGTTTTCAACCTGCACTTTGAAGAATTTTAGGGGTCAGCAGATTAAGGAGCTGCAAGAAGAAACTCAGAAAAGCCAAGTTGTTGTCAGCGGGCCTAACAAAGGTTTTCAGGGGTCAGGGAAATTACTCCTCCACAAGAAACTTAAAGGATCAGAAATAAAAAAAGGGACTGAAAGCTCTGTGCATGACTGGGGCTGAGTACTGGGACGTGAGGATAAAGCAGGAGGGCCTTTGGGGCTGATTCATTTTAAGGGTTTTTATATTTCTCCCAGGCTTGGTTCTCCTCAAGAGGTTTTGTGTCCTGTGTCAGAAGCCCTTCTGAGGCAGGCATCACAGCTCTGAGCTGCTCCTGGACTGGGAGAGTGTCCCTGCTGTCCTGGCTGTGCCCTGAGAGAGGGAGCAGATCCCTCAGGCTCCTCCAGAAGCAGGAGCAGCTCAGCCCAGGCTCAAAGCCACACTTCTGTCTGCACCAACAAAGCAAAATCAATTGGTTTGCTTTGGGAATGCTTCCTCTGTGGGTTTAGTTGAGCCATAAATCATTGTCTCTGTTCAGGATTGGTCTCAGCATCTCTGCTGGGAGCAGCATCCTTGGGAGCAGCGAGGAACATTTGCTGTGCTTCACCAGCTGGGTCTGGCCAAAAGATCTGGCTGCATCTCCATTTTCCCAAACCCAAACCCTCCTGAGGCTGCTGGGGCCTGGCTGTGTCCTTCCCACAGGGTTTTATTCCCCGTGGTGCTGGATCTGCAGCAGAACAGGGGAGGAGCAGGGTGAGCCTGGTGCTGTCAGGCTGATCAGAGCCTCCAGCACCCTGACATGTTGCCAACACGTTCTGCCTGCCCTCCTCGGGCTGGAGGGGGCCCCTGACAGGCAGCAGCTTCCCCAGGTGTTAAACATTAATGGCTTTGCAGCTTTGCCTCTGGATTTTCGGATTTTCAGTGTCTGAGGTGTCAGCCCTCGACAGGACAATTACTGCCCGAGCTCCACACTCCTGGAGAGGCCTCCAGGGAATGGATTGCCCAGACATTATTAAAGGGACTCAATCCAGGCTGTGTCACACGGCAAGGACACAGGGCAGTGCTGGGGTGTGCAATCCATGCCAGGGACACAGGACAGTGCTGGGGTGTGCAATCCATGCCAGGGACACAGGCTGGGGTGTGCAATCCATCCCAGGAACACAGGACAGTGCTGGGGTGTGCAATCCATGCCAGGAACACAGGCTGAGGTGTGCAATCCATGCCAGGGACACAGGACAGTGCTGGGGTGTGCAATCCATGCCAGGGACACAGGACAGTGCTGGGATGTGCAATCCACCCTCAAAGAGGAAGAGGAGTGCAGATGTTCTACCCAATATCTGACTACTCCTGTTAAAACCCAGAGCCAAGGTCCAAATCCAGCACCATTTCCCTCTGCTCCCCTGATTTTGGATGCCTCTGCCAGTCTCCATCTGCATCCTCACCTGATGCATCTCTGCAGATATCTCTGTTTGGCTCTCTGCTCTCCCCAGCAGTGGCTGCTTTTCAGGGCAGCTGATCAATGGCAATGTTGTATAAAGTCTCAGCTGCTTTTTTTCTCCCCTTTCCTTCCTTTGTATATGATTCACAATTTTGTCTTTCAGGAAAGCTCATGTCAGTGAAATATGTCTCCTGTGTGAAATTTCGCCAAGCTGAGGGTTTTCCCTGCTGAAAATATCTGAAACTGCAAGTGTTAGAGGTTTTGGTACAAATCTGCCTTCATGACACTCACCACTTGGAACGGATTCAAGATTTCCTTCATGGCCACATGATCTTTCACATAGGCTAGATTTGAAAACAAACTCGTTTGCTCTGCCAAAAAGGGAGGAATCCTTTCATGAAAACAGGATGAGTTCCAATTCAGCAATGATCCATGTAAACACAAAAATATAGGGTGCCATCCTCCATAAATCCTAGGCATTAAAAGATCAGCTAACAGAAAATGGCATGATTGCTTTGAAACCCACATCACTCACGCTGCTGGATGGAAAAACACGGACACGGGAAATAAAAACAGCAGGACACAAATGTTAATTACTGGAGAAACAGTCCTTTCCTAAATTGTGTGTGTGCCTCGTGTGTGTCTCTGCCTCTCTGAGGACTCCAGCTCAAGGTTTGGCCCAGCCCCACAGGGTTTGGGAAGAGGAGACACAACCCAAGCTGTGGTTTCAGACCTTGCTGTGGTCCCATCCTGCTTGTGAGCATCCCCAGGCTCATGTGCTGTCTCTGGCGTGCTGAGGATCCCCCTCCCTGCTCACCACTGGGACCACATGAGGAGAACATCCCCCCATGACCCAGGAGATGGGTGTGAAATGAAACTTTCCAAGTTTCCCCAGCCTCAGCAGCTTTTTCTGCAGAAGAGGTTCACGGAGGGAGAGCAGAGGCAGGGGAAGCAGCCTGTGGCGTGGTGCTGGCAGCCCCAAGCCCCTGCAGGCTGGAGAACCTTCCAGAGCAAGGAGAACATCCCTGCCCTCCCCTCCTTCCCTGCTCTGGGAGCAGCACTGACCTTTCCCTGTCCCCATCTCCCCCAGCCCCACTCGGAGCATCCAAGCTCCCTCCATAAACACTTTTAGAGCTGCAGCCCAACTCTGAGGGATTCTGTGACCTGATGCTTCCACCCAGTTGCTTTCCCAAGAGTCCTATCAGTCATTTGTGAGTGCTCGGAGTCACAGATAAATCCTGGTGTTGGAAACCCACTTGTGCATTTCATGCCACAGAGCCCTTTTCACTCAGGTCATTCCTGTGGCACAAAGCTCAGGGATCAGCATCCTCCAGGAAAATTCCTCAGGGACAGGGCCTGTTGCTTTAACCAGTGGATGAAGCTTTTCCTCCAATATTTTGCCCCATACACATTTTATTATAATTTAAATGAAAGTGTCAGCTCATTCCCCACTCAACTGTTCTGTGATGGAACTGTTGGAAGGGGAGAGAACAGAAAAATTCTGGGAGGGAGGGAGGGAGGAATGAAGGAAAGGAAGNNNAAAGGAAGAAAGGAAGGAAGGAAGGAAGGAAGGAAGGAAGGAAGGAAGGAAGGAAGGAAGGAAGGAAGGAAGGAAGGAAGGGAGGAAGGAAGGGAGGAAGGCAGGGAGGAAGGAAGGAAAGGCTTTGATCTCACCTCTGTGTGTACTGGCTGTGCATGAACACCTTCCCTTTTTCCATGGTCTCATTTACCAACTTACTTAACCTTCTCTGGTGAAAATGGCTTGAAAAAGATGAGAGCAGGGGGACAAAGAAATAAGGTTACACATTTAGCTGTTAATATTTATGAGGGCTATGAACCAGATTAATCTCCCTGCACCGCTTCACCTGCGATGCTTCCCTTCCATATTTATGTGAGGGGAAAATAAACAAACAAATAAAAAGAAATCCAAATATCTACCTGCTTTTAAGCAGTGCGTGAGCCACCTGTCATTCAAACAGGATAAAAGAGTTTTCCTCTGCATCTTTTTGGGCGGTGGGATAATTTTCCAAGTTTCAGGCCAAGGGATGGGGTCGCTGCTCTGCAGGAATTCAGGATTTGCCTGGGGTTTGGGATGCGGGGAGTGGAGCTGTGCAGGTGTGTGGGACACTCAGCAATGGGTGGGAAAGGGACACAGAAATGCCAAAATTCCCTCACCTGCACTGCTTCAGCCCAAATCCCAGGTGGCTCCGGGTCTGCTGTTCACAAAGGCAGCTGCTGCTGTTTGGGTACTCCCAGTCCCCCAGGGAAACATCTCTGCGTTGTCTCCAGGAGAAACACACTCAATCTGTTTATGGAAATACTTATGGGGATGAATTAACATTTAAAACCCCGCACAGTTTACAGTTCCATTTATAAGTCCTCCTGTTAGGATTATTTGATAATGCAAATTCTCATCTACTGTCTTAATAGACCCTTCAGTGTTGGGGTGGGTTTGGATTTCAATTGCTTTTCTTTTTTTTCTCCTCCAAGTAATAGGATCTGCCTCGCATATGACAGATTTGTCAGCGAAATTTTAACAAATATTATTAAATGAACTTTAAATGCCATTTGTATCATCAGTTTTTAATTTCAAAAGTGTCATCCCATTGCATTTGGGGAATATGTAAATGAACAGTTCACCTACTAAATTTTATGGCAGCCCAACGTGTCTGGAATACTTTCTGCTGATATTTCTGTTTATTTAATCCTTTCAATATAAGGGAAAGATTAGCTCTGCATATTTTGTATATTTGTTTTATAATGACTTTTTTTTTTTTTCATTAATGAAATGATTTAGAGTGATGCAAAACAAGGTACAAATTATATTGGAAGTTGACTGTGCAATAAACAATTCTAGGGGGGAAAAAAACATCTGGATTAAGGAAAAAGGAGAGTCCTGTGCCACTGCATGTGATGCAAATATTTAAACCCCTGTGTTCACCTGGATTTACAATGAGATATGATAGAAAAGAGAAATGTTACACCTGAGGTGTAATTTGGATGCTCAGACTCTGCTCCACTGCAGAGCCATGGCCAGGGCCTGCCCACCCTCTCAGGGGAGAATTTATTCTGGATATCCAACCCAAATTCCTCCTCCTGGGTGACCTGCTCTGACCCCACAAAGCTCTGAGCAGAAGGGTGGGTAGAGTAGCCCTGGGGTCTCTTCCAACTCCTATCAACACAGGTACTCCCCGTGGCTGAAGATTGTTCAGAAGAGCTGCTGCAAAAACACCCAATTTTGGCTCAGTGTTTATTTTCTGTTGTTGTTTATCTCAGAAGAACCGGAGGGTTTATTTGAGTAGAAACACACGGGTGGGATGAATTACACTTGTCTGCGGTGTTTTCCCTCCCCAGCACTGGTTTCTGATGGGGGTGGCATTCCCAGGAGGATGATTTGACTCCTGGAGGCAGCTTTTGATGTGCTGGAAGGAGGAGGAGGAGGAGGAGGAGGAGGATGGAGGCCAAGCTGTGGCTGAGGGAAGCTCAGGCTCTGCTCTGCACTGCTGAGCTCATTCATTCCCAGCAAACTCGGGGCTCTGGGAGTGACACTGATATTAAGTAAGCAAAGTGCTCTGCTTAATCACAGCCCGTGTGTGCTCCTGAGAGAGATGGAGCCAGCAGAATTCCCCCTCACGCTCAGTACAGAACATCCAGAGCAAGACAACTCCATCAGGATCCTGCTCACGGCTTGTCTGAAGAGGACAAGGAGAGGACTCGCTCTGAGAACTGCCCTGAAATGGAGGTGAATTTTGAAGAGAACACCTCTTGTGAACACAAACCAGCCTCTTCCAGCCCCTTGTCCTTAAGTGACTCAGCTGAGCCCTCTGTGGTACCTGCGGTCACCTCTCATGAGGAATTGCCACTGCAAGAGCACTCCGGGAGAAAATAATACAAATTATTTATCCAGAGAGTTGCCCCGCTCCTGCATTCCGGGCAGAGCGGTGCTCAGATGAGTTCTCTGGGTTTCAGCCAGAAGCTCTGGTCAAAATTCTGCCTGTGGCAGAGTGTCAAGTGTCAGAACTGCTGGGGAAGCTCAATTTCAATGCTCTCTTCACCTCCCAGCTCTCTAAAACCGGTGGCATCCCAGAGAGATGCAGGAGAGAGACAATTCCCACCCTCCCTTGGTTGTCCCCTCCTCTCCCTGCCCATTTCCACCTGCGTTTCTTTGTCTCTCCTTCCCTCCAAACCTCCCTCGTGCTTTGTCTTTAAACCTCCGTGGCAGCAGTTGGGGTGTGGGAGCCTTCCATTTCCTATTCAGTTCATCATGGAGCAGTAATTTTCTGCACTTCCATAATTAGGGGAATTTTAAGCAAACTACCCCGTGGATGATTGCAAGCCGGATTCAATCTCGGTTGCTTTGATCACCAAGAGGGTGAAGACACCGCTGGAATATTTGGTGGTGTGCTCTGCCTGAAGAACCTCGTGGCAGCTGCTTCCTGCCTGCCTTTCCCTCTCAGCCTCCACCACCCCTCCCTGCCAATCCTGGGATTGTCTTTTCAGCTCAAGTGGAAGAAATAAATGCCCCTTCTTGGAAGATGAAGCTCTGTTAAAATCAGTTTCCCCGGTGAAGAAGCAGCGTGGCCTGATTGTTGGAGCAGGGCCTAAGGAAGGCAGAGTCAGGGAATTAAATTTCCAGGCCTGTGCCTCAGTTTCCTCATCTATAAAATAATGGGATAAGGGGCAGGGCATTAATCTGCTGCTTTGCTTTGTAAAAGCTCCTGCAAGCAGCATTCCAAGGGCCAATGCCTGATCCCTTGAGTCTCCAAGATGGTTTGGAAAGTTCTGGGATAGAATCACAGGATGGTTTGGGTGGGAAGGAGCTTTGAAGCTCATCCAGTGCCACCCCCTGCCATGGGCAGGGACACCTTCCACTATCCCAGGCTGCTCCAAAGCCCATCCAGCCCGGCCTGGGACACTTCCTGGCCTTGGATACCACGGTGCCTTTGAAGTGATAATTGGTTTTTCCAGCTTTTATCAGCTTTGCCTCCCAGCACTGAACACAAGACCTTTCACCATCACCTTTTTGCTTGGGCTGTGCTTCAGCTATCTCCCTGATGATCTCCTTTCTGCTCCAGGGCTGGGAATCCAGCCAGGAGGGAACAGACATTGCAGCCTTCAATGCTTCTGGCTGCAGAGAGGGGACAGGGACAGAGCAGGGCTGAAGTGGCTGAGGACACCCCGAGCCTGCAGAAAAGTCTGGTGAGGGCTGGAGGGAGCGGGAGATGAATTTCAGGATTGAGGAAGAAGACAGAAAGAAGGTTTGGATGATCAGCAGAAGGGCTGGATCACAGCAACTTTATCCCAATTTATACACAAAGATTGTGGCAGGAGCTGTCCCAGCCCAGGGAAAGGGCAGGATTTACCTGCCACAGGAATCTCTGCTCAATGGGAGGTCACGGGAGGAGGTTCCTGTTCCCAAATGTGAGCATGATGGGCTGTCAGCCCCGGTGTATTAATAGACTATTAATGCTTCCAAGTTTCCTGAGCCACGTGCATGGGTTTTCGATAGGTTAATTAGGCCATATTTCAGGATAATTACAGCTGTATATTTCTACACTAATTAAGTGGCTTTAAAACATACCCACAATGTGGTTCAGTGAATCATAATTAAACTTCCTCTGCCTCCTGCTATACACTATGGAACTAATACCCATAAAAGACCCGAGCGCTGCTCCTTGCCAGCAGCAAATTGGAGCTCGCAAAAAAAAAAAAAAAATTGAAAAAAAAAAATCTTATGGAATGTCTGCCTTTTTTTAAATAGAATCATGTACAAGCTAATTCAAAATGAATATTACATGAGTCATCAAAATGCTGCAGCTTCCCTCTCTTTATTTATATTTATCCTCCCACGTGAGCTGTCACCTGCAGGAGATGGCGGCGCTCCAGGGTGAGGGGAGAGTGATTCATTCTTGCAACGTCTCCAGCAGAGACAGGCTCTGCTTTTCCCTCCCTCCCAGCTCGGCAAGGCTTAAAATCCATGGAGAACGATGCTGCAATCTCCCATTTCTGATAATCTCTGGCTGGTGGGGAAGAGGAGACAATTCCTGGCTGCTGCCTGCCTGTCACTGCCCCCTCCTTGGTCCTGTTTAGCTGAAATTCCCTTTTCCTCTGCTTTTCCCTCCTCCTTTTCCCTCTGCTCTTTTGGCATCTGACACTCTTTAAGTCTCCATTTGACAAAAATACCAGTGCCTCGTCTTGTAATTTGGTCATTCCCTGAATGATCCCAGTAATCCTTTCCCCACACAGGTTCCTTGCATCCTTCTCAAGATGATCCATCACTTTTTTCTGTGCCTCGTCCTCCTGAGTTGAGCTGTTCCACTCTTTTCCCCGGCTGCTTCCAGGCTTGGTGTCCTGACATTTGTCTGGGGGCTCACAAACCCTCCTACAATAAAAATAACCACCAAACTCTTCTCCTTTCCATCAGATTTTGCCATTTCTAGTGCAATTTTGTCTGAGTGAACTTAAGTGTCCATTTATTTTCATTCCCCTGTCTCCCACCCCTTCCTGGATGTGTGAATGTTGTTCAAAAGTTAAAAAGGGCTCGGAAAACTGGCATTAAATGTAGGGAAATTCAGATTATATCTGTTTTTTTTGCATTTTTCACCTGATTTACTCCAGTTGTATCTCCAAGCTTTTGATGGGAACTTGCAGCAAGCATTCCAGTGGATAAATTAATAATTAGATGGAGCAGTGATGGGTGCTGTGGAAATAAAAGACACAGATGGACACAGAGGTAGATCAGTCTGACTGAGAGAAGCGAATTTTAAGCAATGTTCGAGCACATTTATGGAAATCCAGTGTGATATTCACCCAGGAAACTCATTCCAGGGGTTGAGTTCAGCTGCTCAGGAGACAGCCAGAGCCATGTGAGCAGCATAACCAACACCAAACAGCTCTCATTTCCCGGCTGGAATTTCCCCAGCTAATTCCTGATGCAAAGCAAAGCAAATTCTAAACTTCCACTCGGAGCAGGGCTTCACACCCGGGGTCCCTCTGCCATTTTTATGAGTTACCTCACCTAATGAACAGATTCTGGGAGAGACAGAGCTCCCAGACAGGCTGGCAAGCCAAATTTGGAGGATTATTGATGAATTATTCAGCCCCCTCTGCCCGTAACGCTGACATGTGAGCAGGAGCTTAATGCCCTGAGGCACCATTTCATTGTGGGAGGACAGATCCAGGTTTATAATCAACATATTGCATAAAAGCCCCTTATTTACGTGTGGAAAGCAATTTTTTCTGAGTCTCGGGCCTTAATCTCGAGTGTCTCCTGTTTGGGAACAAAAAATTAAGTTCTGGGCGAGGTTCATTTTCTATGGAGCACATCCAAAGCTCTTATGGAGCAAGGGAGGCAGGAAAACTGCTTGGTTCATCACTTATTTATTTCTGATGAATGAGAGAGGAAAAATGCAGCAAGACAATCCAGGTGAAGTCTAAGGGAAAGGTTTTTAATGAGAGGAGTGAGGAACAAGTTATCCAGGAGAGTCACTGAACCCCCTCCCTCAGAGGCTTGCAGGGATATCTGTGATTCTGCTCCAGTCAAAGGCAGAGGGATGCAACTGCACAGGTCTAAGAAAGGAAGAAAATTAAATTACAGGTCAGCTGAGACAGTTGTGATGAAGACATTTCAGAAGCATCACTGAAGGTGGGAGCCTTGGCTATGTGCAGATTCCCCAGGATGGATAAAACCTGATTTAATTCCAGCCACAGGCACCTTGTCCTGCCCCAGCCATCAGTGCTGAAGGTGCCTTTCTGTTGAAAAGCAGCAGGGAGAGAAGAGGAGGGAGTTCAGCACATCTTGGGAGGCTTTCCCCTCTCTCCTGTCCTTGGAGTTCAAGTTGCAGGTCCAGCAGCTGCTTCTCTCCTCGGCCAAATTAAATCTGCCCCAAGCCTTCCCCAAAGCCTCCAGGAATTACAACAGCAATGCCTTAAAAAATACCCAAAAAGCAGTGAGTTTGGGTCACTTTTAGACCTGCAAGTGAGGATTTTTCAAGGTGTTTGATGTGCCCTGTTCCAGCTCAGAAGGAAGGGAGCCAACCTTCCCCTCTGCCTGCCCTCCCAGGTCCTGGACAAAGCTTCCCACATGCCACCAATCCAGCTCCTGCTGCCCAGGGGACTCTTTCCCTGCCTCTGGAGGGACCCAGGGGCTGTGCTTGGCTTAGGCTGGCAGGCTCTGTGTAAAACGTTAACCACGGTCCTTTATCGCTCTGCTGTGCTGCTGCTGGCTTCCATGTGGCAGGAACTGCAGCCTGGAACAAGCTGCTGCCACTGGAGAAACATCCCAGTAGAGGGAAAATGAAACATCCCTGTAGGGGCTGAGCTGGAAGGCAGAGCAGCAGGAAAATCAGGATCTGCAGCTGGGAGGGATGAAGGGGGGATGCTTGGGCAGAGGGAAGGGGAGAGTCAAGGCTGGATGAATCCTCGAGGCTGGGATGAAGCAGGCAGTGCTTCCAGAGCTGCATTTGCTGCAGTAACTGAGTGCAAACAGGGGAGGGTTGGCTCTGAATGCTGATCCTGTCCCACCTTCACCTGCAGAAGTCGCCTCAGTGCCCAGCAGGCACCACAGGCACTTGTGGTCAGATCCAGCTGAATTCTGGGCAGCAGGGTAAGAGCAGGTGTGGGATGCTTGGGTTTGAGGGCTGGAGGAATGGGGCCACAGGGCAGGAGAGAGCAGGGTCCCTGTTCTAGGGGAGATACGGGACAGGAGCAGGGCAGAGGGGTGGGGAAATGAGGTGCAGGGCCCCTTTGGGGTGCAGAAGGCAGAAGGTCCCTGCCAGAGAGTTTCAGGGAGTCACTACACGCTACCAAAGAGCTCTCCAGGGTGCAGGTGAGCAGAACAAATGGAAATTGAGTGTGTCTGAGGCTGAGGAGAGTGTGACAGCTACAGCTGCTTTTGGGGACAGCCCTTCCTGGCAGGCAGCTCCTCTGAGCTGCACAGCACGGGGCACTGGCTTGGCTCCCACCTCCTGGTGAAAAGGGGGCACAATCCCCCCAAAAAGCCACAGCCACTCGTGTTTGTCCTGCCTACAGAGCTGGTAAAGGATTAAAGGATTTGTTCGAGGGGAAACGCTCTCACCCCTGGCAGTTTTAATAAACCAATAATCAAATAAAGAAGCGACTACAATAAATTAACATCTTTTACCAGGAGCCAGGCAAGACTATCCTTTTAAAGCCATTGTCAGAGTTGTAACCGGTGAGACAAGGGAGGGAGGGGAGGAGAAGGAGCAACAGAGGGGAAAAGCAGGGAAAAAAAGGGAAAAAAAGCGTTTAACCCCGGTTGTTAGACATGCGAATCCCACGTCTAATTTCCAGCGGCCTTACAGCGTGTGTGAGTGCTGATAAGGCCTGTGTGAAATTGCCAGCTCGGGCCCAGGCGTGGATGTGCCATAAACCATTTCTTTATTGAGCAGATAAAGGAGCGAGGCCGGCTGAGCATGACTGAGCCATTAAACTCTGCAGCCGAGCAGGAGGGGTGAAGAAAGACACCCATTCCTATTAGGAACACCATTAGTTAATGAGAATTCCTGTGTGTGTGTGATCAGAGAGGGTTTTCACACACACACACACACACACACACACCTGGCCCCCATTCTGTGTGGGTGGAGCAGGGTGTGGGGGGAAAGGCAGGAGGGGTGGGGGGACACTCTGTGACCCCTTGGAGAGGGGAACTGAGGGTGAGGAGCAGGTAAAGAGGGAGAAATCCAGGTGAAAAGCACATTCCAGGTGAGGAGGAGGGAGACTGGGCCATGCAGTGCTGCTGCTGCTGCCTGGTGGAGTGTCTAGCTGAGCTGGGCTCTGCTTTGGGTACTGAAAGTTTTTCAGCTTTCCTGGGTGTCTTTCCAATGCCTGGTGTGCTTCCTGCGTGTGTTATCCTTGCAGTTTTGATCACAGAGTTGTAGAATTGTGGATTGGATTGGATTGGATTGGATTGGATTGGATTGGATTGGATTGGATTGGATTGGATTGGATTGGAAGGGACCTTAAAGCTCTTCTTCCAACCCCTGGGGCAGTTCCCACTAGACCAGGCTGCTCCAAACCCCATCCATCCTGGCCTTGGACACTTCCAGGTTTTAGCAGATGCCTGGCCACCCTCACAATAAAGAATTTTCCCCTAATATCTCCTCTAAACCTGTTTTCTCTCAGCTCGATGCTGCTTTACATGCAGCCCTACCCCCGGTGCTCTCACTGGTGATCAGCAGGGCGAGGAAAGCAGAGAGAAGTGCAGCCCTCGGGCTCTTCCAGCTACGGATTGCTGTCCTTTCCCTGGCCAGGAAGGTCCCATCCCAGCTCCTGGCAGTGTCCAGCGTGGTGGCACAGTGTGGCAGGCAGCTCCTGGCCCTGTCCTCGCTGCTAATGGGAACAGCTCAGCGGGGACGGGGAATGAGCGGCCGCAGGGTTTGGGAACGCTGGGGCTGGAGCAGACCAGGCAGATCCGAGCAGATGGACACATTAGCCCTGCAAAAGAGCAGCCTCTCGCTCCCTCTGCTCATCACTGGCCCCCCATCCTGTCTCAGCCTTCCAATTTTCTCGGCGAGCCTCTGACAGCTGCTCCAGGGGAAATTGCCGGGGTGAGGGGAGCGGAGCCCTCACCTCCTTTTCATTACCCACGAGCAGAGCGAGCTCCCTTTGTCTTCCCGAGCAATTTCATAGCCGGTGCACAAACACGGAGCCATCAAAGGAGCCTTTCACCGGGCTGGCACGGGAGACAATGGGAAGCAGATACACCTCCATCAACAAAGAGCTGCATTTCCATTTTGATAACAAACGTGCTGGCTCCCTGTCGAACACCCGCGTCTTGTTTTCTCTGTTTTCCCTCTCCTTCCCCCAGCCAGCCCCAGGGTGGGGTGTACAATAGCGTTTCCCTTCCCTCCCCTCGCCACTTGTCGTGCTGACAGATCTGATAGTCCTGCGTGCCACGCTCTGCCTTTCTTCCCAAACAGCGCAGACAGAGAAAAGCAGGCCTTGTTTCCCTCCCTTTCAGCGTTATCCCCCTCCTTCACATCCTCATCCCACCGCAGTGATGGGGCAGCAGAGGTTTAGGAGCTGCTTGAAGGGGGTTTTCCTGGGTGTCCTCCTCCTGGGTGTGTGCACCGGGGCTGAGTGTGGCTGCCCAGGGCTGTCATTTTAGCATTTTAGCAGGATGCAACTCTCGGAGGAAGGAGAGGGCTGAACTGGCACGGGGCTCCCAACCAGTGACACCTGCCAGCTACAGGGATGCTGTTCCTTTAGATCCCCAAACCTGGCCCTAACAAAGACAAGAGCCCTCCATCCCAATTAGAGCGCTGCACCATTTCTAAATTATTCACCCATTTTACCTCTTCTAAACTGATCATCTCAGGCAGATCTCAGCCACGTCGAGAAGATGAACAAGGCTGGTTCCTCTTGCTTTGGCAAGACTGAGAGAACCAGGCACTGAGTTTCCACCCATCTCCCCACCTTGGCCTGTTGCTGCCCTGTGGCTGAGGGGTCTCCACTAAGTCCAGCACCCTGTGCCTGCCTGCACTGGTGACAAGGATGTTGTGTTAGAGGGGAATTAGAAGGGACAGTCCCTCTTGGTCACTGCTGGCTCCCAGGCCCTGCAATAGTCATGTCCCCGTGGCCAGGGGAAATGTGAGCACTGTCCCCTGGGAGCAGCTCCTAGCTGGGCTCTCCTGGCAGAGGAACCCAGCAGAGAGAAACTCAAATCCAGCAGGAGCAGGAAGAGGAGAAGTGGGAGAAATCCTGCTCCAAATCAGGCTCCAAAGCAGCCCTGGCCTGGTGTGGCCGTGGAACAGCCCAGTGGATCTTGGCCACTGGGGGTTCTGGGAAAGGCAGGAGAGGAACAGAGAGCTCCAGCTCCTCGTCCTTAGGGCCCCTCTGTGACAAAGCTGAGCACAGCTGGGAGAGGGTCCCCAAACGTGGCTGCCAAGATGTGACACAGCTTCCTCCCTTTGCTGCTGTCCTGTGGCAATCCCGGGAACGGCTGCGGTGCCAGGAGCTGTCCAGAGCCCTGGGGCTCCCCTGCCTTTGTCTCAGGCTCCTGAAACAAATCCAAGCAGTAGCAATTCCCTCTTGTGATGGTGAACACCACAGGCACTTGCTGCTGGTCCTCAGGCATGGGTGGGCTTTGCTCCCCAGAGGTTTTCAGGGTCATTATTTCATCCACCACCAACTGACAAAATTCTCAGCCTCAGCAGAGGAGCAGTTTCCTCATCAGGCTGATCCTGGGAGGATGAACAGGATTGCAGGACCTCCTGGTGCCAAAGCACAGAGCAGGGACTGGGAGAGGAGCAGGGGTGAGAGCTGAGGCTGATCTGGAACAAAAAAAGAGAGAAAGGATGAAAGAAAACCCAAGGAAACACAGAGTGGGGTGTGAAGAGGGTGACGAAATACATGAGACCTTTTTTCAGGAATGGGAAACAGAAAGGGAAAGAAGCCTTGCATACAGTGGATTGTTCACCCATATCAAAATGCCAACTAAATTAGGATATTATAGGTCACTGAACAGGGATTGCACAATGGCTGAGTCTCTAACAAAGGTTAAAACACGGAACAAAGACAGATAATGACAGAACCCAGAGCCAGTGACCATAAACTCCAAACAAAAAGGAGGGCGGCGCAGAGGATGTGAAAGCAGAAGGAATCGTTGTTTGCAATCAGTGCTCAGTGGGTCAGACTGAAAATAAAATGGCTTTGCAGAGCCAGCATCCTAGATGGGGACACAGAGGCAGCTCTGACAAGGTCTTTCAATAAAATTAATACACTTCAAATGCTTGGTAGGAATGAGAAGCTGACATCAGCTCACAGACAGGCAGGAACACATTTTAAATGTGCAATATATGAATGTCAGAATGAAGGAAAGAAACCCTGGTTTCTCTGAGATGTTCTGTACAGCTGTCTGGGAATTCTTCTGTGAAATCTTAGGTTGGAAAATTGCTATTTGGCTAAATTGTAGCTCTTTGCATTGGAAAGGGCAGTTCTGCTAAACTTCTGGGTTTGAAAACATTCACAGAAAAGCACTGAAATGACTGGAGTGTGGCAGTTCTTGCCTGATCTTCCAAGGAAATGGAGGTATGGGATCACACCATGCACGGCATCAGTGAGAAAAGGCTTTTCTGTCCCCTTCTACAACTCCTGAACCCTCTGAGAGATTTTATTCAGCTGTGACACAGGGACAGGGGGTCTCAGTGTCATTAAACTCTGCATAAGAGAGATTCACGAAGGAAAGATGTTGGGGAAGCTGCTGGGTTGTGACAGGAAACACCAGCACCCATTTTCAGAGCTGGTTCCTCTCTTTCATCCCCCACTGTCCTGCTTTGGTCCCTGGGCTCTCACACCCTCCAGCTGGACCCAGGATCCCAGAAATTCTGGCTTCTCCCTGATCTCATACAGAAACCATCCCTGCTCTCCCAGACAGGCAGCCCTCTAGGTGACTTTTGGGGTTGCTATGGCAGCAAAATTGATAACTCCCATCTAAAAAGGCAATTCAGTGTTGCAGAGGATGATCAGCAGCATCCATCACGCCCACAGCCCAGAGGTGCTGGGGTAAATGACCACCACAGCTGCTCAGATGTATTTTTCACGAGTCCTCGTGGCTCTGTGCTGTCACCTGGGCCATGCCAGCACGTGGAAAGCGAGTGAAAGACACAACATCCTTGCTTTGCCACAGATGTTTTAGTTCCCCTCAGATAAGTCTCGGGAGAGGGTGGCTGCTGCTCTTTGGGTGCTGTGTGCTCTGATAGATGCTCCCTCAGCTCCATATCTTGTTCTGCTGCGAGGCTGAGATAGCAAAGTCTTTGCCAGATTTCTTTAGGATCCTCTTTTTAGTACCTCAGATCTGCCTGGCAGCCAGGGAGGTTGTACAAGTTGGAGGAATGTGGGGATGCAGGGGATGGAAAAGGCAGAGCTCGTGGTCTGTGACATCAAACCAGTCTGTTATCTCTGCCTCCAGACTGAGGGCAGAGCTGGAGTAATCCATCCTGCGACTGTCTCCAGCAGCTGGCTGCAGATCTGAACCTGACAGCTCTCCCCGCTCCTGCAGGGACACAGAATTTGTCCCCCCAGGCTGTTCCTTTTCCCTGGCCCTTCCCACAGCCCTGGATCTGGGAGGCAAAGGTATGAGCACATGGCAAAGCTGAGAGCACAGCCTGGCTGTGAAACCTCCTGGCTCCAAGGAATCCAGGTGACAATGGCACGGGGAAGACCCTGTTGCTGCTCCTGACATTTCTGGGGTCACCACATCCCACCTTTTCTTTATGACACCATCATGTCCCTGTGAAATAATGTTCAAATGTTCATTTTTTGATGATAATGCTCCTTTCCCCTCTGAAATCTCAGGCAAAAGGACAATGATGAGATCCAGCTGCTTGTACTGCAGCACTTAATAAATGCTGCCATTTTCACAGGGAGCATTTTGTTGGTGTTAACACGATCTACACAGGGTTAACAGGGCCCCCAAAATCTCTCCCTCACCATCCAAAAAAGGCAGATTTGCTCCTGCATCTTATTTAATTGTTGATTGTACCTCTCTTTTCCTTTGACCCTGAGATGTTGCAACAGAGAAGGCAGTGCTCTGCAGCCCCCCTGACCTGGGGAGCCCCTGTCCCCCTCCCTGGCATCAGGCAATCACAGCAGTCACTGCTGCTCAGCTCTGCTCTCCCTCCATTTCCCTTTTGACCTCCCTTTTTCTCTCTTTTTTTTTTTTTATATAATGTTTCTCAGAGCCCTCTGAGCCGCACATTTCCTCAGCTTTGATTGTAGTGGCTGAGGTAGCAATAGCAAGTGCAATTTTCGAGCTGTGTTTCATGGATGGTTTAGAATAAAGCCCTGCATTAGGCTGGGCAGGCTCCAGAATGTTCTCAAAGCCGCTGCTTGTCACACACCCCGTGCCCTGCCTTGTGTCCCCTGCTCACAGGAGTGACACCAGTAGCAGCACTGGCCTAGGATTGTTGCTTCCCACCCCATCATCTTCCTCAGGGGCCCTCCAAAGTGAGAAAAGCACTGATTTGTGTCTGCAGTGGTGGAGATGAAGGCTCCTGCTCTCTGGTGCTCCACCCCATGTGTGCTAGAGTCCCCCCAGCGAGATCATGAGCTCTAAATCATCATTTATCCCCCCGAGGATTTTCCAGCCCCCCTTTCTGATGGAAGGATAAATAACCAGGACAAGCCCCAGGATGTTAAAGACTCTTCTCCTTCCCTCCCAGGGCTCATCCCCGCAGCTGCTGTCACCTTGCCTGCATTAATCCCATGGCTGCCCAGCAAACTGCTGCTCCAGCACTGGGAAATCTCTCTGTCCCTGACTCGCAGCTGCTTCCTTCCTGGTGGGAGCAGCTGGGATTTGCAGCTCCATAAAAGCCTCTGAGCACCTCCAGGGCCCTGAGCACCTTCATGAATACAGCACTCGGTATGGAAATGATCTGCCCGGGCAGGGGAGCAGGCACAGCCCCTGGGCTGCCACTGCCCGGGCACCTCATCCCTCTGGTGTCCCTGTCACCCTCAGCAGGGATCTGGATGGGGAATCTTCCCCCAGCCCACAGGGATGAAGGGCAGGGTCTGTGACAAGTGTCCAGGCACAGGGCAGGGTGCAGAGGGAGGGGATAACACAGCCCCCAGCCCCTGCCTTCGCTGCCTGCCCACAGCCAGGCACAGCCCTGAGACATTTCTCTGCCAGCCCTGCTGCTGTTCCCAGCACCTCGTGCTGTTCCCAGTGACTCACTACCAGGATATCTGGTAAATACACACCAAAAAAACCCCCCTCTTTTCTCCCCGTGTTACCCCGAGCTTGGGGGGAAAGCTCTGGCAGAGAGGAGGTTCCAGTGCATTCCTTCCCACGTGTCCTTGCTTCAGCAACTCAGGTTTCCTCAGAGTGGGTGAGAGCCACTCGATGAGCAGGGAAGGGTTTATCCAGGACCCTACCAAAGCTGGGATCAGGGAAGCAGTGGGGTCTGCACCTCATTAAATGGAGTCAGGAGGTGTGATGGTGCTGCTGGACAGCTGTGGCTGCAGAAGGACAAGCCTTGGGAGCAGAGAGAGAAGGGCTTTGTGTTGAGGAGTGGCAACAAAACCCAGAAAAAGAGCAAGGCTGGCTCTACCCATGGCCTCCAAAGATCTCTGTGAAATTGAGACAGCTGGGAGACCTTGGCCACAAAGGCATGGAGCCCTCCCAGAGGGCTGGGCCCAGTATCAGAATGGTTTATCCAGGAACTCTGCCCGCCTCAGGATCAGGCAGCTGAGCCTGAATTTAACCAGCCCCAGGGCTCGACGTGCCCAGTGCAACACCCCTGGCACCACACCTGCCTGCCTTGGCACCTGAGGCAGCAGGACAGGCTGTTGTTGGTGCCACCAGGTCACACATTTTGGCACCGAGGTTGCTGGGTGTGCAGAAGGGCACCCACCAGCTGGCGAGGGGCTTTGGGCCAGCTGGTGGCCAGGATTAGGGGTTTTTCAGGATGCACCAGAAACCTCAATGATCTAACATTGCTCCAGATGTGAAATGCCTTAATCCACAGGGAGGAGGTCTTTTTTTGGGGGGGAGGAAGGGACAGCCTCTGCCAAATCCCTTCCTGGAAAGGAATTCTCTTGCCTGGCAGGGGGTGGTGGTCTGGGAG
This sequence comes from Thryothorus ludovicianus, assembly GCA_013397245.1. Taxonomy (NCBI): domain Eukaryota; kingdom Metazoa; phylum Chordata; class Aves; order Passeriformes; family Certhiidae; genus Thryothorus; species Thryothorus ludovicianus. The sequence goes on from VZTB01009978.1 coordinate 58,085, forward strand.
TGTATTAAAAAATGACAGAACATAGCTGGCTCACCACTCATCCCTGGCAAGCCACACAGACACCCTCCCTGCACAGCAGCTCCCATACCCCTCCACGCAGTCATTCGGGCTGAGGGATTTTTTTAAAAATGCCTTTATTACAGGGATTATTATCGTAAGTAGGTTAAACTGCCACTGACAATGCCAGCTACCCTGAGGAGAAAAAAAATAGTGACTTGGAGGCTGGTGATTTCGAGCAGCTGCCCACCTCCCCTCCCAACCCCACTCTGACTAATTCAGACCTCAGGCAGATGCCTTTTGGCTATGATCTCCAATGCACAAAAAAAGCCTTATAAATAACCCCCATTGTCCCGAGATTGCCATCTCTGCCTCTCCTTTGTCGCCCTCTCCCCGAAGCAGAGTCGGAGGCTCCCATTTGTGCTGGGGAGAAGCAGGGCAGGGCTGCTCTGAGCTCTCCTCTCTGCTCTGAGCTTCCCTCCCTGTGCAGGGGGGTTTTCTGTGCACGGGCACAAAGCTGTGCCCACCTCCTGGAAAGGGTGAGGGGGGCTCAGATTTCGGCATCTTCCCTTCCCTCCTGCATGAATTGCCCTCTTTAATTTTTCCGTTTTGATTTCACACCTGGGTTGTGTGAAATCTCTCTGTTCCTGCGCATTCCCAAGAGAAGGAGGATTTTACCATTTTACCATTGAGCAAATGGTTTGTAAGGTAAATTTTGTAAGTAAATTCCACTCCTCACTCCTCAGCTCCACTTTGGGTGCCCAGCTGGACTCCCAGAGGTTTTCCACGTGCCCTCCTGTGTCCCTGCAGTTCTCACGTCCCCTTCCAGGACAAAGTGTAGTGAAACACCAACCCCAAATGATGGATGTTGAGGGAAACTGAGTGTAAAATCCTGTACCTGAGCAGGGTGACAGCAAAACCTCTCATTCCCAGATTATTTGTGAGAGATGAGGCTGGGGCAACATCCCTGCTATAGAGAGTCTCCTCTCTTAGATAATACAGCCAGCCAATTAATTATTCCAAATTAACTTCATCCCTTCCAGCCTGAAGGGTTTAACACAGATGGAGACCCTGCTTCCCCTCTGCCCTCCGGACACCACGGAGCTGGGAGGGAGGATGGAGCTGGATTCTCCCAGTGTGAGGGCAGAGCAGCTCCTCCCAGCCCGATGGGGAAACACCACTGCCACGGGATATTTTCCAAGAATAGATAAGGGAAGCAGAGCATTTCCTGGAGCTGGTTTATGGTAGTTTTCACACTTACCAGCTGTTTGCACATGAAATTGTTTCACACGATTAGGCAGGTAACAGCACCTCTAAGCCCTGTGTCAAATATTATTACGCAATAAAATAAAACCCTGAGGGAAATCGTCTTGACACACACCCTGATTTACACCCTGCACCGTGGAGATAATTACATTTCAGTGTGATATATAAAAGGCAGCAGAGGAAGCTGGTGGGGAAGGTGCAGCTCTCTGCAGTACCTGCTCAGTCAGAAGTGTCTTGTTAATCATTGTTTTACAGGAATCAAAAATCCCGCTGCAACAAAGAGGGACTAACAGGCCTGATCCCCAGGGTGGCTGTGAGCAGGGCTGGAATTAGGGCTGGCTGGGGAAGACAGCTCTTGCTGCACAGGTGACAGGGAGGGGGAGCAGCGTGACCTTTTCCTGCCTCTTCATTTCCTAAACAAATGTAGAACTCTTATTATTACAATCTTCTCATTCCCGTTCCCAACGAGAACAAATACGTGGCTGAGGGTAAAGCTGTAAATATATTTGTATGAAGCTGGTAGAGAGAGCTGCCTGGAAGAATGGATTTGGGAAGGAGTTTAATATCTATGGAGAGGGAATGTATCCCTATTCCCCATTCCCCATTCCCCATTCCCCACTTCCCAATCCCCATTCCCCATTCCCCATTCCCCATTCCCCATTCCCCATTCCCTGTTCCTGGTAAGAGAAATTGTGGCCTGAAAGGGCAGCTCTGAAGGTCTGTGGAATTTCCAGATGAAGCCTGGGATGGGGACAGTGGATCAGTTGAGGGGAACAGGCTGAAAACTGGGATTTACTGGACTTTGCAGCGTTGAATTGAGTTCTGACCCACCCTCACATCTTTGCCTTTCTGCTTGTCTGAGCATAGGTGAAATCAACACTCAGTGGTTGGAAAAAGAGCACAAGAGAAGGAAATTAATTACTCCTAACAAACTTTCAAGATCATGGGTTCTGGCTTCTGAAAAGTCTCCAAATCCCCCTGAAAAGCCAGGCCTGTGCAGTGCACTTTGCATGTGAGCAGAGTCTAATTCTCTGCCTGATAAAAGCAGAAGGAAAGATAAAAAAGCCAGCGGGCAAATAGGATTAATTGTGTGTCAGAGGTGCCTAATTAGAAAGAATGATGGACTGGAAGGCAACACACAGGAGGCACAAGCCAGCCCAAGCTGCTCTCGGTGGCCTCTGCTGTTTCCAGGAGCAGCAGCTCTGGGCAGTGAGAATGCTCCAGAATCAGCAAGTCCCTTTTTCCCATCTGTCCCCTCCAGCAGGGGTCTGGGAAGCCTTTCCCTGGTACCTCTCATGTGCCAGTGTGACCCTGGGATGATTTCACCCATCCACATGTTTATTTACTCCATCTCCCTTTCCCCTGAAAAATCAGTGTGTTGAAAAGCCCATGTCCCTTCTCCCCTCTCCATTTCAGGGCCTGTCCTTCTGAGCCTTCTCTCCTGCAAGGCTTTTGAGCATCTGGAATGTCTGAGGCAAATGTTTCTCCTCACTTTCAACCTCAGGGAGCCTCCGGGTCCCTGGACACAGAGTTGGCTTCGTGAGGATTTCTCTGTGCCCAGAGATGGGGCCTGGCTTGGATCCTAAATGGAAATAAATGACCAGCAGCGTTGCACTGGAATTTTCCATTGAGAAGAGCAGCTGGAGGGGATCTGGTTATTACACGTGATGGGAGGGTGCCAGTCTCCTCTCCTGCTTGGGGGCTCAGAGAGCGTGAGTGGGACTAATTTCATTTCACCTAAAGCATTCAGCGAATCCTTTTCACCATGTAAAATCCATTGCAGTTTTCTCATTAATCCTCCAAAGTACAGACACTTACTCCAGGCCTAATCCCACTCTGCTATTGTGTTTCTCTACTGCAGCCTTCCCTCATCAGCTTAACAAATTCCCTGATTTCAATGGAAGATCCACAGCTGAACATGCTGGGCATTAAACTGAAACCTTCTCCCAAGGGCTGCTGCACCTTCCTCATTCCCCAGCCTGAGCAGGGATGAATCCTGAAAGCAGGCAGGAGAGGTGGAGGTCATGAGCTGTGACATTTAAAAATTGCTTCTCCGAGGCCGTGTCAGGTGAGACAAAAAAAAGTAACGTGGCCCAGGCAAATTAGAATTGATCTCTGCCAGGTTTGGGGGGCGAGATTCTCCTCTTCCCTTTGTGTCTCTTCTGGGAATGATCCCAATTCATGCAGGGGAAATAGATGGAGAGTCCATGCTGGTGATAAGGTGCTGGATCTAATTAACAACTTTGTCACAGGGCTTTGTTTGGGAGGCTGGGCTGTGCCATCCATCAGTGCTGAGCAGCCCTATCTATGCACAGAGAGTGAGCAGCGTGCTGAGGAGCTGCTGAACCCCAGCCCTTCTGCTGCACCCCTCAGACACAGCTGCTCTTCCTCCAAACCCCTGCATTTCTTCTCATTTTTTGCCTGCTTTCCCTCCTTCGTGTTCATTTTGCTTTCCTTCCCTCTCTCCACACAGACTCCTTTCCCTTTGCTATTGCTTCAGGATCAAGCTATTTCTTTCCCTCTGTGCATTGCTTTGCCACCTCTGAAAAGGGGAATGCTGACCCTTCCATCTGCTTGGGGTTCCTAAAGGAAAGGCTGAAAGATGCTTATAATAATATTTTCATCTCCAACTGCTCAGCTTTGCTCACCCGTGTCACTCCAACAGCTGTTTCCTTAATTTACACCACGAATTCCTGTTGTTTTCTCCCAGTCCTGGCTGGGGGTCCCCTCTCCAGTGTGAGTTGGAGCAGGGAAGTGTTGCTTTATCTCCTGTGTGATTCCCTGACTGGGGTGAGGTTAGAAAGGATTTCCAGCCAGGACAAGCTCCAGATCTCACTTCTCTGGGTGTCTGTCAAGGTTTAGGCTGCAAAAAGCCTTCTCGTGGCTGTGGATCTACAAACAAGTGACTGCAAATAAATAAATACCTGCTATTCCCATGAACCTGACCTTTCCCAAATATTCACCCACTCCCAGCCCATTCCCTGGGGAGCTCAGGTGACCTCCACAGCTCAGCTTTCCTCCTCCTCCTGGCCCTGATTTTGCTCTGAGGATGCACCTAACACCTAAATAAGTTCCTGAGACACATCTGCCCTTAGACCCCCCCTTGACACTTCTCCAGGCTGATACCATTTGCTCTCTTCCCATTTATAAGGTCTGATTCCCATGTAAATGTTTCATTTGCTTCCAAAATTACTTTGATCTCTTCTGAATTTTTTTTTATCTCTTTTTATTGCATCCTGGGATCATAATCCTGCTTTATGTCCTGCTATCTTTTGGAGAGGCCAAATGCCTGTGCTGCATTTGTTTTTCAGTCTGGCATTTTCACTGTGCAATTGGCTACATGAGCACACTTCTGAGGGAGAGATTCACAGTGGAAATTAAGCATAAAATACTAAATGCTCCTGTTGAGCTGTGAGCTGTTGTGTTGCTTTGTTAAATTTTTAAGACTATTTGGATGGAAATGGTCCCTCTTTTTGGTTTAGTTTTTACAAATCTCCTCTTGAGAAACCATAGCAGCCTTCTGGAATATGTAGGGAAGAGTTGTCTGTTTTAATAAAAGTGAGAAGGGGAATCAAAATAAACCCAGAAACAGTGATAGATCCTCTAAAATTAGCAGCCTTACAGGCATCCTAGGAGAACTAACTTGGGAATGATGGTGTGACATGCACAGAAATGGGGGAGAGGCTTTTTGATCTCCTCAGCCAAGCTCCAGGCACGATGCTGGGTGGAAAAACAATGTTCTGAGTGGAGTCAAAGGTGTGATCTCCCGGGAGTACAACCTGCAGCACCTGGAGGAGCTCCTGCAGCCTGGGGGAAATGGGCTCTGCTGGCACAGAGCTTTAGCCAGGAGAAGGAACACCAGGAGCAAGAGGGGTGGGAGGGGGAGTGTGGGTGAAAAGCAGGCTCGGAGGAGATGAGCAGGGTGCAGAAGGGAGGTTTTGTTGTGGCAGAACAAGGTTCTCCATCTTCAGCACGCTCTGGTTTGTAAAGGGAGCTCGCCCGGCTTCTGAACAGAAAGAAAACAACAAGGCTGCCCATAAAGGCTGAATTTCCTGGCATTAATTTGCTGTGCCCCACACTGCCATTCAGGATCTCCTGTGGTTTATTCTCTTCCATTAGTGAGCCCCTCTGCTGCCTCGGGTTCAGGAGGGGTTACCCTGCAGTGCTGCTGATCCTGGTGTGAGCTGCATTCCCACGTCCAGCATCTCTGATCAGCTGGCCCCGAGGCTCCCCTGGAACACAAAGCACAGGCCAGGCTGGGGGATCCTAAAAGCAAATCCTGTGGTGATCAAACCCTGCTACACTTCAATCCTGGCTGCCTGCAGATCTCCCAAAACAGTGCAGCCAACAAGGCAACCTTGGCCTGAGACACACGAGGCTGTCCCTGAACAGAGAGTTGGATGCTGATGCAATTTAAAGAGAAATTTAAAAAGCCACTGGCAGATGGGGCTTGGACCAACCCCCTTTTCCCCTTCACCCCCTCCTCATCACTGCAGCAAGTGAGGTGTTCTCACTCCAAGTCCCAGAGTTATGGCTGTTATTAAGTTGGAATATTTTTATAGACTTCTCCACTTAGAATATACAGGCGTGTTTACACACACAGCCCTTTTGCTTTAATTTAGTCCTCTCCTTCCCTGCACCCCATCAAGTGATTTCTAATAAATGGCTGAATAAATGCATTCAGATAGTGCTATAATGGAGAAAAATTCAGTGTCTAATGAAGAGATTGTTCCTACCCCAGGACTGTAAAGATGAATGATGGTGACTGTGGTTTGAAAACTCCTTTTAGTTTAAAATATTACTCCTTCGTAAGGAAAAAAAAAAGAAAGCACAAAGGGAGAAAAAAACAACAACAAAACAATTCTGTGTAGTTTTTACCAGTCAGAATCTGCTTGCACACAAAACAGAAACTGTCGCAGCCAAAATTGCTTCATATATCATAGCCCAGCACCAGGCAGATAATGGCAAAGCCAGCTCTGATCAGGGAGTGATTATTGCTCCATGCTCTGAGCACTGATGTGCAGACAACTGACTGCAGCTTGATTTCCTTCAACTGGATTGATCTTTCCAGGCTGGAATTAAGAATGTGATCACCCTGATGAGGTGTTGACCTGAAGGGAAATTCCTAAATTCCTCTCCTTCCTCTCTCGCACTTAAATTTTCTGCTTGCAGTAGAATTGTCTCTTTGCTGTAGCTCTGGGTGCTTAAAGGGAGGAAAAAAAGGCTTTTTGTCTTCCTGGCCTGTTACTGACAGACATCAAATTATCTCAAGATCATCTTGGACCTGATAGAAATCTGTGGTCAGAGCAGTTACCAGATTGCAGAAACAGGGAGCAGAGCAGAGGGAATTGTGATGAGATCATTTCGTTTGGTGTCACTTTGCTCTCCCCCAGCTCATCCAGCGTGATCCTGGAGCACCCACACTTCCCCAGGCTGCGTGTGTGTCTGCTGATCCCACAGAATGTCCCTTTTCCCAACATTTTTGACATTAGGAGTTTCAAAACAGGGACATTTCCCACTGGTTCAGCACCAGCCAGAGAGGATCTGCAGGGAAAATCACAAACAGTGATGAGAGCAACAATTAAATTCTGTCCACTACCAGAGCTCTGGCCACCTCTCCTCCTTGATTATTTCAGACTCTCAGAAAGGACAGAAAGTTGGGAGCTTTGCCACATTTGGCAATTCCCATGTGCCTGTTATTAACTTTTCCCTGCTGCAGAACAAGCCCCAAGCTGGGAAAGGCATCCAGTGGCCAAAGGTTGAGAGGAGAAAGCAAATAACAAAACGAGAAAAGCCATGCACTGATGAATCCCCTGCTGCTAAGACAACAACAAGTCAAACTTGCACCTTTCACGGCTAAAGCAGCACATTAAAATTAATTGAATGAGCCTCAACCTCCATGAAAAGGATGTTCTGTGTCTGTTCATCTGAATCCTTGCTTCCCTCAGAGACGCTTTTCTTTTTTTTTTTTTGTGTCATGAATCCAAATTCGGGCTGTAAATTCTCCTTGTTGTAAAGCACAGTGAGACACAGACCCGGGATCTGCCAGAGTTTGTTATTGAGTTTGTAATATGCAATTGTGGCGATGATTATAATATCAGCAACTGGATTTCATCTGTCCCCACACACTGAAACGGGCGAGCTGAAATGAGCAGTGACAGGAAAATGGTCTTGTTTGCACATAAATCCTTTAATAACCGGCAATTTCAGAAAGAGAAGAGTAGGAGAAAGAAGAAGTTGAAGGACAAAGAACTCACATATTAAATCCTACATTGAAGTTAAGTCTTAAAAAGAGTATCATTAAGGCTTTCAGCGTGCCTTGAAGAGTGGTAAAAGCAACCAAAAAGGGTTAATTCTCCCCTAAATCTCTCATCCAAAGACCACTATTTGCATGCCTTTTAAGGCAGCCAGGAAATTACATTAATTTCTCTAATGTGTGCAGTGCCATAAGTTCTTTTTTTAATTACAATGATCAAAATATTGCTTAAAATTAAAGGCAGCTGCATTTGTTTCTGACGGATATCATAATTGCAATTGTAAATTGGGAAATGTAATGTTTCCTGGTGCTGCTGTGAGCAATGACTCTGAAATCATTATAGATAGGTAGATATAAATAAACCAGGAGATCTGTGAAAATAGAGCAAAAGCAAGCTAAAAGGATAATTAGCTGAGCGAATGGGAACAGAGGAATCCGGTGCTCAAACAAAAAAAAAAAAAATCTAAATATTCGGAGGAGCTCTGTGGCTGTATTCGTATCATGTTGGGAAAAAAATTCCAAAAAGGGAGGAAAAAAATAAACAAAACCAGGAAGATAAAGAATGAATTTGACCTCTGGAAGGTTTTTTTGCTGTCTTTATGAATTCCTGCCCATGAGTGACAATGACACAGAGCCTGATTCCTGAGTTTCTCCTACCCCTGGGCGTTGCTCACATCCTGTGCAGATCCCTGAGGATCAGCAGGTGGAAAAGGGGCTGGTCCCGGGGCTCTGGGGCTGCCGGTGATGAAAAGCCAAGTCACATCTTTAAACCAGCCCAGGGGAGGATCAGCTCCCTCTTTTCAGGGAATGTGAAGCCATTTTTGGGCTCCTTGCCCCGGGGTTATCCCAACCCAGGATGCTGCTGCCCTCGGGAGAGGGATGGAGCTGGGGAAGAGCTGAAAACACTCGGAAAAAGCCCTGGAGCAGCCAGCAAGGTGCAACTGAGGCCTTTTTTGTGTGCTCTTCCAGATCAGGAGCCAATCTGGGAGGGCTGTAAATCCAGAGGAATGCGCTGTCCATCCGTTCAGATTTTTTAGGGAAAAGAAAAATGAAGTTTTCTGGAACTGAGGCCCGGGCAGCTGGGAAATGGCCAGCTCAGCAGCAGCATTTATCAGCAGGCCCTGAGATATAACAAGCAATCACACTCCAGCTGGTTTCCCATCAATAAGCAGGGATGGAATATTAGTAACTATTCCGTGGGATTTGGAAGGCAAACACTGAAAAAAAAAAAAAAAAAAAAAAAAAAAGG
>VZTB01009978.1:75473-103676 GCA_013397245.1 Thryothorus ludovicianus
TTTTTTTGCCGTGTTGACACTTTAAACATACTGTTCCTTAGGACAGATGTAAGGAGCCCGGGAGCCGGGAGGTGGGCAGCAGAAGGAGATGTCGGAATGATGAGGATAAAGCTCTTGTGGGAGGTCTGACAAGGGGGCATAGACATGAGGGATCTTCTCCAGATATCGATCTTCATGTGAGTAACAGCGGGTCAGGTAATCACTCGCATTCGATATCTCTGAGTGACACTTTCCAAAGTTCTGCAAGTAGAGACAAAAGTCAACGGGTGAAAACTCCGGGAGCGCCGGCCCGAAAACACACACAGCTCCTCAGCTCCTTGCTGAGACACACAGAGAGCAGGCAGGATGGAATATTAACTAGTTTACCCGGCTCGCTGCTGCAGGAAAATGGAAACCCAGGTGATAAAACTGCAAAGTTTTGGTCTGGCTCCCTGAAATAGGCAGCTCGTTGATGAATATGTATGGCCTGGGCATGGTTTGTCCCTCGCCTGTAAATACTCAGCTCTCTGGACAAAACAAGCGGCCAGCCAAAGGAAGGGCAGCTCATTTTCACACCTGAGTTTTGCAAAAGCAGTGCTTGAAGGCATCATTAACCTAAGCCAGGCCTGTGCTCTTGCATTTGAAGGGCACTTGTGTCCTACCAGGGGCTTGGGATGCAGAATGAGCTTACTGTGCCTGTTGTTTACGTGGGAACAACAGGAGCGCTGGGCTTTACCTGTGTGAACAGCTCCCCGGGAAGCCTCGGGGCCGCTTTTGTGAGTCAAATCAACTACAGAGCACATAAAAACCACTTTCAAACCCGAGGCTGCTCTGTGGGTGCCGGGGTGTGTGAGGATGCTTTGCCCTCTCCCATCTCTCCCACAGCCCAGGGCTGCGGCTCCCCAGAGGGTGGCAGCAGATGGGAAGGATTCCTCCCTGCTCCCAGACCTCTTCCTGCTCTGGAAACCCTGCAGGATGACCCAAGCAGGACGGAGGTTTGGCCGGGATGTTTTTAAAACCAACCTGCGCTCAGGGGCGCTCACCAGGAGAGAATTTCTTCTCCAAGAGGGAGCAAGCAGGGCTGGGAAACGCTTTGATGCTTGTGGTTTGAGGCAACAACTTGCCCTTGAGTCCTTCCTTGTTCCCTTTCAGAATCCCAGGAACAGTCAGTTTAGTGGAAAGGACAAGGGTTTGACCCTCAGGAGAAAACACAGGAAGGAACAGAACAATCCACTCGGCTCATCTGCTGCCAGCTCCTGGATGAATATTTCACCAGGATGCTTTAAAAGAAAAAAATCTTATAGAAAACAAGGTGTCGACAATAATTTATTGATGGCTCAGACGGCTGGGAGAGGCACAAAGGCAATTTTGGGAACAGCCTGGCTGAGCCCAGTGAGGGAAAATTTGCCTGAGCCCCAGGAAAACAACAGCAATGCTGAGGTCAACCTCATTTTCATTTCCCTTCCACTGGCAAAACTGTTTATACTACAGATTAAACTTTTAAAAGTCAGTGGTGGAGTTGCTGTGCTGGGATCCTAAATTTGGGTGGGCTGTTCCCACAGTTTTTTGTCCACTTTAGCCTTTTAATTGCCAAGTGAAAATGTGGACAAGAGCATCAGAGCTCTTCAAAGGGAGGAGCCCAAGCCAGGGGCCATGAAAAAGCCTCACTGACTCTCCCTTAACCTTAAATAAATGTTTGCTGTTCTTCTGACAGCCCCAGCTGATAAAAAGAGGTAAAAAGGGGCTCACAAACAGGGAAAATGGGATGTGCAAAGTGCTCCCCATGTACAATCTACTCTTGGGAACTGTCACACTCAACAGAGCCCCTTTCCACACCTGCAAGGGGGAAAAAAACTTGTATTTAGCCATTCTGTCCTCCTGCTTTATAGAGATCATTTATTTTTCTGGGTTAAGCTAACCTGAAAGGGAAGTTGCCTTAATTACAGAAGTTTAGTAAGACAAAGCAGGCGAGGGGGTTTCTGGTAATTTGTTCTCAATTCAGCAGGAGGGGAAGTTTAGGTGCTTTTTGAGAAAAGCAGAGGATTTGCTGGGGCTGTGTGCAGGTGTGATGGACAGAAAGGTCTCCTAGGAGAGATCCTCAGGTGACACAAGTGGAAGCTGAGCTGGGTGTGATCAGGTGGCAGCAAAATGGCTCTAAGAGACTCTTTTGTGGGCTGTCTGTGACAATAAACGGGGTCAGCAAAGCGTTTTTCTTCCTGCTTATCTCCCAGCTAATGTGGCCACGGACATGAAGCATTGCCAAAGACACCCAGTGCAGTTTTGTCAGCACTGCTGTCTGCACAGGTGAGCACAAACAAATCCTCCTTTTCTTGCTGGCCCCCGTCTCGTGCTCACTCCTCAAAGCTGGGGTCAGGGCAGGGCAGCTGGAGAATGTCAGGGCCAAAGGAAAGAGAATTCCCTGTCTCCTTTTACCTTTCCTCAACACCTGATCTGGGAGTTGCTTTGCTCCTGCTTTGTTCCCTGAACTCATTTACAGAGTGGCAAAAGGGAGGGGAACAAAACCAGCCTGGTGTTTTTTGAACATATTTAGCAGCCGGTGCCCTTTGACTTCCTTCCCCAGTCCCACTGTGACTTTTCCCCAATCTAATTTATCTTTAACGAAGTTTGAAATTAAATTAGGGATAATGAACTAATTAAATTGAACTGGCACATGATTCTACCACCTTCCCCCACCTGGCTTCTCCCACTTGCCTTTGTCTCCAGCATGACTCCATGCAATTCTTCATTATCTGGGTTACATCCTCCCCTCTCAGTTTTATTTCCAAGAGCTTGATTAAAGGGGATGTCAGCAATCTATCCATTTCAGACAGCCTGGCAGATTACCTTTAAACAGGTTTTATTTGATTGAATTAGGGAGCTTTCATTTCTGCCATGACTTTAACTCAACCCTTCTCCATCCCTCCACACCCAATTCCATCTTTCCTTCTATTTGCAGAACATCTCTTCAGGTAGCAGGAGGTGTGAGGCAGCTGACCATGTCCTGTACTTTTAATCATCTTGGAATAATGAGTTCTTACTGGTCTGAAAGTGAGAAACTCCTTCTCAGTGACCTGAGGATTTCTCTGCTATTTTTTTGGGGAAATACGAAGATTTTACAGGTGATGGTTTCCTCTGATTGGCCAAGCTCATGGCAAACACATTTTTGCACTTATGGAATGTGTTCACCTGTGTTTTCCTGGCTGGGAAAAGCCCCTGCTGCTCAAAACTCCTAAAATTTTGGGCTGCTACTACCCTGACCCTCCTCACCCATTGGTTTTGAATTTTGGGCTGCAGCACAGGCTGATGGTCAGGAAGGAGCAGCTCTGGTGAGTGCCAGCATCACAAAGCCACTGCCACGCTGTGCCCCCCAAAAAAAAAAAAAAGTGGGTGTAGAGGGACAGAAAATACACTGGGAACCAAAAAAAGAAGTATTTCCTCCTCGTGGGAGCCTCACATCCTCTCCTCCCCTGGGTCTGAACCCCCTGCTCGGGGTATCCAAGCTGGTTTTCCACCTCCAAGTATGGCCATGATTTCAGGTATCTCTGGGCAGGTTCCTGCTCTGTTTGATGTTTTATCTGCCAGGGAGTTCTTGGGTAATCCTATTCCAAGTAAAGAACAAGCACTGATGTGTCAGGGATGAACAGGAACCAGTGGCCCTGAGCTTGGGCTTCTGTGAGGACAAAACTGAGGGTGAGTGGGACAGAGGGACTCGCCCCTGGGTTCAGGAAACAAAAAGATTGAGCTGAAATTCCCAAAATACAGAGCAAGGACCTACGGTGAGGGATGCATTCAGACACATGCAAGTATCAGTTATGCAGAAAACTTGCATTCCTTCTCACAGCATGCTTTTCTCTTCCCTGCTGCCTCTGGTACGTACCTGGTCCGTGTTCCTACAGCACCTCACACCATCCATCAGCCCAAACATTTCCCTCCTTGCTGTTTCTCTCCCAAATCCTCCTCTCCACCCTGTTGGAGTCAAGGCGGGGCTGATATCTTCATGTAAAAATGGGAAACTAATAAGGAGCCACCTCTTTGTTTTATTTCTCCTGCAATTTGGAAATGGGAATCTGAACCCTGGTCACTGATTTGTTGTGCTCTTAATCCAAGTCTGATGGTTTCCAGCTATTCTTGCTGCAACAGGGACAAGAAATTCCCAAGCAAATCCAAGAGCTGGAGTGTGGGGAGGTGAAGGGGGAGGAAATAATTAAAAAAGCATAAAAAAAAATTAAATTGCCCTGATCTGTGGTGTGTCTTAGCAGGGAGATTACACCTTCAAAGCACCATATGACTGGCTTTATTTTTACTTCAGAGAGACTGGGAGGATTTCCAAATTTGGATTTGGAGGATTACTGTCCTTTTGCTGACAATAAAATTCCCCACCCTGGGGAGGACGAGGAGAGACCTCCCAAGATGGATTAGGGAGCTCTTGCCTTGTTTGGAACAGTGGGAGCAGCCCAAGAATCTCTTGGGAACGGAAGGTGAAGACACGAGGGAGAGTGGCTGCTTTCAACCAGCCCTTCCTCAGGGCTGGAACTCTCATCCCAGACAGGGAGCAGGAGGCTGGAAGTGCCTGGGTGTCCAGCGACAAACAGCCCCCCAAAACGGAGAAAAGGAAAAACCAAACCTGTCCAAAACTTACTGTCCACTCTCGCTCGTTACGTCTACGAAGACCTTGATCCTCATTCTGGGAGCAGGAGTGGGTGAGACACCGCAAGAGAGAGAGGTTATGGATGTGCTCCAGCCCGGGGCTGCTGCAGACACTCACCTAGGAGGGCTCTTGCTACTGCAGGGGAACTACAGGGCTGCTTCCAGCATGGGAAAACCAGGGAGCACAGGGATGGAGGCAAACTGGAGCAGCCCCCTGCACACCCAGGTGTGTGTGCTGCACCCTCACCCTCACCTCAGGGAGTCACTGAGCAGCATTGTCCAGGGGGGCTTTATAAAAATGCCATTTTCCTCCTGCTTATCCTTCCTTCCTCCCCAGTGAGCCAAAGTCCTTTATCTTCTCCAAGCCTTCCCTTTCCACCTCCAGGCTTCTCTCGAGCCTCCTCGGATCTACCTGGGGTGACCAGGAGGGATTCAAAGCATCTCTCCATTTGCTGTCTGCCTTTTCTGCTCTCCCTTCCCTTCCTTTAAACCCACAGGTCCTTCCTGCTGCTGGAAAGGCAGCAAAATAAAAGGGAAGGAGCAAGGCAGAAACGGGAGTCACCACAACCTCAGGAGTGAGGGAGAGCTGGAGCCAAGGACAGGGGCACCAGTGGCATTTCCTTGGCCAAAACTCTTGGAATCATCCAGCAAAGGTGGGAAAGGAGAGATCTCTCCCTTTCAGGGAGCTGGTGGCTTTAATAACTCAGAAAAGGCTGTGATTATGGGGCAAAGGAATATAGGAAGAGGTGAAGTTACTCCAGCTTTAGTGGTTTTCCACTAAAATCATCATTCAAAGGGTTACTGCAGATGGCCCAGAACAACCAGGATCACTTCCTGCCACAGGACCTGAGCTTGAAAGAGTTTGGTGACTCTTGAAGAAGTCAGGAGAGCAGGGCTCAGTCTGTGTCTAGTTTTGAGAAGGAGATCACCAAGGANAGTGAGAGAGATCTCTTCCTTTCAGGGACCTGTTCGCTTTAATAAAAAGCTGTGATTATGGGGCAAAGGAACATAGGAAGAGGTGAAGTCACCCCAGCTTTAGTGGTTTTCCACTAAAATCATCATTCAAAGGGTTACTGGAGATGGTCCAGAACAACCAGGATCACTCCCTGCCACAGGACCTGAGCTTGAAAGAGTTGGGTGACTCTTGAAGAAGTCAGGAGAGCAGGGCTCAGTCTGTGTCTAGTTTTGAGAAGGAGATCACCAAGGAAAATGATCTCTCCCTCTCTCCCAAGCATCCGAACTTGCCACCTGCACCAGCCTCACGCCATGCCAGCCCTGTCACTGTCACATGCACAGTCCCTCTCTGCCTGTCTCTTATCCACGGAGTCTTTCAGCTGCAGGAACCTTTAGGTGTTCCCATATCCTCTCACATCCTCTCCCACCTTGTTCTTTCACACATGCACATATGCTCCATCTTCTCTGGAGTTACTTCCACATGCATACAAACCCTTCTGTTTTTTTTGTTTTTTTGTTCTTTTTAATTTTCCTTTCCATCATTCCCTTTTCCTTCCCCTCCCCTGCTTGTCCTGGCCTGGAAAGGCCCTCTTGGCATCTCTGACTCCTGATTCCGCACAGGAATTCCCTGAACCAGAGCAGGAACTTCAAACCCACCTGGAGCAGGGGGGCAAACCCCTGCTCTGCCAGGAAGCCATGACCCCTCTCCCCCTCTCCCACATGCCTGGCTGCAGGAAGCAAAGGGAAACACAGCAAAAAGAGCATGCAGAGAGGCAAGGCAAGGCAAAGGCAGCACCCCCCAAAAAAAAAAAAAACCAAAAAGGGCAGCAGAGAGACAGAGAGAGCAGGCAGGGAGGGAGAGACGGGACGCAGAGCGAGGGGGGAATCCAAAGGTGGCTTTGAGGGGTGCAGTGAGGGAGGCAGAGTGCCGTGTGTACCTTGAGGCCAGAATCTGAGGGGAAAGGGCCTAGAGTGACATGCGCTAGCGTAAGTTGGGCTGGATGGTTGCATACTCGACTAGGTCTCCGCCAGCATGGATGGAGGTCCGAGGGCTGGGTGACGCGGCCAGAGCCGACGTGTCCAGCTCTGCATACTGGACATCACAGTCCTTGTTGCCAGGGTTCTGGAGAGAAGAGAGCAGCAAGGCGGTGAGGGGGACACGAGGGAGGAGTCGGGAGGAGGTGGGGAGTGAGGGCAGAGGGTCCGTGCAGATGGCGAGGGGTGAGACAGGACACGGGCGGTGAAGGGGGAGAAAGAAGAAAAGGGTGAGGAGGGAGGGGAGGAGGAAGAAAAAACAGTTAAAAAGAGGGAGGCAGGGAGGTAATGAATAATCAGTCAGGTAAAATCCCAAATCAAAAGTTCCAAAGGCGCTGCTCCCCCAAAATGCAGAGCTGAGTGACCCAGCCCTGGCTGGCAGCACTCCCCACAGCCACTGCCCCTTTCACTGGGGCTGCTCCAGCAGCCTCTCACTGCTCTGATCTTCCTCTGAACCCCTCTGGGATCAGCACTGTCCTTAGCTGGGGCTGGATCAGTGAATTCAAACCTCATCGTGCGCCTGAGCTGGTCTGTTTTAACCCAAGAATTTGGGATTCATTGCAAACTCAGGTTTGGGGAACATGAGTGAAAATCGTTGGTTTGAAATTTGGATTTGGGATACCCGGAGGGAATGGCTTTAAAGCCAAAACTCCAAAGGCATGGCCACAGGGGAGTGTCACTGCTTGGCCACCACAGTGTGTGGAGCTCTGAAGTGCCTCTTTAACACAAGGCTTGGCTGCACAGCTTGGCACTGCAGATTAACTGCAGCACGACTTTGTCACTGTAACACGGCCTAAGAGATGCTAAAAGCACCCTCCTTTGGCATGGAAATATTGATGGGTATTCCTTCACTAAGCAGGCTTATCAGCAAGGGCTGCATGAATGGAATATTATCCAATTTGTCTGATCATTCCTACCCAGACATCTTTCATGCAGATAACAATGGGAGAAGCCTGGAAGGCAGGACCAGAGAGCTCCGGGGGGAATATGGATCATCAGGAGGAGCCTTGGTGCCAGCAGCCATGGTGTGAGGGGGATCCTGGCTTCTTGCCCCGTGGAGTTTCTTTAATCCTCACTTTTGGGGGCTGGTTTCAGTGCCAGCATTAGCCAGGCATCTGCTGAGCCTCTCTGAGAGGACAGAGTTGTCTCTTCCAAACCAAACAGCTTTCCAGTCTCTCTCTCCCCTTTCCAAAATGGCTGCACTGCATGGCTGTGATGCAAAAGGTGTTTAATTTGAAAGTGTTCCTCTCCTCTCTGTCTGGAAGGGTCCTCAGCCACCTACCAGCTGTGGCTGAGCCGTTTTTAGAAGTTTATAGCCCTGTAATGAGCTGGTTGAGTGCCTGTTGCTGGAAGGGGCTGTTCACTCAGTGATTATCTCTGCCTGCTGCGCTGGCCTGTGCCAGGGCTTGGCTCCCTGATCCTGCCCCTCGGCCACAGGGATGAGGGGAATGATGGGGAACGGAGCTGCACAGCATTTCCAGTGCTCAGCAAAGCGGGAGGCTGGAGGAGCAGAGGGCTGGAGGTCACCTCTGTCCTGCCCTTGGTGGCCAGATGGCAGAGGCGAGTTGTTGGCATAAAAGCTGCACATCCTATGGAGTCTCTGCTTCGTGTCTGGACCCAGAGTTTGGACATTTAGGAAAATTAGCAATGCCAGCTCCAGTCTCAGACCTAAACCTAGGCCTTGCAGAGCTCTTTCCCCCTAAATTTTGTGTCTCAGTACCTCCCCTGCTCCTGGAGGAAGCCAGCCTAAGTTTTACCTCCTCATTCCTATCCTGTCTGCTCTGTCTCACTCCTCTCCTGCTCCCTTCCCACAGGAGGTGTTTTCTCCATGGATTTCCCTTGCTTTCTCCCACTCCCGGGCTCGCTCCCGCTCCTTGCTGCCTGTTTGGAGCAGAATTTATAACAATATCAATAATGTGCCTTGTATACAAGGCCCAGCACTGCCTCACGCAAGCGCTGGGTGTAAATCATCACCATCGGCACCCCGGTAATTGCCCTGCAAACCCAGAGAAATTATTTTGCTGTCTGCAGCAATGAAACTTCCCCTTCTACCTGTGCAAATGGGCCCTGCTGACACGGACACTAATCACAGCTCTGCTCCTACACTCGCTCGTGCCTCCACCTCCCTCCACCTCCCTCTGCCTCTCACACATGCACGGAGCACCCACCTGACACAAAAACGCTGGCAGAGCACACCTGCCTTCACCCACACACCTGAAACACACTCTCCATCCCCTCCCTGCTTTGATAGCCCCACTGGCACCCCAAAACCACTCAGAGAAAAGCACTGCAGGCAGCCCCCACCCCCCTGCACCCACCCCTGCAGCCTCCGGTGTCCACGCCACTGTCCTTGGGCATTTCGGGGCTGTCAGCTCTGTTTTAGCTTTCCCACAGCCTGCAACACCTAAAAATACATATTCATTCATAGTTCTGCTCCCTCCTGCAGGTATCCTGACCCTGCAGACGTGCCCCAGCCTCTCCCCTTGTCCTGGTCCCCTGCCAGCACACGTCCACACACACGTCCCTGCACACCCTCTTGGAGGTTCCTCCTCTGCCTGCCTCTTTTATTTTCTCCTGGCACCTCTCCCCTTCCCCCCTCCCTCACTCTTTTCCATCTCTAATCACCCCCTGACTCCCATTCTAGTGCTGTGAAATCGTCGACCCCAGGCAGTGGCTTTCGTGATAAATCTGGTTTATCCCAAATTACGAGGTTTTGCACAATTCATTTAAAGCTGAATGCACCCGCCCCATTTTCCTGCAGAATCCGCTCCCTTCCACTCTCATCTTCTTCACTCCCCTCCCAGGCCAAATTTGCAGATGAAGTACAGGCAGAACAAGAATATCCTGCCTTTCTGCTGTGCCCTTCCCTCTCAAGGATCCCAGAACTGCAGATACCCCGCAGCAGCCACCTGCATCTGCATTTTGAGCATGGTGGGAGCAGGGCTGGACCGAAGTGAGGTTGGCAGGGAGCAGGGATGTGCTTCCCTCCTCATCCTCCAGCTGCCCCAGCCCTCTGGGAAGGACTGGGCAGGCCTTGCTCCATCCCATGGTGGTTTTGGTAACCACTGCTGTGCCCTGGGGGTTCCCACTCCTCAGTGACATGAAAAGGAGGCTTCTGCAATGCTTTAAGGGTGAAAAAAAGTGAGGCGAGTCACTTTTTTCCTTGCAGGGAGCGAGGCAAAGCTTGTTCCTTTGCAAAGCGTGGCCGGACAACACAAATCCCCCCTGGCCTGGCTGCGGCAGCACGTCCTGCCCGTGTGACCTGGGCAGAATCCAGCAAAATCAGCACTCCTTGGCAGCCAAGGCCACCCTGCTCTCCCTTGCCAGTCCCAAACTCGAAGAGCCAGCTGCCTGCCCGAAGGATGCAGCGATTTAGCAAGGACTGGGGAGCAGGCTGCATCCTGCTGCGGGGGCAGAGAGCCAGAGCACGGCACAGGTACGTGCTGGGGGAGCCTGCTGCTGCTCCCAGGGGCTGCCAGCCGAGCTGGCCGGGGCCAGGGCTCACCCACAGCTGTGCCAGGCCCGTGCCAAGAGCCGTGGCAGCAGTTGGAGCCCCCCAGACACCACGTCCTTGCTGCAGAGCCAGTTCTTCGTGGGCCAAGTGAAACGAGAGCTCCACAGTCCTGGCTGAGTCCAGCCGGTGCCAGGTGTGGGACATGGAAATGCATCTTCTCCGGCCAGGATTGAGAGCAGCAAACTCTGTTCCCATGGTTACGGAGCAGCAACCCATCAGGCCCCATCTCACATCACTAACTCTGCCACTTAATTAACTGACTGCTCGTTATTTCCCAAAATGAGCTCCTCCATCCTCCTGCTCGCCTGAAATTCAGCTTTCAGATGCTTTTCAAGCAGTGGTCTTGCTCCAACATCCTGTGTTTCATTTAAAACTCAGCGAGGGTTAGAAAGAGCTGGGGAGCAGCCCCAGGACTGAGGGAGGGCTCCAAGGGGAAGTTTTCCTTTAGGGATGAAGTAAATAGGATCACATCCACCCGGATCAACACAGAATTGTGCCTTTTGATTTCCAGCACTTCAGATTTGTGCCAGCTAAAGGTCACTGGGCCCTGTCCTCCCATTACCTGCACGGGAACACACGTGGTGGGTCACACTGGGATGAACTGGGTTATAATTGATGTGCTCCAGTCTGGGCTGATGTTTGTACACCTTTCTCCAGCCAGGGAGTTCACTCTGCTGAAGCACCGGGCTGGGTGTGCAGTGCTCAGAACTCCCCGTGAGGAGGAGTTTGGGAGAGACCTGAAGGATTTACACTGGGATATCTCGTCTCTTATGGATAAAAAACCAGAGCATCCCCATGCCATGGGGTGAGGGAGGGAAAGGCTGCTGTCCAAGGTCTGGCAGGAGGATGTTTTTCTGTTTTCTCATCAAAATCCCCACTCTAATCTTACCTGTTTTCTGTCCTCTACGCCTTTGCATCGAACATTTCCTCACTCCTTGCACACCAGCCTTTCCCATGTGACTGCCAGCATCTCCTCCTGACCCTTAATCTCTCCCCGCTGCTGCTGCCTCACATTAACATCTCCCCATCTGAGGCTGAACAAATCCACGCACCAGGAGGAAAAAAAAAAAGAGATTTTAAAGAACTTGTTGTTGTCAAGTGAGAGTCAAATGCTGGCACGCTCTGCCCTGCAGATAATTGCTCTGTGAAGCTCTCACTGCTGCTTCCCTCAGCTGCAAACTCTGCCAGGGGCTCCTGGCAGGAGGTGAGGAGTGGCCAGGGTGGGGCAGGTGGGCTGCAGGTAGAGAATTTGGGGTGGGCAGGGCATTCTACCCATAAAGGCACAGCTCTGGGACCTATAGACAGCTGAGTTAGGGTGGGCTGAGGCCAGAGGGTGGAGGTTTCTCTCCTCCAGGATGGGATAAGCCCAGACTGTGGATGGTGGGGATCTTGTTTTTTTTAGGGTGAGAGGTCCTGTGTGCCAGGTGAGGCTGGGCTGAGGTGCCAGGCAGTGCCACTGTCACCCTGTGCTCCTTACCAGTTTGTCACTGTAGGGAGAGGGCTCTGGGGCTGCCATGTCATAGTAGGGAGTCTGCAGAGGGAACTTCTGGAGCTCCTCCTCGTGTTTCATGTTGTCCAAGTGAACAACCTGGAGTGGAGGGGAGAGAAGAGGGATGAGAAGAGCGAGGGTTATCCTCTGGCACAGCTTGGGGCAAGCTCTGCTTCAGGTGACACCACAACCAAACGCCAACTCCTTCAGACTTCAATATCCACCAAAGGGACAGAGCAGAATCCAAATTACAGCTTTTAATTAGTGCCAGGCTCTGGGAATTCCGGGGGGACAAGTCACAGAGTCATAGAATCATAGGGTCATAGAACAGTTTGGGTTGGAAGGGACCTTAAAGATAATTTAGTTTCAATCTCCCACTAAACCAAGTTGTTCAGAGCTCCATCAACCTGGCCTTGAAAAACCCTTTATTTTCTGCCCCTCAAACTCAAGCCAGGAACTTCTTTGCTCTTGCAACCCCCATTTCCCAAAATCCAGGCCCTGTGGACACTGCTTGGAGTCAGTTTTCCATGCCAGAGGCAGGAATTTGCAGGTTTTTACCTGGATGTCTTCTGGAGTCAGGTGGCTTTTCGTGTCCTGTTTCCTCTTTGGTGGAGGGGCAGGTTTGTGGGATGGGGGGAGGTCAATCCTGCAGGGAAAGAAGAGGCTGCTGAGTGGAAAGCAGGAGAAAAGGTTCTGCTGCTTTGATGTGCCCAAGGATTTGATTGTGTTTGTCACCAAACTGCCAATACAATCACATAGATTACCCTCAGGAACTCCCCCGTGCCCTTTGTCTCACCCCAATTAGAATTGTTAATGGAAATAAACTCCCTCCTAGCATTCAATCCCTATTCCAGGCGAATCCCTGTGTCTGACTGCAGATCCCGAGGGATACCTGCTTGGGAATGGCTGCAAATCATCCCTTGGGAGGTGTTATGGCTGTGAGGTACCAGAAAGTGAAAACGAGGCAATGCCAGCCCCAGCCCGGAGGAATTTGAATCCTCCTCATGGACATGCTCTGCCAGGCAGGGACATTTATCCCTGACCCTCGCCAAGGATCAGCTTTTACCCCAGAGCATAGGGATTGGCAGCCACGGTAATCCCAGCCTAGAGACTGTCTCTGCACATTCTGTTCACATGCACAGATGTGTCTAATCCTTTTACAAAACTTATTAAAACTCTGATCCACTAATTAGCTGGCTTCCCCCCTCCCTTCTCTCCGTGCAGACTCCGCCAGGTCTGACAGAGATGGGCGCCTTCCCTTGGATTCCAGCGTGGGACCGGAATGTGCTGGTGGCAGGGAGGGCAGAGCAGGTCCCCGGGGCTCTGTAAAACATTGACTTCATGGCTCTGAAGAGAAGAAACGCTATTACCTTGGGGATCAGCCTCCACAATAGAGGCAGCACCTCTGCAGAGCTGGGCACGGCTGTGTTTCTATTCTCAGCTAAAGTGGCTCTTCCCCGAGCCTGGTGGAGGGCCATTGTGGGAAGTGGATTGTCAGGATGCATCTCGATCACAGGCCCGCTGCTGTTGATGCAATTTCACCTTGTGGTGCTGTTTTATTATTTTTTTGTGTGTGTGTGTGTTTGTGTGCCTTTCTGCCCCTCCTTCCCCCGCTCCTCTCCCGCTATCCTCCAGTGCCCTCTCTCAAATGGGATTAAATGGAGCACAAAATGTGCCCAAGGTGTAACAACAATGAGGTGGGGATGGGTGAACATAAAAGCAACCTCTGGGTGCTGGGCTTTCTGTCCCTCCCCTTTGAGGTGGGAAGGGAGGGAGGGATGGGAGGGGGTGAAGAGCTGATGGTAAGATAGAGCTGTTCAGCAGAGCCCAGGGTAAATGCTCCTGAAGAGGTTCCTGCTGCATAAAGTGACCTCCACACCACTCAATTCCCTGCCTGGGATCTCTGCAAAGCAAGTTGTCCCTGCTGTTGGCAGAGTTTATGTCACCCATGGGTCCAAAACTGCAATGAGGGCAGATGTGATCCCTTTCCAGACTCTTTGGGATGCATCCAGAGGTGCTCAGGGTCTGTCAGAGCCCCCCTCTGATGGCAGGCTGTGATTCAGCCTCATCCAGGAGCCTGAAACCATTGAGAAAGGAGGAACGGGATCCTCTTCTACCCACTCAGGGAGACAGTGGCACTGAGCCTCTGCCCCAGGGACGTGCCACAGCAAACCCAGCACCTGGGGGAGCATCCCTGTGCCCCAGCTTCCACTTCAGCCTTGTGCACAGAGCTCAGAAACAGGAGAGGGCAGGACGGGGAGCACCCAAGGAAGGGCAGCAGCTCAGAGGAATGAGACACAAACAGCAGGAAAACATTTTTGCCGCCAAGTTTTCCCGTGGTGCGGGTGGAGGAAAGGCCAGAGGGGCTGTCCCCTGTCCCCAGAGCAGCTGCAGCCTCGGTGGGCCGTGGTTCTGCTACTCACAGGTCGTGGTCGGTGTCGGAGCGGCTCTTCTGCTGCCGCCTGTAGACGATGATGACGGTGACGGCCACGCCGATGATGAAGACGGCGGCGATGACGCCTCCCACGATCCCGATGATGCCTCCGGGGGCACTCTGAGGTAGTGGCTTGTCTGCAACACACAGAGAAGCACAGGGGAGAGGGTTAGAGCAAAAACGCAGCTGGGGAGGCGCTGGTACCGCCAGGGATTCCAGGAGCAAAGGTGAGGATGAGTTCTGGAACTTTCCCGAGTGTCCCTGTCCAGCAGCTCCATGGAGGGAGCCAGATCCGACTGAAATGCACTGCTCAGAGCTCAAGGGGAGCACAAATCGTGGCTACAATTGTGGCTCCGAGAGTTAAACCCTTCCTGAGACCGCTCTGCAATTTCATCTTCAGGTGTTTATTCCTGGATCTGCTTCTCTGCCTTTGTTCAGGCCTCAAAGGAAGAAGGGTTTAGGGAATAAAGGTGCTTCCAAGCATTCATGTGGACCTGCTGCTTGATACTGTTGAAGTATTTTGAAAGCCTTCTGCTTTGTCACAGTGTCCTCACTGAATTCCTGGTGCTGCTGGAATGTTCTTAAAACCAGCTAAGGAGCAATGCTCAATTGATTGGGGTGGAGCAGAGGTTTGTGCGCCCCAAGTCATTCCAAAAAAGAGATGTCCTGAGTGCAGGGTTTAGGGGCAGGATGGAGATGGACCCAGTCTTGCATTTCATCCCCTGCTCTGTCACCTGGGCCAGCTCCTTGGTGACAAACATGAGCCTCATCCAAAGGAAACCCAGCCCGATGGGAAAGCGCTTTGAAACCTGCGATAAAAGGATTTAATTTGCTCTACCTTCCAACCTAATTAAACTTGAAAACTAGCTAATTGGTACTTTGTACTTACAACTCCGCCAGTGATGAAAGGAGGAGATAATTGGGATGGAGGAAGAAGGAGGAGGAGGAGGAGGAGGAAAAGATATTCAGGGGAGGGGAGTGAGACAGGGATGAGGGAACAAGGGGCTTTGTAGAACTTGTCTGTCACATCTAATTTTTGTACTTTTCTTAATGCCCTGGCTACTGGCTGCTCTTAGAGACCAGATTGGGCTAATGGAACTTATTCTGCAACAATTTTGGCTTTGAGTAGCAGCATCTCCCCTAAACTACCCATCCCCAAGGCCTCGGAATTAGGCCCACTTTCCATGTGCAAAGTAATAAAACAAAATGTATGTGGCCATAAAACATCTGCACACATTCCCAAACCACACAGGATGACGAATCCAGGACTTTTCAGGGTGAAAACATGCCTTTTACTCCCACTCCACCTCTGTGGATCCAGCACTTGCTTCTCCTGAAGCCCCCCGTGGCAGGGGCAGTCACAGAAGGGCAGCGCTGGATCATTTCCAGGAGAGAATTCCCAGATCTCCCCTCCCAGGCAGCCTTCCCCAGCTCTCAGATTTGCTGCTGTCATCCAGAAATGAACTGAGCTGTACAAGCATCTCCCTGGGAACCCCCCTCCTGCTCTGATTGATCCCAAATTGCACGAAGCACTCGAACTCCCAGCCCCGTGGTGAGGAATTCACCCTGGGAATCGCTCTGACACCGACGCCTCTTTCCCTTTTCCACAAAACCCTGCTTTTCTCCTGCCAAAATTTCACATCCATCGGTCAGCATCCCACCTTCCCCCTCCTCCTTCCCCTGCTCCTTAATGAAGAGCCCCGGGCTGTGTGTCTGGTGGCAGGATGCTGGAGTCATCAGAACCCACGGTGGCAGCCACTTTTCACCCTCGTCCCTCCTCCGTAAGCCACAACACCTTGTAAAAAAATATTTGTGCCTCCAGACAGCTCTCTCACAGCTGACACCTCGCCATCCAAACCCTCCTAGCCCAGCATTCGGGATTGTGGCTGTAAAGAATGTCCCAGTCACTTTGGCTGGGGCATTTCCATGATGGATTGGCCCCTAATGGCTCTCGGGATGGCAGGGACCGAGCAGAGAAGGAGCAGAGAACATCAGCCTCCTGCTGCTGCTGTAAATCAGGGGTGTGTAGGGGGAAGGAGAAAGAGGGAATGGAAATAAATAAACAAAATGGATCTCCAGGAGCTCAGGTGAATAGCAGGAAGGGGCTGAGAAAATTTAGAGAGGGGGGGAAATTCAGCAGGAGGGGGGAGAGGTGAATACAGGGCAGGGGGTGAGGACAGTGAGGGGAGGAGAGGAGGGAAAGAATGAAGGAGCACGAGGAGAATTGCAGATATTTGGGGTATTTATGAGAGTCCCTCCTCCTTCCCACGCTGAGCCCAGCCCAGGGCTGTGTGTCCTTGCAGGGACAGGCACCGAGCCATGACACAACCCTGGGACAGCAAACCCTGCCCCTATCCTGCCCCTGCCTCTCCTTGCTGAGGGCATCTGAGCCACTCCTGAGCTCTGGTCGTGGCTTTGCAGGGGTCCAGCCAGGGGAGGTGTCAGAGGTGACAGAGCTAATTGCAGGCAAGAAGAAGAAACCCCAGGAGGTGAGGGAGATAAATGAGAGAAGAAGGTCCTGAGAGAGCAGGAAAGTGCTCAGGATAGAAGAAAATGAGAATTAGAGAGAAATCTTCCCTTATGTTTGCTTTTCCCTCTTACTATTTTTTCTTCCTTTTAAACCTATATTTCCATCTATATCCAGTGTTTATTTCCCCCTGGAGAAGAGTTGTGGTTGGTTCAGTTTGGAGGGCACCACCAGAGCTTTTCTGGAGGGGAGGGTGGCTGCAAAAAGAGGCGTTTCAAAGAGGAGAGGAGAACACCAGAAAAGCCTCAGAGATGCCCAGAAGTGCCAGATGAGGATTCAGTTCCACTGACAGGGCTTTTGGGCAGCCCTGGGAAGATGTTTGCAAGGATTGTGAATCAGGATCAGAATAAATTGGCAGGACAGCCCAGGGGCCTCCAGATGGGAGTGGGAAAAGGCTTTGCCAATTAAGAATGCAAACCCCTGTGCTCTGTGTCACGCTTGAACAATTTAAAATTCTCAAAAAAAAAAAAAAAAAAAAAAGTTTAATGGAAGCTGTTGGCAGTGAGGCAGGTACCAGAGAACCCAGAGGGGCTCAACAAACAGCTCAGCCTTATCTGGATGTCTGAGGGCTGCTGGGAAACTCCTCGCTCCTGCTGGAAGCTGAATTAATTCACAGTATTACAATTAAGGAGAAAAGAAGGGCGTCCCACCCCCAGTCTCTTTCAGAGCTGTTTTGTTCATGACTTTGTTCTCCCACGGCTCTTCTGGAGATGGAGGCAGACACAGGAAGGGGAGGGATGTGGTTATCTCTGCCGAAATCATCATCCCCAGTCACCTGACGGCGTGTGTGTGCCCTCCCGGCAGAGGAGGGTCTGTCACCAGCCAGAGCAATTCTGCGAGGTGTTGGTACCTCCACTCACCAGCCCCGGAGCTGGAGAAGCACATCCCAACGCCACCAGTGGCTCCCAGCTCCCAGAGAAGTGAGGGATGCCCGCTGGCCATGGCCGCGCATCCCTGGGCTCACATCCCTGCGCATCCCTGACCCAGCTGGTGGCACTGGCTGTGACAAACCCTTTGTCCCAGCAGCCCAAACTGCCTCGGGGCTGGTGGCTCTGTCTGTGACTCGCTGCCAAGAGCTAGGCCAGCGTTCCGGGCCAAAGGGACAGAGCCATCCCGGCGGTGACAGAGTGCAGCTGCGGGGAGCAGCAGTCAATAATCACCGAGGCACAGCGGGACAAGCAGCTTGCAGGAGAGCAGGAAGATGTTCCCCAAGGCCGCGTGCAGCCAGGCAGAGATGGAGCCGCTGGAAAGCGTCCAGGGAAGGCTGTGGCAGAGCGGGGATGATTCACTGGCTCTTGGTGTGGAGGGAGGGATGGGCAGGGATTTGTGAAAGGAGCGGGGAGATGGGCGTCTGTCACACCTTTGGAAGTGAGGTCTCTTTCCTCAGAGCTATTGGAGCGGCTGGGACACTTACTGGGACATTTACTGGGACATTTGCTGGGTCGTTTGGATCATGGAGCAGCCTGGCTGCTCTGGAAGAGTGGGATATGCTGCATCCCCAGCAGGGGTCTGGGATTGGCTCTGTACAGCTGGGCTCCCTCAGCTCCTTCTGCACTTTGTGCATCCACAGTGACATCCCGAGCAGGTGGGGAGGAGCAGAGCTGCGGGATGGAGTCTGGACAGGCAGGAAGGCTTCACCAGGGGGAGGTGACTGGGTCTCTCACTGGTATTTTTTCTGTTCTGTCTGCCCTGAATTCAGCTGCCCCAAGGAGAGCCTGAGCCCCACCTCATTGCTGAGGCACTGACCTGCATCCCCCAGGTGAATCTGGAAGCTGGGCTGGTTTACAGCAGCTCTGAGTGCAGCTGAATTGTTCCAAGAGAGCTGCACACCCTTCTCCTGCCTTTGCCCCCTCCTAAATCCAACCTGATCCCTCTTTGCTTCCCAGCAAACCACCACCACAACACACAGCACCTCTGCTAAACCCTGAGCTCCGAGACCTGCCTGCACCCATAACCAATTCCAAAACAGGGTTCCCTTTCCATTTATCACCTCCCCAGAGACAGCAAATCCCCATTTATTCCCTGGCTGGCTGGCCAGGCACAAGCACGGGGCTGCCTTGCTCACAGCCACGTTGCACAGCCATGGGAAGGGTTTGGGATCCTTCTCTTTTGTGCTGGCAGCTCTGAAGCTCCTGTAGCAGCCAGCCTTGCTGGATTTAATGTAACCTCAGTGCTCCATCCATCCCTGCTCACAGCATTTACTGCACAGCACCCTGTGCCCAGCCAGTGCCAGCCCAAACTAAGCCTGTCCCCAACCTGGCTTGTCACCGTGACCTGGTGGAAGGAGGCATTTGCTGGACTCTTTCTGCCTGCTGGTCCTTTGAGCAAGACAATGAGCTCAGATGATGCATATTTATAATACACCCCACCTGACACATTCCAGGGAGCCTGAGACAAGTTCACAGAGCTAAATTAAACCGAGTTGAAAAGCTTGGCAGAACAAATACTTCCCTGGTTTGGTTCTGAAGGCAGGAGCGGGATTGGCTAATTTGAGACACGCTCCAGCAGAACACACACCCCCAGGCACAAGCTGCTTCAGCCTTGTTGTGATGCCTTTTGTTTGCAAAGGGTTAATGGGAAGCCGCTCCCAGGAGAGCCCCAGCCCGAGCTGGTGGAGCTGGAAGGGCAAAGGGGAGGATAAACAGTGGGGCTTGCAAGGCACTGGGGGTTTTACAGGGATCTGAAGTCTGAGGGAGGAGAGGTGGGGAGGGTTTCTCTGGGGGCCTCTCTCTGGGCTGTGTGCATTCAGCAAATCCCTTCCAGGGACAGCCAAGCATCCAGAGGATGGAAGGGATTAAGGAGGGCAGGACACTGCTGGGAAAGCTGCACCAGTGGCACTGGACCAAGAGTGTGTGAGGCTGAAGAGCCTTCAGCCCTTCATTCCCTGGGTCCAAACCCTTCACAGTGCTTGTTTGATCCTGGTTTGAAGTGGAGAGGAGAAGTGGAACCCAGCAGCTCCTTCTGCTCCCACCTAGGCCCCCTCAGACCCTGCTCCAGCTCAGACCCTTCCCTCACTGCAGGTGGAGGTGACCAGGCTGCACTCCACAGGGAAATTCTGTCCTGTGCAAACACAAACCCACGTTCTGCATCAATTCGTGCTTTGCAGCACCACTTAACCCCTGGCAGGATCCAGACCCAGCTCTGTCACCAAGTGCTGCTCATCTGAGGAGAGGAACGGGGGCAGCTGGGCCTCAGCTCGGGGAACAGGAGGGATTTGGTTAGGAAAGGTGGCTGGCAGGGGTTTCTGAGCAGGAAAAGTGTCTGGGCTTCACCTGGGGACAAAAGCATCATGTTAGTAATTCCCATGTGAGCTATGTAACCCAGCAAACTTCTACACGTGCTCAGGGGGAGAGTTTCCACCTGGGCAGGGTCTTTTTGAGGTGATTTTCAATATTATAATGATGACAGCTCAGCTGCAGGATGCACAGACCTTGAATGTTTTGCCAATTTAGCACTGTACACATAGACATCCATCAACATCTTGATTTAACATGTCCTTAAGGCTCGTTAGTTCCAGCAGGTCCTGGAGTAAGGGATGCTATCTGCTGTCTGTTCCACTGCTAGACAACAACATCTTCATTTGCCACATCCTAAAAACTCAGTTCCAGGATGTCCTTGGCTGAGGGATGCTGCCTGTTCCCCTGATTAGGTGTCCCTCCTTCCTGATTAGGTTTGAAAGCCTACAAAGGTCTGCCAGCAGGGAACATCCTGACTCGGGATTATCTCGACCTATTCCACATTTTGCAGCACAGCCAGCTAAAGGTTAAACACCAAAATGAAGGCAGAGCTGCTCTTCTGCCTCCGTGCCCTGATAGAAGTCAGATGGAATTTTCAGAGCCGTCACAGCCTCTCCCATCGGGGTGTTTGTTGATGTAACTCTCACTTACACAATCAGCCACCACACAGGCGAGTGCCAAGGCATGGCTGTGATCCTCACAATGCCTCATCCCCCTGGAAATCCCCCTCTGCACAGGCTGGGCCCCCAGAATGTGCTGCTCACCTCCCACACGGCGCTGCTGGTCCCTGCAAAGGGCTGCTGGGAGTGTCCTGGTTTTCTCGTGTGTGCCATGGGGGCAAAGCCAGCACCCCCAGGGCTGGTTAAACAAACAAACGCCCCGACCCCTCTGCATTGTCCTTTCTCTCCCTCCCACAAGTGGGAATTCCTCTATCCCCTCTCTAATTTCCCTCCACTGAAGCTCAGAAATTTGGGTATCCCCTGGGTGCTCAGCTCATTCCCAGCACAGCCGTGGCCCTGTCTGGGTACTGATCACAGCATCCCTTGAAGATCCCTGACCACTTTCCCTCCCTCTGTCATTTTTGCCAGCCCAACTGGCATTTTGAGGCTTCTCAAGCCTCTCTCCAGCCTCTGATGAGGTTTTGGGAGAGCCTGGAAGTGCAGTGTGTGGATCCAGCCCTCCCTGGGGTGCCGGCTTTGAAGTGGACGCTGGGATGTGCTTGGCTTTCATGGGGATTTCACACACATTCCAGCCAGGGAATGGCTTTGCCATGCAAGGCTCTCTCCAGTTTGTCCCTCCCCTGCAGGAAGCCCCAGCCTTGGTTAAACAACATCTGGTTCAAGAGCTGCTGGCCGCAAAAAAACATGTCTGGAATGTGGCCCAAGCCCTTGGTGACCTCCAGTGGCCACTAACAAGGATGGGGTTTGGATGCAGCAGAGGGAGCAGGGTGTTAACCCCAGGGGATCCAGCAGGGATGAGGATTCTGCAGAATCCTGGTGAGAACTCCATCACAGATTCCTCTTCCTGGGCTGGTTTTTCTGCTCTGGGCCACTCTAGCAAAGAAGGGGCAAACACGACCTTGCTGCCACTAATCCACCCCAAACTCACCTGCCCTCTCCCCACCTTCCTTGGCCAACCCCATGGACCCCCTCCCACCTCCCACAGCCCAGGACATGCAGGATGGGAGCAGCCCAGCCTGTTTTGGGGAAGAAGATGAGCCCTGGAGAAGAAGGGAAATGTTCTCCGGCGTTTCCTCTGCCTTGCAGCCCTTAATTTTAGTTCTGCTTCATTTCCTTGCAGCTTGGCAGAGTAATGAACAATCAAATCCCTTTAGTAATTTATTTCTTCTGCCGCACAGTTTCGAGGAGGTGATGACACTCGAAATTGCCTCTCCTGGAGGGATGGAGGGGCCGGATCCTGCAGCCCATTACACCAGAGTGTGCCTGTCCTGCTCCCAGCAGCCTGCCCAGAGCACAGCGTGCTCCCAAACCCACGTTCAGCCTGAGACACAGCCCCGCTCCCTTGATGAGTCCATTAAGGTCACGCTATTACAAGCAGCCACCAGATGAATTCTGTCAGATAGAAGGCACAGGAACTGCAGCTCAGACTCTCATCATTTGTGTTAATAGAGTTAATTTGCTCAACAATCCCCAGCAGCACTCCTGGGAACGTCTCACTGTGCCTGGCTGTGTGCCCCGGGCCGTGTTTGTCTCGGGGTGTTTACAGCACCGGGCAGCTGTGTCCTGGATGTCTCCAAAGGATGAGATCCCATCCGTGTCCAGGGACCCCAGGGATGCACGGCAGGGTGAGGAGGAGCTGCCCTGCTTCCCTGTCACCCAGCCAGACGTGCATGGGCAGGGAAAAGGGGACAGTCCTCTCCTGTCCCCGGGCAGCTGCAGCAGCAAGGGGGGCTCCAGGCTGCTCCCCACACCCCCTTCCTTCTCTCCTGTCCCAAAAACCCCTGAGAGCTGCAGCAATCCAGACCAGGGGGTGCCAGACGTGTGAAGGTGGAGTTGCTGGATGCTCCTATGGCTCTGGTGCTGCTGCCTCCCCTCCTGCCCCTCACACACCTTCCCAGACTGTCACCATCCCTGTCTTGCTGTCCCCAGCTGTCCCCACCCAATCTTGCTCCAGCAGAGGGACCTGGTGCAGAAAACAACTCAGACTTCACATTCCACATCCTTCTCCTGCTTTCTCCCTCCCATTAATGGCATTGAAAGACCTCTCACACACCTTCCCAGACTGTCACCATCCCTGTCTTGCTGTCCCCACTCAATCCTGCTCCAGCAGAAGGACCTGGTGCAGAAAACAACTCAGACTTCACATTCCCCATCCTTCTCCTGCTTTCTCCCTCCCATTAATGGCACTGAAAGACCTCTCACACACCTTCCCACCTCACCTAAGTTCTGAAATGATGGAAGCACCATCAATTAGCCATCATTCAGCTGGGTGTTTGTCAGCTTGGACACAGGGAGCTTCCCCTTTCTCCAGTTTGGATCAAAAAGCAGGGAAGGGAGCAATCAGTCAGCAGGACAGAGAAGCTGAAGGACAGGCCATGGATGCAAAAACCAGGCTTACCCTGGGGACACAACAGGAATAAACATCCCTGCACTGTTCCATAGGCACTCCAGCATGTGGATGTGGTCAAGAGGGCTGTAATGATTCAGAAAAGGCAGCAGATTTGAAAATCTGCTCATGATCTGTCTCTGGAGACTGGCACACATTTGTTTGTGGCTTCTGAGATGACAAAATAATTTCCCTGTGTTGGAGGATGACAAGGCTGAGGAGATGGCTGGACAGCATCTCCTTGGATACTTCACTTGTTATAAGCAAACAGAGGGGTTGAAACACTCAGGAGATTGAGAAGATTCCTAATTCACTGCTGGTGGTTTTTTGCTATTTGTTAAAATAGTTAAATTTGAGAAAGTTAAATTCCTGCAGAACGGAGGAGGGCACAGAGAACGACTCAAATCCTACAGGGTGATTTCCTGGCACCACAGAAAAAGCAAACACAGGCCCCAGTTAATAAAGAATTAAAAGGCAGGAATGTAATCACTGCTAGTCTGTGAGGTTCATGGGAAATGGGCCTTGTCAGTCAAACACAATGTCATTTTTTTCCCTACTAAACCAGTCATGTCATCAAAGCAAGTGTAGAGACGGGATGGAAAATAGATTTGGAGTGACTGACGGGATTTGGGAGTTGAACACAGAGGCTGCCAGAGCTGGTCAGTCACAAGGTCACCCCCTAACCCAGGACAAGCCCTCCCCATCTCCAAATCTCCTTCTCCCCACCCCAATCCCCTGCTGGGTGCCAGCCTCTGGGCTCAGCTGGATGCCAGGAGAGGGGAGGTGACCCCTCTCTGACACAGGGCCTTGAGGAAAGGACATTCTAGGGACGGGAGAGGGGTCTCAGAGCCTCTGTGGAGGGTGCAGAGCTGCCTGTGCACGTCCCTCCTTTTGGGGACAGGCTCCACCATCTTCCTCTTCGCCTCCCCCCGTTCTGTTGCTCAGGTAACACTTTCAAGGCAGGTCCTCCAAGCAAATTTTTAGGTCAGTTATAATTGGAGAAGCTCACACGGAGCTATAAAACATCAGTTAATATGCTGGAACTATCTAGTTAAATGCCAATTATAAAACCCCATAAGCTCCTCAACTCAAATATATTAATAACATAATTAAACATTTACTGCTTATGCAAATTAAAAGTTCAGTTAATCGGACGTCAACGAAACCCCAGGAAGTGACCATTTAAGTAACTAATTTCTATTTAATTACCATTCCTCCCCCGTTGCAAAGCCCCCCATGCCATTATTCCTGGGCAGTGTTTACTCGAGCCACTCTGACTTGGCATCCCACCCCATCCCCATTCCATTCATAACCCCAGACAGCTGCAGCGTTCAGAGCACAGCTGGCAGCAGCTGGACGGGGCACACTGGGGGAATTATGGACTTTGGGATGAGCATTTCGGGGTGGGATCAGCTCCCTGGGTGCCAGCAGAAAGGCACTGTCCATTGTTGTGGTGGCACTGGAAGGACTGGGAGCTGCAGCAGTGGGAAAGGCTGGAAATGAAGCATTTATTCCTCGAGGGATGGAGGAATTTCCCCTGGTGAGCAGAGCCAAAGAGATGGATTCCCTCCACTCCTCCCTCCCTCCAAGCCACGGGCAATCAGTTAAACCTGACAGGTGTGAAGTTGGCAAATTTCTCTCCCAAACCCTGAGGAAAACAGCCTGGCAGGAGGGGAGGGACAGGGAGGTGAGGGAGAGGTGGGAACATTCCCACACCCTCTCCCCCTCTCCGGGGTGGCTCAGGGTGGGAGGAGAGAGGGAAGGTGCACCTGGGACTCAGGGGTAAGGCTGGAAAAGGACTTGAAAACCAGGGAAATCAGAACCCACCCCTCTCACAGCCCCCTTTGATCCCTTAGGCTTTGATCCCTAATCATCTCCTGGGATTTAGCCAGCACGAGCCCCCCAGCAAACCTCAGGACAGGCAGGAAAAGACCATTTACTGTTCACATTCAAACCGTTTTCCTCCCAAAATTCCCAACCATCCAGACAAAACCCTCTGCCTGCTTCCTCCCAGGACCTGGGTTTGGTCCAGCAGTTGTGAAATCTGTGCAGGAGGGAGCATTCCTAACTCATCTTGAGTCTGGCTTAGTCAGATGAGGCCACATTCACCTCAGCTGCCGAGGTGAAGGGAGCAGCTCGCATGGAAGGTATCCATAAATCACTGCCTTTCAATAATTCAGCCCCTGGAGGGTGATACAACATTTTTAACCTCCATTTCAGGTGAAAATATCAGCCTGGCTCTCTGATTCCTGCTCGCTAGGATGTGAAATTCCAGCAGTGCAACACGCATCCATTTTTTATTCTTTTTCTTACAGGCTGAGCCTTGTTCTGCAAATACTCTCTAAAGCCAGGCTGCATCTGAACACAGTCTGGGGAGGCTGTGAAATGCCTTGTTTGGAGGAGGAGGAGGAGGAGGAGGAGGAGGAGAGAACCAGCCCCCCTTGCCAGGCACCACTGAGGGCATGTGAGGCTCAACAGCTCTTCTGGTGTCACAGGTCCCTCAGCTGGAATCCATTTGCATAAAGCAATTTCCTCCGACAAATATGTTCATACAAATCAAACTCGAGATTGCAAATAATTTGAAAGTGAGGAAAAAAAAAAAAAACCAAACCCGAAACCAAAACGAAAAACAACAAACCCAACCCTAATCAAACATATTTGTTGCTACAAGTAATTCAGCCTGCGCCGTGAGTTTCTCTTGGTTCCATTTATCCAGCAGAACTCGAGGAGATTTAATGGGCCCTGTGTGACCTTGAGTGCTCTGAGCTGAGCTGAAGCAGGACTTGCCTCTCAACTCACGAGGAATTTGGGGATGGAAGGTCCCGTATTTCAGTGACCTGACCTGTTTCCAGTGCCTCCCCACTGGTTTGACATCTCCCAGTCCCCCCCTTCTTCTCTGTCTGCTGGAGCCCTTTGGCTCCTGCACCTCCAGTTCTCATTCTGTGGATCCTGGGAGATCCCCCTGGTTTCGGGTGTTGTGCAAGGTGTTAACCCCAGGTGCCTGCTCCAGGGATATCAGGCAGGTTCCCTGGAAATCCCCTGATTACCCCGGGCTGGATCTCACCACAAACCCTGCTCCAACTCATGTTTTGGGTGGAAACAAAACCCTGTTGCAGCCAGGAAAGCTGATGGAGTGCACAGGATGGGAACCTGGCTCTGCACCTCCACCAGGGCCATTCCAGCCCCAAATTCCCAGTTCCAGGGAGGTGAATCCCCCTCTGCCCTGGGCCACGCTCAGCACTGTGCACACAACAGCCTCACAACTCTGGCTCCTCTCCTCCTGCCTCGCTCCTCTGCTGCTCCTCGGGGCTCTGCAGCCCCTGTTGGGGCTCTCCTGCTCAGCTGTGCCTTGGAGAAGGGATCCAAGCCACGCTGCCATTTTTCCATGGGCTGCAGGCACTGCTGGCACTCCCACCCCCAGTGTGCTCCTGTTTGGTCCCAAAGAAACCCAATCCTTGAGGGCATTGCCTGGGGGGCTGCTCCTGCTGCCTTCTGCAACCCGAGCTGCTGAGGAGAGGCCCCAGGCCTTGGGTTTTATCCATCATCACTGAACTCCAAAGGCCTGGCTGGGAAAGCAGAGCAGCATTTCCCAGGGGCTCATCCCAGTGCAGACAGCCCCTCCTGCTCTTTCCATCTTAGCCCCAGCTCTGCAGGGCTCCTTCTGCTCCTGCCCACCCCCAGATTTGGCTGAGGCAGCTGCTGGGGGCTGGTTCTGTAGGAGCCCTGGTCACTCCTGGAGGAAAGCTGCTCTTCCAGCAGCTGCTGTGGCTAACGGGGGAAAATAAGAGGGGGAAAATGGGTGGAGAGACAGACACAGCCCAGAGAGTGGGCACGAGTCCCCTTGGTCACCTCCAAACCTGGATTTTCCTCCTCTTTCATGAGGAAGGCATTCCCAGGGCTCTCTCAAGGCAGTGACAGGGGTGTGGAGGATTCCCCTGCACACAGGGCACTGATCCCCAGCCTGGAACCTCCAGCTGCCCTGGCACAAGGAGATCCCCAGGGGACACCCCACTCCTTGCCAGCCTAACCCTGAGCATTCCCCTCTCCCTCCAGCTGAAATCCCCATTTGGGTCCGCATCCCTCTGTGCTGGGCAGCACTGGGGTCAGATTTAGGGTCAGGCCTCCAGCACATCACCCACATGCTGGGGCTGGGTGCAAAAACTCCTTCCCAGGGAGTGTCCCACTTTCCCAGAGGAATGGCAGAGGAGCTGATAGT
Organism: Thryothorus ludovicianus; assembly: GCA_013397245.1. Classification (NCBI taxonomy): domain Eukaryota; kingdom Metazoa; phylum Chordata; class Aves; order Passeriformes; family Certhiidae; genus Thryothorus; species Thryothorus ludovicianus. The sequence goes on from VZTB01009978.1 coordinate 102,571, forward strand.
GCAAGGACAGCTCGGGTGCTGCCTCTGATCTCCTGCCTGCCTGCTCTCTCCCTCCCTGGCACAATCCTGGCCTGGATCTCTGGGAACAAGGCTCCCTTCACAGGAATGTCCTTCCCAAGGCAGGGACAGGGACAGGGACACGGGGACACGCCCTGGCTCAGCTCACCCCCAGCACCCCTGAGCCTGCAGAGCTTCTGGAGGCACCATTGCCACGGCAGGCACGTGTGGCACTGGAAAACACCCTCCAGTGTCCCTGACACCAGCTAATTCTGCATTTCTAGGGAAATATTGACATTTTTCCAATAGCCTGTCCCATCTGCTGCAGCCAGCAGTGAGAACTTCCTCAGCCACAGACACTTGTCCTAACTTTTCAGATTTTTGCATGGATTTTTTCTGCCCTGTGTTTTTCTAGCTGTTTGTTTTTAATCTCAGGTTGACTTTGGGCCTCAGCCAAGGAATTTCACTGTTTACATCAACAAAGGGAAGCGCTCCCAGCCTCCTTTAGCCCGGACTGGATCTGCTGTCCAAGAATTCCACACAAAACCACAGTGCCAGTGGCAAACCCAGCCATTCCCAGTCCACCTTCTCCAGCCTGGTTTGGAGATCTCTTAACCCTTAACCTTCAGCCTTCACCTGTGAGCAGCTCCCCTTCCAAAATGCCAATACAAATAATTGGAATTTCCAAAAATCACTGGGATATTTCCAACCCAAACCGTTGGAAAACAGGTGCCATTCCTGCTGCTGTGCCCCCTCACAGCTCCCAGTCACTGAGTGCACCACGACGCAGCCACGGATGCCCCCAAAAAGAAGGAGAAGGTCTCTTCTTTTAAAATTCTTTATTTATAAAAAAGTACATTTTTTTTTTCCACAGCTCAGCCACTATTGGTTTTTTATACAAGTAAAAGGAAGGGTGATGCAACACCCCTCCCACACAAATTATAACCATGAAAATACCACCCTACCCCCCACCCCCGGACTCAAAATTAACAAATTACAAAGGATGGAAAACAAAACAAAACAAAAAACAAAACAAAACGCAAAAAAGAACTCTGGGAAAAAAACCAAACCAAAATCATAAAAGTCTGTTACATTATTATTATTATTAT
>VZTB01009978.1:108582-123646 GCA_013397245.1 Thryothorus ludovicianus
AAAAAAAAAATTGATCCATAAGCAAAGCCACCCTCCCTCTCCGCTGGCCCCTGCTGGGAGCATCCAAAAAGTCAGTGCGGGGCCGGCGGGGTGTGCTCGGAGGGATGCAGGGCAGGGAGGGCACCGCTCGTGTGAGCGCCTTGGTGAGCGNCCCACAACCACACAGGGCCCTGCTGCCCCTGCAATAGGTTTCTGCTGGAGGAAGACCACCCCAATCCAGGTGGGACAAAAAAAAAGGTGATTGGGGGAAAGAAAACCCCAAAATCCATTCACCTGATAATGGCACCTATGTTTCCATTGCCATAAAACTCTCCTGGCCTCTGTCCTAGGGACAGCCCACCTGCCCCCCTCCCAAGGTTAAAAAACAAACAAAGAAGACAACATACAAACAAATTTCCAGTGTTTCAGGGGGGTGGGAGTGGGAGGAGGAAGCCTCGGGGAGGGAAGGGCACTCTGAGACATGAAGACACAAACAGAGTGTAATATACAGGCTGGGCAACAGTCNGCTACACGTACCACTCCTTTTTGGAAATAAAAGACCCGTCGTTCTGCGACACCATGTTGTCGGCCAGGTCGAGCTGCTCGGGGTCGTACTGGAAGCCGAGTGTCCTCTCGTCGTAAGGTTCGGGGTGGGCCTCGCCCTCGTCCACGGTGAAGTAAGGCCTCTTGGCGTCCTCCTCGTAGGCTTTGGGGCCGCCCAGCTTGCGCTCGCCTCCGCCATCCTCGTCCTCGTCCTCGTAGGTGCTGCCGCCCAGGGGGCCCGGCTTCTTCTCGTCGTCCGAGTCGTCGGGGTACTGCAGGTTCTGGGCCATGGGCGGGTGGTGCTGGGGGATGCCGGCCTTGCTGTAGCCGTTGCCGTACACGTGCTTCTTTGTGCTGTAGTCACCCTTGAAGGTGTGACGCCGGCGCCGGAGTACCACAAAGAGCACCACGGCCACCAGCAGGACCAGCGAGACGCCTCCCACTATGCCCCCAATCACCGGTGTGGGGATGTTCGGCTGCACCATGGATTTGTGATCATCGATTGGAGACGGGGTGTAGGGAAATTCTGGGTAGGAAAAGACAGATGGAAGGGGGAACAGTGTCAAACCATGCGGAAACGCGCCCTCCCTCCGTGCTCTCATTGCCAGTTTGGGGTGAGGGGGTGGGAAGATGAGGGTAAGGAACAGGGAAGGGAAAAACTGGGGAAAGGGGAAGAGGGGCGTCCTCTCCGGGGTCAGCTCTGCCTCAGCAAGGGGAAGGTGCCGTGCCAAGCTGGCCAAGCCTCATGCAGGAGCCCAGCAGGCTGGAAGCAGTGATCTCCCCTCCCCAGCCCTCCTGGTGTCTCCAGGCGTGCTCAGATCCCACCAGCCCCGTGTCTCGAGTCCGGACGCGCTCCGTTTCACCGGCTGACAGAATTCCAGCTTCCCAGAGAGTGCTCCTGACAGGGAGCGAGACCCCAAACCCCACCCAGAGCTGCTCAGAGGTGCCACGCTGGACCCACCAGCTCTGCATCCCTCTCCTCACACCCCAGAATTAGCAGCACCCTGTGATCCCCCAGCCACCCACGGGTGCCCTGTGGCTGGCGCAGAGCTGCTCAGAGCCCTGCTGGCTCCTGACCCTTTGTGCTGACCCTGCAGCACAAGGACACAGCCCTCCCACTGCTTCTTTCCCTTCCCTGGCCAGCACAGTGCCACTCCTCCTGCTAATCTTGCTCCTACAGTTACCCTGACCTATTTAAAAAAAAAATAAATAACTCAAAAAGAGGCAGAAGAAAGAGATGAGAAAGCAGCTCTCTTCTCTTTCATGCAGTTCAACACCTACACGTTGGCACAGATAAAGTTTGAGCCAGGACTTCAATCAATCTTCCTGGGCACAGTTACAGCTCCTGGCCAAGCTCAGAGCCTGTTGAACATCCATGTCCATGAGGCATCAAACACCACATGGTTGCCTCAGCCCTTCACCTGCCTCCCAATTTCAGCAGCAGGTGTCTGGTTAATGCCCCGTGGCAGCCTTGTCTTTGCACAAGATCTCTCCCAGAGCTTTTCCCACCCCCAAGGCCTGTCTGCCAACCCTGGAGCCTCCCAACCTTCACTTTTTCCCCCAGCAGCCAGGGAGAGGTGCAGACCCAGCAGCAAGCTCAGCACCCCCGAGCACAGCCAGGGTGGGGTGATGGGGGAAGAGGGGCTCAAAGGCAGCAGATTCCAAAGGGATGTGAGGCAGTGGCTGCTGCCTTCCCCCCCTTCCTGTCCCTGCTGGCACAGCTCAGCCCAGCCACTGAGGGAGAGGGGAGGAAAGAGCTTCCCCTGAGTGAAGGCTCTGCAACAGCTGCAGGTTTTGGACAAGGGCACCGAATTCGAGCAATTGCTGGCCTGAGCTAGAAATGTTTTGGGATTTTTTTTTGTGCCTGGAAGATGATTAATCCCTGCCTTTCCTGAAACATCAACCCGACAACAGCGTCCTGGTTTCTGCAGTGCTGGCTTTCCTCCTGAGGCTGAACCCACACAGGGAGCAGCCCATGGGCTGGGGGACAGATGGAGGGTCCCTGCTGCAGCCAGAACGAGGAGCAGGATGCTGTGCAGGCAGGGGCCAGCATTTTTCCAGCCTTAGAGAAGCAGCGAGGGCATGTCCTGCAGCACGGGGAGCCGGGCTTGGCTTGTGGAAAGCCAAAGCCACATGTTGCATCAACAGGCAGCCTGTCCCAGCCAGCTGAGCCTCTCTGCAGGGACACCAGCAATGGTCACGTCCATCCCCTCGTGGTCCTGCCTGCTGAGGGCTCAGCACACAACACCCACACTGTTCCCCCTGCCCCTGCTCCTCGCTGTCCCAGCCCCTGTGGTGCCCAGTCCCAGAGCTGTGCACGAAGCTGGGGAGCACCTGGAGGCTGAGGGGGGAGCAGGGGAAGCCCAGCAAGCTGGGGCTCAATCCTTCCTTTTCCCACAGCTCTGAAGCCTCCTCACGCCGTGCTGTTCCCTCCAGGTCCCAAAAGCCACCCCAAAAAGCCTCAGACGTGCTGTGCACATCCCTCAAACCACGCTGATCCCTCTGCCTCCCACGCTGGAGAGCAGATCTGAGAGGGGAAGTCTGTGCCTGATTTCTAAAGGAGCCTGGCCCACTTTCCTGCTAAAAGCCTCATTAACAGTCCAGGTTGGAAGCGTGAAGAGAAAAGGGGGGATGTTTTCCTACCTTTCTCAGCAGATATTTATTTTTTCCCTGCCCTTTGTGCTGCCCACCCCTGAGGTAGCACTCGCCACCCCCGTGCCACCCCCCTGGCGCTGCCAACGCCGTGGACACGAGCAGGAACACATCCATCCATCCATCCATCCATCCATCCATCCATCCATCCATCCATCCATCCATCCATCCATCCATCCATCCATCCCTGCTGGATTTCACACGTCGCTCAGACAAGGAACTATTTTCTCCCCTCGTCCCATCCCCATCCTCCTCACCGTGGCCCCGTTCCCATGCCAGAGAAAACAAACCCAGACTGTGGGAAGGCAGAAAGAAAGAAGGGAGAAGATAACACGCCAGCAGCCCCAAATCACCCCCTCCTCACCCACAGACCTTCCTCCCTCCGGAGCCGGGACAGGGGGGTCTGGGCTGTGCTGGGTGACCCTGGGCGGGGTCAGTGTCCGGGGAGGAGGGGTCCGGTCACTCCGGAGCCCGGCACTGCCACTGGATGGCGGCACAGCCCGGCGCTGGCTCCGGAGCAGGGTGGGCTCTGCCCCGACCCTCCCGGGATGTGTCAGTGACAAGGTGCCGCTGGCAGGTGGGGAGCGGGGACCAGCGTGTCACCTGTGCCCGGATCCAGCCCCATTAATGACCAGGACATCTGCCAACGCCACAAATTGGGATCCACCCCTCTGCCCACCCCGTTCCGTGTGCGGGGTGCAAGCGGAGAGGGGCAAGTGTGGGAAAAGGATCCCCTTTTTTTGTGTCCAAGGAGGGGCGTGAAATTTCTGGAAACCGGTGTGATGCCCCAGCGTGCTCGGGGGCCCCATGTGAAAAATCCATTAGGAAGAGTCTGGAGAGAATTAAAACCACTGTGAAAAGCAGCCTGGAGAAACAGGAGACAGCGGAGCCGAGGGAGGGGGGAACAAGCCAGGCTTTAATGCCAGCATGAAAAGCCTCCCCCCGCCTGCCACCCCCCAGCCCTTATAAAAAGAGGGAGTGCTGTATGAATAGGAATTACAGCAGCAACACTATCTGCCCGTGCCCGCCTCTGCCAGCTGTTGCATTCAGCCCAGCTTCCTGTCCCTGTGCCAGCAGCCGGACCCCTGGGACAGCAGCTGGGAGAGCAGGGAGACAGGAGCTCAACCCGGGCCCAGCCTGGCACCTGGCCCAGCCCACAGGTCCCCTTTGATCCCTTTGCGAGGCTCCAGGCATCTCCTGCCCTCTTCCTGCAGCCCCCCAGGGCTCAACAGTGAGGCCACAAACTTCCCCAAACCTTCCCCATAGCAAGGGTGGCTTCAAAAGGACAGGTTCTCCCAAAATCCCATCTTTCTCTTAATGGCTGTTTTCCCATAAAAATGAGGCGCATGCAAATCATCCCACCTGTCCATCAACCCTTTATCTGCTGCTTTTTTTGAAGCTGCTGGCCAATTTTAGTGCTATGTGACAGAACGAGCTGAAATTATCCCTATCAGAAAGCTCCTGGAGACGGCTGGAGTGAGATCCTTGGTAGAGGTGGGAGCTAAACCTCATTAGACATCAGAGAACCCAGAGGGACAGGAGGATGCTCCCAGGGGCAGGAAGGACCCAGATCAGAAAAAAGGGTATTTTTAGACACCCATTAATTCTTCTGTGATATGCAGATCCAGGGGAAATCAGCTTTCAAAAGCTCTCCTGCTCATTTGCTGGAATATTTTAAAAGACTGCTTCCTGTGGACATGTTTTTCCTTCAAGTCCCATTACCATCCTTTTCTCCTCAATCCCAAGGACCAGGAGGTAAACCAGCACCAGCCCAAACTCTCCCTGTAGCCACAGGCACTGAAGAAAATGTCAAACTGCATGAACTGTTGGACATGTGACAGCCCAAGCTATTCCAGAGGAAGACTCTGGATTTCCTTCTACCTTGGCAAACCAAACATCCCCACAATGTGAACAGCAGCTCCAGGGAGGAACAGGAACCCGAATTCCAACGTATTTATGGGGCTTCCCAGTTCCCAGATGGCCTCAGCAAATACAGAAATGACCCTGCAGGGTTTGTTTAGGAGCCAGATTGCTGATGGCAAACTTTCCCTGCCGGAACAGCCCACGCCAAATCATCCCAGGACTTTGCTCCTGTGTTAAGTTATGTACACGAGGGGAGATAAGGAGAGACCTCGGGACAAAGCTGCAATTTGAGAATCCCAGAGCACTGCTGACCTTCCCGCTCCCCCCTGCACCTCTGCATGTCCATCTGCAGCTTTCCAAGGCATCCTGCTTTCCTCTCCCTCCCAGGGGTTCCTGCAGGGCGGGTGGGGGTGGAAAAACCGCTGGCAACTAATCCAGAAGTTCAGCAGCTGCCACTGGCGTTTCAGAGTGTGACAGCTTTCAGGCCAGATGCCAAACGTGTCTTAGGTTTTAATCTCTCTCTCAGGTCACCTATCCCCTGTCAATCAAGCCCTGCTCCCGCGGGGGCCGCTGGCACAGATGCCACCAGACAGGATGCACAGCCACTCTGGAAGATTAGCATCAGCCAGACCCCCCCTCGGGGCTCCCTCCTCCTTGGCCCCCCCGGCCCTGCATCCTCCCACCCAAATCTGCCTGGCTTTGGGAGCACCTGCTGCAGGGCTTGGGATTTAGGACTTCCCAGAAAGGGCTTTCCCGAGCCTGGTGCTGAGTGGCAGCAGCTCCAGCGAGCCCCAGGGGCTGTTTGCAGTGACCTTGCTGGGACGAGAGCGCTGCTGGTGTGTAAATAACTCCCTGCTGGAAAGCCAGGCAAGCAGGGGGGGGTCAGCAACCCCTGCCAGCTTTTCCTCCCCCCCAGCCTGTAGCACATCCAAGGCCAGGGCTGCAAAGCTGCTGGCACAGGCTCTCCCTGCTCCCCCAGCTCGGCCAGTCTCCTTCAAAGGTCCATTTGCCATTTTTCCCCTTTCTCCTTGTGCTTCCTCTGGCTGGAGCCAGTGGGTGAATGTCCCCTGCACAGGGCCAGGGCATGTCCATGCTCTGCTGTAGCCAGAAATGTTCATGAATCCATGGACATTTCCACGTGGAAATGCTTTATTCCTGTCCTCTGCAGCAGGGCATCCCTGAGCACTCAGGTTTGGGATAAACCATTTCCATGGCCAGGGTGGAAATTGGGAGTCACAGGTGTGTAAGTCAGGCAGGATAAAAATGGGATCACACAGGTGTGAATGTCCATGGGCAGGATAAAAATGGGATCACACATGTGAATGTCCATGGGCAGGATAAAAATGGGATCACACAGGTGTGAATGTCCATGGGCAGGATAAAAATTGGATCACACAGGTGTGAATGTCCATGGGCAGGATAAAAATGGGATCACACATGTGAATGTCCATGGGTAGGAAAAAATGAGATCACACACATGTGAATGTCCATGGTAAAAATGGGATCACACAGGTGTGAATGTCCACTGGGGTCACACTCTTGTGAATATCCATGGCCAGGACACAAATGGGATGGGACAAGAGTGCATATCCATGGCCAGGATGCAGATTGGGATCACACACGTGCAGTCCATAAGCACAGCTTTTTATTCTGTCACCCACCCGCCCGAAATAAATAGTTACATGTCACACTACATGGCTTGCCTGCGACTGACAAAGGTCCTGCAAGGCAGGAGAAGCTATTATGGGAACAGATTGCTGGAATAAAATATTAAATTTCCACTTATCAATCTCTTTAATGCGCCATAACTCTCATAGAAGCATTCAGCCTTCTCCCTCTGAACAAATTGCCCTCCCCATCAGGGGGCTGAACCAGCCCTGCACTCTTCCTCTCTGGGGCCTGGGGGGAAAATTTTGGGTGGCAAAAGGGGGGGAGAACAGGGAGACAGAAGGAGGAAAAGCTGCTGCAGGGTTTTCTCTGCATCAGCCTTGCGTGTTGTTTTTTTTTTTTTTCTCCCAAGGCTGGCTGCTCACTAGATTGAACTCCATTTATTGCATGCAGCTCTTGAAAGAGGTTTCGTGGTCCACTGACAATCCCTAAATTGCCTGCAAGACCCAAACAAATGTACCTGTAATAGCTGAGCGAGGAGGGCTGAGCCCTTCCCAGCCCCGGCCTAATCGCTCCTCAGGGAGAGCTGGATAAACATATTCAGATCCCATGAATTATTAAAGGAGATTTTTTTTTTTATGTGGTGCAGGCCTGGCCTGTGGGGTTGGCTGTTAATCCCTCCTAGCAGGGCAGCTGTGGGTGTGCCCTTCATTCCTCCTCATTTAACCTCAACTCCACAAGTGGGACCTTTGGGAACCAGCTGAGATTACAGGCAGGCAGACACCAACCCAACCCCAAAAATCCTGCCAGCCCCCTCCAGCCCAACCCCAAAAATCCTGCCAGCCCCCACCAGCCCAAACCCAAAAATCCTGCCAGCCCCCACCAGCCCAACCCCAAAAATCCTGCCAGACCCCACTCCCTCTGCCAGCCCTGTGCTGGGGGAGCCTGAGAAAAGTCCTCTGAAAAAACACCAGGAAAAGAGAGAATTCCTCATCCCAGAGGGATCCCCCTGCACAGCCCCTCATCTTTAGGGGAGCCTGTGCAGGTGAGCTGGTGCAGCCACCTTCAGTGCCACTGTGGTGCTGAGAGACCCCAAAAATGGGCAGCAAACACGGGGAGAGGGCTGTGCCTGGGGTCCTGATACCTCAAACGATCTGGGGTGGTTGGACAGGCAGAATGACAGCAAGAAATGAACACAGAGGCCATGGAGGAAGGGAAAGTGAGAGCCTGTTACTCTCAAAGTCTCTTCAGCCCCTATTCCACCTCCTCCTCTGAGGAGCTTGGAGGTTTTTAAGCTCTGCTCGCTGTCTCAAACGTGCCCCAACCTTCTGGCCACTGCGTGGGATGGATTTCTGGTGCCAAAGGGAGTCAGCTCAGTTTGTACCAGGCACTGCCCCAGGAACACTGAGGTGACAACTCCCGAGGAATGGGCAGCAGCTGATTTTGGCCCTGACCTCACCCTGGGTTCGGGTGGTTGGGCACAAAGGGCTTTGTTCTTCCAGCACCTTTCTGTGGCAAAAGAAACAGCCCCCAGAGAAATGGCTGTACCAGGAACAACTCAGCAGGCAGGGATCCAGTACAAGAGGTGTGAATTAAAGGCCTGCTACAGTGATAATGATCATAAATAAATACTGGGTAATTAGCATTTAATTAGCACATCCCATCCATTGACCTCCAAACACTTGGGTAGAGGAAGGTTAGCCTGGTTTGCCCACGCTGCAGAGAGGGGAGCTGAGGTGCTGAGGGTGTCAAACACAGAATTTTTGCTAATTTTAGCTGCCCCAGACTGGGCTCTATGCTTGCTCAGCATTTACCACCAGGGAAAGCTGGTGGAGGGGGCTCAGGGCAGACAACTCCCTAAGGACCGGAGTGGCAGGAGAGGCTCTGCCTGCCTTGGGCTGCACAGAGGAAGAGGAATCAGCCCTGGGAGCCTGTCCTGTGTTCCCCACGCCTTGGAAGCCCCCAGTGCACCTCATTCACCTCCCTGCCCATCCTGTCCCGGGTGTCTGCAGCCCAGAGCTCGCTGCAGTGGGGCTGTGCTCCACCCCACTGCTCCAAGAGGCACTTCCAGCCCTCCTGAGAGCCCCCAGCCACTGCCTGATAGCCCAAATCGCTCCTTTTACCCCAAAGGAATGGGATAAATGTCCTTTTCCTGCTCTCAAAGCACCCACAGCCGCTTTTCCCCCTTGGTGATGTCTCACAATGTCACTCTGACTTTCAGAAATCAGGCTAGTGCCATATGTTATCTCTTCTCTTGAAGCTATTTCTTGACACGACTTTCTCTCCCTGACAATACCTATGCTTGCCCACATGTCTTTCCCTCCCTCCTGTGACCACACTGCTTTGCAGGCCCTCAGATTCCTTCTGTCTCCTGTGACATCACATCCTCACTTCCCACTGCCTGCATCCTGGGATCTTATTGCTCCCTGGAGCCCAGACAGAGCTCCTCAAGCCCTCACAGGAATCCATGGCAGGCAGGTGAGCGAGTTCACAGAGCAGCAAGGAGCTCAAATGAAGAATCATGAGAATTGCCCAACATCAGGAACACCAAACACCATCCTGGAGAAGTGACCCATCCATCTCCTGCCTCTCTGGCAGTGCACATCCTCATCCTACCCCTCGTTCTGATCAGTATCTCCTGACTTTGTGTCTTTGCTGTTAACATGTAAAACAATCCCTCTGAATCCAGAGCAGAAGACAAGGGGGGAACAAATTGATTTGGTGTAAGGCAGGAAAAAACCATGAGAGGAAAGGAGGAAAAAAAGAAAAAATTCCAGAGCAAACCAGTGCAACACCAGCACAAAGCCAAGAACTCCACTGCCCCGTTTGCATCACGAGATTGCCAGCCCTGAAAGGAGATTGAGGAGATGGAACTGGCAGATGCCAACTGCTCACAGCTCTGTGTCCCTCCCCACGTTGCAGAGCAGCCCGGGTGCTGTCCTACCTGTGACATTGACCTCCACCAAGCCCGAGCGTGTCCCGATGGCGTTGGTGGCCTCGCAGACGTAGGTGCCGGCCACGCTGTAGGACACGGGCCCTCGGAAGTAGATGGTGTTGTTCTGGATTTCCACACTCCCTGGCAGGGTCCCGTTTGGCCTGGGGAGGGGACAGAGAGCGTGGTTGACCCCAGAGGTGACACCCAGCAGCGTTGCAGAGGTGGCACCAACGTTCTGGGTCTGTGCTTGGCCTTGGGTGGGAGCAGAAGCTGGAGGTGCTGGCTGGAAAATCCCCATTAATGTAGGCAGGAGAGGGACACAACCTGACCCTGTTTTACCCCAATTTCCTGCCCATTTAACTCTCCTGATCAGCCAGTGTTGATTGCAGCTCAAGGACAGCAGTGTTGATTTAGAGCCCTGCCCATGTCAGGGCAGCCAGGTAACTGGAATAATGCAAAACTAAACCCAGAGAGATACAGGAGATAAATGAACAAAGGCAGATGAAAAAAAGAAAAAAAATAAAAAAAAGCCCCCGTGTGTTGGGAAAAAACACACATGGCCTGGTTATTCTTAATTACTGAAGCAAATCAAAGTAATTACTTCTCTTAGGCAATTAAAAATTACTCAAGTAATTCCTTCCCCTCCTCCCAACCCAAATGTGCACATATTGTCAGCAATTTGTAAGAAACAAAAGGGAATAACGGGGGTATAATTAGGATTGTAAAGAAGTGCCTAAATGCATGTATTTTGCACGTCTACATACACACATATGTGCAGAAACACAGTTTTTGCAGCTGCATCAAGCCCATGATCCCAAATCTGATGGAGAATCACCTTAACTGTAGAGCCCTGAACCTACAAAAAGCTCAAAAGTGAGGTGTGGGATGCTCCAGGAGGCTGCTGCCTCCTCTGACAGCTCCCCTGACTGCTGCTCATCACCATCCAAACAGGAGGAGAGGAAAAGCACTGCTGGGTTTTCCATCCCAGGCAGCAGCAAAACAGCAGCAGCCCCCAGGAAGGGGAGGAGGAACAGAAATAGCCTCAAGTGGCATCTCCTCTGCCTTGGGTGCGTTTTTGCCTCTGAAGTTTTCCTGGAAATGTTGTGAGGAACCCAAAGAGCCCCTCAGAGTTTAAGTCAGACTGGCAGAACCAACAGATGGAGAGAGCTGGGGATGGAGAACTAGGAAAAAAAAGGCAAGAAAAACAATCCTCTTCAGACTTTCGCTTTGAACAGTTTGATCTGGGAAGTGGAATGAGAGAGAATGTGCTCCTTGCAAAGCCATGTTGAGAGCCTCTCTCCTGATGACAAATGCCAGCTGAAAAGAAGAAAGGATCCATTTGATGTTCCTCTTTTAAAGCTACACGAGTGCTTACAGAGAAGAAAGAGAGGCAGAGAGAACCACATCAGGTTGTATCAATTCCCACCTGGCTGCCCAGACACCCCTCACTCACTTTTCAAGTCCCTTTAGTGTGTTCAGCCCAAAGCTGGAAACCTGAGGACAAGGAATTGTTGCTGTTTAATGTCAGTCACGTGAGGGGCTGCTGGAGCTGATTCCAGGGAAAGGTTGTTCACACACAGACAAATTTTGTGTTATCTGTGCCCCTTCAAAGCAGGGAAATCCTGAGCTCTTTCCCAGCTCTGCTCCTCAGGCACTTGGTGATGCTGGGCACATAAATCACCTTGTCACATCCCAGCTGCCTCACATCACCAGGGCAGGATATTATCCCAGTGAGTGAGAAGGGGAATTTTTCCCTGGATATTGAGGCTGCACTGTGCTGGCAGCACCCTCAGCACAGGCACAGCTTGTACCTCGGAGTGACACTAATGGGACTGTCCCTGAGTGACCAGAGGGTGACTGAGGTGTCTGCAGAGACTCTGAGTCCCTGTTGGGAGGTGACATTTGCTCTGGGGACACTTACAGCTTCCACTCGTAGGTGTGAGCTGGGGGGTTGGCATCAGATTTGCAGATCAGCTTCACATCCTTGCGGTTCAGGTACCAGTTGCCATCGAAGCCCTCGATGGTGACTTCTGGCTCATCTGCAGGGATGGGGGGAAAGGGAGGAGAGCAGGAGGGGAAAAAGGAGAGAGGAAAGGGTTGTGGGAAAGGAAAGGGGAGGAAATGAAGTGGGAAGAGATGAGAGGGCACAGGTGGGAAAAGGAAAGAGATTGCAAGGAGAGAAAGGTGATGGGACAAGGAATGTGGGAAAGGGGAAAAAAATGAAATAGGAAGAGATGAGGGGGCAGGAGTGGGAGAAGGAGAGAGAGTAAAAGGAGAGGAAAAGATTGTGGGAAAGGGGAGAAAATGAAGTAGGAAGAGATGAGGGGACAGGAGTGGGAGAAGGAAAGAGATTGCAAGGAGGGAAAGGTGATGGGACAAGGAATGTGGGAAAGGGGAAAAAAATGAAATAGGAAGAGATGAGGGGGCAGGAGTGGGAGAAGGAGAGAGAACACAAGGAGGGAAAAATGATGGGACAATGAATATGAGGGGAGTGCAGAAGAGAGAGAGAAGGGGAGCGAAAGGGACATGGCAGAGGCAGAGAAAGAAGGCAAGAGAAAGAGAAACCCCACGATTATTCCAAAGAATCCTTTCAGTTTTCACCCCCGAAAACTGAAACCCAGCCCCTCCCCTCGCCAACCCCTCTTCCCCCAGAGCGTTTCCCCCAGGCAGCCCCGAGCCGGGAGCCCTCCCAGGCGTGCCCAGGCCCCCTTACACTGCACGTTGAGGGTGATGCTGTCGGTGAACCTCTCCAGCTGGTAGTTGACCACGCAGGCGAGCTGCTGCCGGTGCGCCTCGCGGCTCGGCACCAGCCGGTACCGGCTGATCACCGTCACGGTGCCGTTGCCGTTCCGGATCTCCTGGAATTCCGCCTCCCCTTTCAGCTTCGTGTCCCAGGTGACGGTGCTGGGGGGTTTCCCGTTGGAGGAGGTGCAGGTGGCCACCAAGATCTTTTCTGTCCTGCCAGACTTGGCGATGAGCGGCCTCTTGGTGCCCTCCATCCAGTTCGTGGGCTTGGCTGCAGGGGAGTGCAGGGAGGAGGAGAAAAGGGTGCAAAGGGATGGTTAGAAAAGCAAAGCTGCCCTGTTTGCCACATCCCCAGAGACATCTAAACACCACTGAGGCTGTGACAGAGCTTGTGGTGAGTGCAGAGCTGTGGAAATTGCCAGCAGTAATTCCCATGTAATAATTGCTTTATGGCAGTGCCGATGCACCTTGCACCATCTACCTGCATCATTTATGGGGAAACAATGGTGGAGGTGCCCTAAATGCACTGATAGATGGAAAGTCAATCCCTTCCTCCCAGAGGTGTTCATCCTTGTGTTAGAAAGGAACTGGAATTGGAGAGAAAACTACTCATGTAAACCTTGGGTGGGGTCTGTTCACTCACAGCCCTGAGCTCCAGGGACAAGCTCTGCCTGGGTTTAGGATCAATCTGTTGTTTCTTCACTCTTGACAGCCCCAGCTCATTAAAACTCACCACTCCCACAGGAACCTGGTCACTGTTACTGCACCTGCATTAGCAGTGTAGGTGGAGGGAAAAGGGGGAACTGAGACCTGGAAAGAAGAAGAGGTGTGACAGCTCAGCTGTCTCAGAACCACCTGCTCTGTGCTCCCTGCTCTTCACCTCTTCCCAGTCAACTTAAAAATACCCACCACAGGCACAATTTACACCCCAAATTCACCTCTGCCCTGAGCTGCCAGGACATGAATCTCATTGGAATGGAGGTTCACCCCACAGAGCCTTACCCAGCACGGTGAGGTTCAGCTGCCCTTCCCGGTTGCCGGTTGGGAAAGTGGCAAACTCACAGATGTAAACGCCCTCATCCTCCAGCTCCAGCCGGGACAGCTGGATGGTGCCATCCTTGAAGGAAGGGTTCCTGAAAGTCACCCTCTCCTTGTAGGGGGACAGGATGGACACGCCCATGGCGGGGTTGTAGATGGCCACATTCTGCTTGGTGCCGTTGGTGGCCTTCTGCCACGTCACCTGCGTGATCTTCACATTGGGCAGAGGGTTGGTGAAGCTGCAGTGCAGCACCACGTCCGTGCCGATGAACCCCGAGACGCTGTCATTGACCAAGACGGTCTGAGCTCGCAGCCCTGCAACAACATGGCAAAACATTAGGGTTTGGGTATTTCCAGGAGCAGTGTGGTTATGGGGCACCAGGCTCAGGGATTCCTCTATTTATTCTAGTTTGTGCTTTCAGCCCTGCAACAAAACGGCAAAAGATTAAGTTTTGGGTATTCCCAGGAGCAGTGTGGTTATTGGGCACCAGGCTCAGGGATTCCTCTATTCCAGTTTNCCATCAGGCTCAGGGATTCTTCTATTTATTCTAGTTTGTGCTTTCAGCCCTGCAACAAAACGGCAAAAGATTAAGTTTTGGGTATTCCCAGGAGCAGTGTGGTTATTGGGTACCAGGCTAAGGAATTCCTTTATTTGTTACATTTGGTTCTTATTCGAATGATACAAGAGCAATTTGTGGCTACAGGCACCTTCTGGCATCCACCTGCAGCTTCATTCTTGGTCACAAACACCTTCCTCCCATCATCATCATCCCCCAAAGGCACAAAGCTGGATCAATGACACTTTCCTCCCTTTTGTCTTCAGCTCGGGGTGACAGAGCATCAGTTATGGTAAATATGCAGGGCATGTGTGTCTGCAGGCATGTGAAAACCCTGATGTTTATCAGCACAGCACATCCCAACATATGCTAACACACACTCAGACATCCATTTAATCCCATTGGAGCTGCAGCAGTAATTAAAGGAGCTGCAAAGACTCAGCCCTCATTTCAGGGCAGCAACAATTCCCATACGAGAAGGGCTTTAAGGCACTGCCTCCACACCTTGCATGATCTCCCTGTATCATCCAGGTCGTTTCTGTGGCCTCTTTGTAACCCCAGAAGTGGCTGAATTTAGGAACCTTCCACCTTTTTTCTGTGGAAGGTGCTCGTGAAAAGTGGGAGCTGCAGTCCATGACAGCTCTTCTGTCTCAGTTGGTTCCTCCCCTGACAGATGGAGAAAAATATCGCCCACCACACTGACCCTGGAATTCATCCTTGCTGCCACTGTATCTTTTCCTAATCTGTGTGTTTAGAGATAATGCTCTGGTAATTATACAGCCAGTATTTGTATGATAAATACAACAGGGAGGCAAGGTGGTAAGGACGAGAAAAGCGGGTTTTGCTCCCTGCTTCTGGGAGAATCTGCATCTGGATGGATTCTGGGAGCCAGGGAGGAAAGGAAAGAAAGGGACAGTAAAAAAAAAGGAAGATGTACAGAGAGTGGGGAACATGAAAGAGTAATGGAACAGAGAGAAGGGCTGGGGAAAGAAAAATGCAGAGCAAGAGAAACAAGACAGCACCTCCTAACAGAAATGTCACCCTACTCTGTTCTTCCAGGGATGAATGGCTCCCTGTCCAAGGCTAAAATGAACTCCTCAGTGTTGGTCCCCGTGGCAGATGTGCCCTGGGACTTCTCCAAGAG
>VZTB01009978.1:123789-162418 GCA_013397245.1 Thryothorus ludovicianus
TGCACGTTCACACACACACACACACAAACGCACACACACACACACACACACACAAAAGTGCAGGCAGACAAAACTCTCCCCCACCCACCCACACTCCACATTGCCCCCTCACTCCCTGCTTGCTGTTCCCAGCCTTATCCTAATCCCCACATCTCATCCACGCCTCTTCTTCCTCCCTTCTCCTTCCTGTGACCCTGAGGACAAGCCCCAACAACCCAGCCCGGCCACCAGACGCCACCAGCTGACCACAGCCATCAGCAGTTCCGACCGAAACTCGGCCTCCAGAGCTCTGTGTGAACTTGCCCCCTGCTCCCCGAGCCAAGCCCCACACCCCAGCACACCCCAGCACACCCCAGCACACCCCAGCACACCCCAGCACCGCAGCTGAGTGCTCGGGAATGTTTCCCAGAGCTTCTTATGGCCACAGCAAAGCGCTGGTGCCCTCCTGTGCCTGCATGCCACGGAGCCACCGCGTCCTCTGGGGCTGCCAGGGTGCACCCTTCCCTTCCCACCACAGCCAGGGACATTTGCCCACAATTTTCCCTCCTCAAAGCACAGGGCAGGGATGTCCCCGCTCTGAGGAAGTCACGTCTGGACCATGTTTCCCCTCTGGAGAAGGATGTCCCAGCAGCAGGACGCAGCCAAAGGATTTTTGTGCCACAAGTGGCCACAACGCCCTCCCCGATGAAAGGAGGGCACAGGCTGGGTTTAGATGAGGCCACGCTGGGATCTGAGGGAAGGATGGGTGGACAGGGGAGGGGGAGATGTCTCCAGCATGCTGTGCAGCATATGCTGCTCCTTCCAGCCCGGAGGTGAGCGAGCCTCTTGCAGCATTGCCCACACCCGCCGAGGTGAGGAACAGCTTTGCCAAGCAGTCTGGCGTGGAAGGCTCCAGAGCCTCCCAGAGCGTGTGGGAGCTTGCCGGGGAGCACTTCAATCACCTCGCCAGGGCCTTGGGAACGGCCCAGCCTGGGTGGGTGTGCTCAGCACTCCCTCCTTCTCCCAGGGCCGGGGGAGCAGAGTCATCAGCGCCTCCATCTCCAAGGGCTCGTGCCCCCAGCAGGGCCTGCCCGGGGCTGGGGTGCTGGCACAGATGGCTCTGCTCCTCACAAGAGCTGGTTCTGCCCCCCACAAGCTCCCTGAGCCCCCAGCAGGGCCCTTGGAACCGGCATTTCCCCAGCCCAACAAAGCCACCCCATCTGCCACTGCAGCCCAGCATCTGCTCGTGGTGCCAGGGCAGCAGCAGAGGAGCCACAGTGCAGGGAGGAGAGGGTGGAAGGCCACCAGCTCCTCCTCAAAGTCACCCCTGCGGGGCTGGCAGTGCCTCGTGGCACGTCTGGATGAGCACTGCCAGGCTGAAGGCCACCACTGCAGATGTGTCCCTCAAATGAAGATAAAGTCAATCAACCTACAGCCATCCCAGCAGGGAATGTGATGGATAGCACAGGGGAGGTCAGTCCAGTCCCTCACTCCATCCATCATCACCCTGCCCTTCCTTTATGCTGTGATTTCCCTGCAAATTAATGAACTGACCCTTTTAAAAATCAAGTTATTTATCTTGACCTTGAGCAGCAGCAACAATTCCCAGTTCTACCCTCCCCCTGCCATGGGATCTATGCATCAGTACAGGCTGGGCTTGGACATAAACTGGAGAAAAAGTGGATTTTGGAGATGATAAACCTGATTCTGAGCCTGGAACGGTCCTGCAGAACCCCCCTGTGCCCAGGTGCAAAGAGCCAGACTTTTGGCCAGGGAAAAAGCTGGTGCCAGTTGAGTGAGGACAGCTTGCCAGCAGCCAAATGCTGCCAAAGCTGGGATTCAGGCCCTTACACGCAGCAGCTTTGACAAAAACACATTCCAAACTTTCTTGAGGCTCCAGGGGAAAAGGGAAAACAAAAAAAACAAATAACACCCGGCAGAAGAAATAACAAAACAAAACAAAACAAAAAAAAGCCCTGAAAAACCCCAAACACAGCACGGAAATCGCGTTTCCTTTCCAGGTGACTGAACAACTCTTTTGCAAGACAGGAAAAACTCTTTCTGTTCCACTCCTCAAATCAGGGAAATAACACACCCATCCAGCTCCAGGGGCACCCACACCTCGACGCAGCGCTGAGGAAGGGGGACAGATGGAGGAAAGGGGTTTGGGAAGCTGCTGGATCAGTTCCCCATCCTAAATCAGAAGCCAGAGGGCAAACTTGGCTGCTGCCACGCTCTGGGGAGTGCTTGTTTGCAAGGTGACTGAGCTGGGCTGGCGGGCCTTCCCTCGCCCCGTTACACACTCAATAATTCATCAGGCCAAATGCATAGATAATTGATGGCAATGAGCACGCACGGCCGGCAGAGGAGGAGAAAATAAAATCACTAATCAGCCTCTGGAGAGGTTTGAACATATTCAGCTGGATGTGTGTGTGTGTGAAGTGCTGGGATTCGCCGCGTTTCTCCTTCGCTGGCAGGGCAGGGATAAAGCTTGGGGTGAATCCTGCTGTTTTCACACCCCGTGCCAGATCTCCCAGTGCCCACCAATCCGTGCTGACACCTCCCAGGGGCAGCCAGCACCCGAGCAAGGATTAGCTGGATAGGTTGCAGCTTGCCCACTCGCATTTTATTCATGAGTTTTTGCGGTGTTATTTTTTGTCAGGTACCAAAAAGGGCCCAGCCGTGTGCCAAAGACATGTTGGTGCCAAGACCTCATTAGTGCAGACCTCGGAGATCCTACTGCTCCACCTTGGCCTCTGAAGTGGTTTGTGTTGATGCCTTTCCCCACGATCCCAGCCCCAGATATTCACCGAGGCCTCGGGGGCACCGTGCACAGCTCGGGGTGCCCTGAGGCCCACGGGCTGGGAAGGAAGGTTTGCACTCCCTGGGTGTCAGGGGCAGCAGGGACACAGCAGAAGTGGCAGGTGGTGCCTCTTGGACCTGAAATCTCTTTCTCCTAAAAGCCCAAGAGGTGTTGTTCCAGCGAAGCTCCCACACTTGCAAATCAAGTTCTTGCTCCCCCATATAGAAAGCTCTGGAAATGATCTCCAGGCTCTGGGTGAGCTCTGTCACAACCTCCCTCAATGCCTCTTTGTTAAGAGCCATGTGAACTCCACTCTGCTTTGCACAACCTTGCCTCTGCTGAGCCTCTCAGCGATTTCTCTCCCTCCTGTTCCCTGATACTCATCTCCCCCCCAGGGCACTGAAACAGCCCTTGGCAGGAGTGTGATGAGCCACCCTTTGGTGTGGCAATATCATGACTGATGCAGGTGTCACAGGGATCGCTCCTGGTAGGCTTGGGCACAGCAGCTGGGGTTTTGCAGAAGGACAAATCAATGCACCACGCTTCAGCCTGCACAAACTCCCACAAAAAGCACCTGATTCTGTGACAGGGGCAAGGATGCCCCGTCCGTGGTCTCGTGTCCCTCACAGACACTGCAAGTTTTCCATGAAGGAAAAGGGGGATGGAACAGCAGCTCAAAACTTTCCGCTTGGTGACACTTCAAAATGTCTCTCCTGGTGTTCCTGAACTCATCTTTCCAAAGGAAAACAAGGATCTGAAACGCAACTCTTGTGGGGCAGAGCATCCAAGAGCCCAAAGGAACAGGCCAGGTGTGTCAGGCAGGGTGGGAAATGGGAAAGAAGATCCTAAATCCCAGCAGGGGAATTTCAGGTGGCAAAAAGCAAAGGTGTGAGGTGGCGCTTGGCCAAGAGATTGGGGTTAGTACCTCTGCTCTTGCCAGGGAGGCTTTGCATTGATTGCCAGGCATTTAAATCAGGATTCTGCTGCTCTTCCAAGAGCACAGGGCCTGCCTCGCCCTGCTGGGAGCCCGTTGCAATGAAGGAGTGGGCTCCAGTGAGTCAGTGGGCTCCAGTGAGTCACCCCAGGCCCTTCCTGTGGCAGCAAACTCTCACTGGAGGTGTCTCTGTCATCCACTGATTCACTCCTGCAGAGCTTGAGCACCACAGGGATTGTAAAACTTGAGTTTCCAACACCAGGGGAGGGGGAGCCTTAGAAGGAAGATGAGAGAGATGTGGCAAGATTATAGCTCCAGGTGACATGGCTGCACATGAAAGGCCTGAGATAACACTGGGATGGGGTGGGGGCACCCCAAGAGAGAAACTGCACGCCCAGGCATCCCTTCCCCCTTCCCAGTGGGAGCTGGGAGAGATTTATGGGAGCTGTCGGGAAATGGCAGCGTTGTACAATGGCCCGCCTGGCCCTCAGCCAAATAAATCCTCTCAAACAAGAAAGGACTGGGCTGGGCTTTGGCTTGCAAATGGGAAACACGGGGCCCTCTCCTCGAGGTCACTGGTTCAGACCCAGATCCAGCCCATGGCAGCAGCAGAGATGATTTTAACCCAGGACCAGTCAATGGTTTGTATCGAGCGAGGTCTCCAGCCAGGCCATCATTGGCTGCCTTTGGGACAAAGCCTTCTCCTGCCTGTGCAGGATTTCCTCTTGGGGTAAATGGAGCACAAAGCAGCCTCAGGAGCCCCTTGAATGAAAGCTCTTCCCCAAAGGGCCTGATCCATCGATGCTCCACTTATTCCCTGTTACACTTTGGGAAATCTGGTCACTGAGCCACCGCTGGGATTGACACACAGGCCCCAAGCAAGAGCAAGGCTGTGCTTGTCCCAGTGCTCCTCGTAGAAAGAGATGAAAGAAAAGCAGAGGCCAGGGTGGGATGTGCCACAGATTGAAGGGACAGGGACGACCACCAGACCAGACCATGAGTTTTTCCACTTTGCATGCAGAGCAGAGGAGTGGGATGGGAACAGCAGCCTGCCTCTGCTCCCAGCTCTCCCTCCCTGGCTTTCTCACAGCTGCTTTGCTTCACCCCCCAAGTCACGGGGAGGGGAACATGCCCCATGGCAAAAGCAGGGAGGCTGGCAGAGCAGGGAAAGAGCTGACACAGCACTGGGAAAGGCCTTCCTGCAATAAAAGCAGGAAAGCCCATGCTCAGCAACAAAGCACAAAGGCTGCCGTCCCCTCGGCCCGCCCCAGCCGCACGCAGCTAATCCTGCACCCAGCTGCCAGCTCCCACACACCTGAGAACACACCTGAGCACACCCCGGGCCTGCTGTGCCCCCGTGCTGGGCACTTGGTGCATTTTCCCCTCTCCTTTTGGGCTGGATGTGACTCCAGCTCCCTCCTCAGCTCTTTTCCCACTGTGTGCTCTTGCTCCCACCTGTCCAGCGCCCGGTTTCACAACTCCAATCTCCTTTCTCCTGTAATTTCCACGTCACATCTCCTTCTCTCCCCGCTGCCTGTCTCCAGGATTGCCTCTCCAGCTGGTCAATGCTTGTGCCTTTCTTTGATTTGCCCTCATTCTGTAGCCTTAAAAATCTTCCCATCCCTCTTGTGTTTGCACCACCACCACACCCCAGCCCACTCACTCGCTTCTTCTCATCCCCAGCCACTATTCCACCAGTGGATATGTCCAGGATGACATTCTGCACTAGGAAAAGCTGGCCAGGCAAAGACAAAGAACCAAAAATCCAAGACTTTTCTCCCTGGAATCATCTCGTTGCCTGCCAGCAAGGAAAAAACCAAGGTCTTTTTGCTTACCAATTCTAACCTGTAAGCAAAAGAAAGGGGACCACAAGGAGAGCCAATGCTTATTTGGTGGTTGGGTGGGGAAGAAAAGCTGGAAAATCAAGTGTGGAGGAAGGGAAAGGAGCTGGAGCTTTGAGAAGAGGGAAGCTAATTAAGCTGAGACTGTCCTGAGACCTTATCTTGATGGGCTGAGTCCCTAAATGCACACGAGTGTTTTCTCTGCTCTGCCTCCCTCTTGGACTTCCTTGTTGCCTTGGATGTTGTTCAAGTAGTTCTGGTCCAGTGCTAAATCTCCTGGCTATTAGAGCCCTCCAGGTGCTAAGGAGGAGGGATTTAATGAGGAGCTGTGAAGAGGGGATCAAGATAGTAACCCATGGAGAGCCTCATTTCCGAAATGAGAGAACTTGAGACTGAAGAGATTCGGTAAAAACAAAAATAAACTCGATGGCACAGAAAAATAAGAGGACATCAGCTCCTTCCTTCCCTCGCTGGTCTGTGGGAGCTGGAGCAGGAAATGGGGGAGCTCTCAGGGCTGGAGCAGGAATGATTCACTCGCCTCCACAATGGGAACGGGACAAAGCCGAAACTCTGCTGACTCAGGCGTGACTTCAGCGCCAGGGTTAATAACTGGCAGCCTCCTCTGGCTGGCCCCAGCGGCCAATTCCCTCTGTCCCCACTCAAACCAAGCCTCTTTCATCAGGAGAGATGCCCGGTCACAGGAAATTATCAAAGATCCAAACGCTGGTCCCTCCATCCAAAACGTGGTGAAAAACGCGTCCCTGCCAAACCTCGCTGCTGCTGGCCAGCCCTGTAATTTTCAGGGAGAAGATCAAAACTCTGACTTTTCTACGGTTGAGATGTATGTTTAACAGTCACAGCTTTCTGCCTGTGGTTTTGCTTTCCTCCCATTATCTCTCAGGATATAACATACTGCTGATATCTCACTATCTCCCCGAAGTTAAAAAGAAATGTTTCCTCCTCTAGCAAGCGGGAATGCCACGCTCTGTTCTTCTGCAATTTGTTTCGGAAGACAGAAACAAGCGAGGTGTTTTTTTTTGTAACCAGGGGAATGTGATATACGTTCTGGCGGCTGACAAGTAGGGAAAAGCTTTGCAAACAAGACAAATGCAAACATGGCACCAACAGATGCAATGGACAGACACCCTTCGCTGGCTCCCTGCTTGTGATTTCTCTTTTAGTGTGTTTTTCTCTTGCCCTAGAGATATCTCTGCAGGGAAGTGGGAAAGGTTCACACCTCCCAACTTTCTCTGGGTTGTTTAAGGATTCCTGCCCGTGAACAACAGCCCTGAAAGAACAGCGAGTACAAATAACCCCAAATTCAGTGCCCTGCTTGATTTCCAGCCTGCTGCTGCTCAGCTTCCTTATCATCAAACCCCTGTGCAAGGAATTTCTACAAATTTCACTTCTCCCCGGGTTTATGATGTCCACGGAGCAGAGGCAGACACAGCTCCAGTCCTACCTGGGCCCCATCTGCAGGAATCGCTCTGCATATTTATGGAAAAAGCTTTGCATCTTCAAAAGGCTTTTCAAACAGCAACTAATTAATCCTCCAACAGCCTGAGAGGCAGGAAAGCGTTATTGCCCCTGCTTTCAGGGGTGGGGAAATCAGAGGTGCTGAATGACAAAGAGATGTGCCCAAGGCCACCCAGGCAAGCACCGGCAATCTCACCTGGAGAGAGGTGGGGATCTGCAGAGGATGGTGGCAATTCTCACCTGAGGAAGCAGGGATGGAGGCCCCACAGTCCCACCCACCCCTCATGCAAATGGCAAAGTCACCCTCATTTCCATGGCCGAGGAAACCGGGGGAGATGAGGTGGAAAATCCATTTAATAGGCAGAGCGTGGAAATCTAAACATTGCCCAGTCAAGAGCTCCACTAAAGGCTCCCAAAATGTGGCTCATGTTTTTCTCAACCATGAGCAAACCAAATCTCTGAGGTTTTGTGCTAAGGACATGCCAAAAATTAGGAGAGACTTTGAGGCTCAGGGTGAATGTCCCCCATTCACCCTCTGAGCAAAGCCAGCCCCACATTTCTGAAATATTCCACATACTGAAAAAGAGTGGGGCTAGATTAGATTTGTGGAAGAAATTCTTTACTCTGAGAGACTGGCACAGGTTTCCCAGAGGAGCTGTGGATGCCCCATCCCTGGAGGTGACCCAGGACAGGTTGGATGGAGCTCTGGACAAGCTGGGATAGTGAGAAGTGTCCCTGTCCATGGCAGGGGTCATCCTGTGACCCCCGTGCTGGGTGGAGATGCAGCTCTCCCATCAGTTAAGGTCCCAACCTCCATGCAGGCTGTCAGAAGAATGATTGCTGGGCTTAGAGGGGCCTGCAAGAGCCAGGACTGTAAACAAGTGATGAGACCACCCATTAAAGGCAGGCAGAGCATGGGGAGGGGGGAGGAAAGCAAGGAGGGAGGGTCAGAGCCCTCCCAGCACGGGTCACGCTCCCTGCCCCATCCTCTGGGGTGCCTGGGCTTTGCTTTCCTGGGACAGCCCCTCTTCCCTGCCCAGAAAGGTGAGGGCAGCCAGCAAGGGCTCAGAGAGACAGAGCTTCAGAGCAGAGGGCGAGGCAGGAGGAGCAGGGAATTCTGCAGGAAAAAAAGATGATTTGTCCTGCAGAGTGTTCACAAACTCCCATTTCCCTCTGGACACCTCTCAGTGGGAGCATTGCTCCTTCTGCTGAGTTAACTGGGGGCTCAGGCTCAAAAGCTGTGTCCCCTTAGTGACTGCAGTGCAGTGAAGGACACAGGTGAACTTCCAGGAAGAGAAATGAAGGATTTCTCCACGCCCCATTATCCCATTCTCCAACAAGGTGGCTTTGTGCTTCCAGGTAGCCCCAGGGAGGAGCTGGGTTGTGCTACAGCACAAATTAGGGGAATTTGATAACAAATGCCCCTCAGGAGGTGGAGTGACACCGGTGCTGAGTGACACCAGTGCCCAGGGACAAAGGTGTCCCTTCAAACACAACCCTCTAAACTGGGCTGCTTTTGGGGGCCTCTCTCAGGGTGTTTCACCTTTATCCCAGACCTGCCCGAGCAGGAAGGCTGGGATCCCAAGAGCTCTGACAAGTCTGAACCCCTGTGGCAGGCTGGAATCACACATCTGCCCCAAAACTGTCCCCCAGGTCTTGATTCAAGAGAGACAAGCCAGCAGCAAAAAGCAATCAGCTCCCCAGGGAGATCCATGGACAGGCAGCAGGATGGAGCAAGAGCCAACATTCCCAATCCCAGCCCTGGATTCTCAGGGTTAAACAGCTCCGTTGGCCTTAATTGACAGATTTTATTGACTTTCATGGTGATTTCATTGACTTTTTGTTCAACTACATCAGCACCAGGCTCCCTGTTTCCTTCTCAGGGAGCAACAAGCCACGTGCAGAAGGATGTGGATGCCAGATGGATTTCCCTGGGCCCCTGGGGAGAGCTCCAGGGAGTCATCCTGCTCTTCCAAAGACCAGGAGGTCAGCTCCTCTCAGGGGATTCTTGTGTGCTTTGTCCCAGCTCAGACTGGGGGCTGCCACAAAAATGGAAAGCATGCTATGAAAAAAAAAATAACCAGAGCTGGTGGAAAATTTTCCAGCACAGCATATTTTTCTGATGGAAAGTGTCACTTAGTCCAAGCCAAAACCATCTACTGGAACGTGCTGATTTTGGCAAAATTCAATTTAAAAAAATAAAAATAAAAGCAAGCAGTCCTTTTGATAAGTTTGAAATGGTTTTTCCTTGTGGACTCTCTTTTCTTTTAAATGGCATTATGGTAAAACACCCACCAGGAGTGCAGCCAGGATGGGACGCTTTGCTTGCGATGGAATGGGAACATTTTGGATGAAGCCAGGCCAGAGCTTCCTTTTGAAATTTCCTTTCTGTGGAAGTTTTGAAACGACAGCCTCAAAGCAGAAGGAGAACTCCCTCTGAAACGCCCAACACCCCCCCTCTGCCAGCCCCTCCTGCCTTACTCATCCCCAGAGCTGACCTTTCCAACAGCTCTCCCCCCCAAACACAAATCACCTCCCCGTGTCTCTCCCCACCTTCCCTTTCCACAGCCCACTCCAGGCTCTGATCCATCTGGATTCAGCCTCTCCCGGGTCTCATCCCACCCTGTCCCTGGGTCAGGAGTTTTCTGGGGGCCTGGGCCAGCCCTCCAAGCTGTGTGGGACCCACAGCCCCACTCCAGCACCTCTCCCTTTGGATTCCCTGTCTATTCCTCCTTCCTGACAGACGGATCTGCTCCCACCCTGCACCTGCCTGGTGTGCCCACTTCCTCCTCCTCCGTCTGCTGCTTGTGCCTTTCCACTCTCTAACAACTCCAGGGGAGGCTGGTTGAGAGAACTCCTGTTCCTTTCAGATTTGGGGGCAAAAAAAGAGGGAAAAAGAGAGAGAGAACACAAACCAGACTATTGCATTTTTTAGCAGACATGACAATATGGACACAGCTCCTCCAGAACGCTGTGCATATTTTAAGACAAACTTTACCCCAAAAATGTCAGCCAGCTCTCCTGGTGGGAGGAAAAATGAAGGAATGAAAGGGTCCTTCATGTTTCCAGCAGAACTTTTATCTTGGGAAAGCTGGAAAATCCTGAGAACCTTGCCCAACACAGCACTCTGCTTGCCCACTGCCTCCCCCAAGAGCTGCAGGGAGGATGGATGCTCCAAAATACCACATTTCCCACAGGAGCAGCTCTGTCCTCCACCAGGGGAGTGCCCAGGATGGGAGAAATGGCTCTGGAGAGAAAACACTGGAGGCTGAAGCAGGGAGGCCTGGAGAGGAGATGGGCTGGGCTCTGCCCAGAGAGGTTTTGGACTCTCCATCCCTGGAATTGTCCAAGGTAAGGCCGGATAGGATTCATGGGAAGCTGTCACTGCCTGTGGCAGGGTGTGGAATTAAATGGTTTTTAAGGTTTTTAAAGTCCCTTCCAACCCAAAGCATCCTGTGCTCGACCTCCCATGCCAGGACCACGAGCCAGGTGAGGAGGAGCTGTGCAGAAAGAATCCCTGGGAGACAAAAGCTCCCCCACAGAAGGATGGGAGCAGCCTGGCTGTGGCTGCCCTTGGTGCCCCACCACATCTGGCCACGGCAGCTGGGCTGGGGGTGCTCCCAGGCTGCACAGTGTCACTTGTTTGTCACCCCTGCTCGAGCTAAGAACTGCTCACAGCTGTCTTTACTTGTTGCTTAGGGACCAGAGTGACAGAGAGAACACAGCTGGATGCTTGGCTACCTAAGGAGATGGATGGGAGGTTATAAATAGCTAATGGCAAGAGGAAAGAGGACAAAAAGTCCCATTTCCAATTTGGTAAAAAACTGACCAGAATAGTAGTGGAGGAAGACTTCCAGAAATAAGGACATGGGTATTAAATGAATGGAAAATGAATTAAAAGAGAAGACAGGGAAAAGAGACTAAAAGGAGATTGTGAACCTGTTTGAACAGTAATTGTCCCATCTGGAAAAAGGGTTTATGGGTGCCACAAACCATTACTGGAGGTAACTTCAGAGTGACAAGAGGCAGTGGAGAAGGGAGATAAGTGTGTAGATAAATGTCATTAACCCCTGTTAGGGCAGGGGTTAGAGGGTTCAAAGGCTCAGTCTGCAGTGAAGGGTGGAGGTCTCAGGGACAGGCTTTCCTGTAAAAACTCTGAGAGGAGGCAGTAAATAAACCACTTGTTCTTCCAGGCTTGAGAACCTCCTGCTGGTGATGCTGTCACAACACCAGGGCTGTGACAGTCACAGGCAGCTCTCAGCAGATCAAGAAAGGGGAGAGGAGATCAATCCAGGTGTGCCAAGGTGGATTCTACATCTGAGGTCATCCTGTGCCCTGACCCAGAGGGATGGAGCAGGCAGAGCACAGAGGATGAGAAGGATGTGCCCCAAAGGGAAAGGGAGAGCCTTCCTTTAGGGGAGGGACACACCTTCACCAGGAGAGATCCCATCAGAGAGGAACAACAGCTCTGGAAAGGAAAATAACAGGCTCTTGTCAGGGTGAGCTGAGAGGGAGCCCAGTGTGATCCCCACGGCTCTCCCCAGCCCTGTGGGCAATCCAAATCAAAAAACACTCAGCCAAGCACTGGGATATTCTGCTGTGGACGTCCCCAAGAGAGGGACTCAGACAGGGAAGCAACACAAAGCCCAAGAGGAAGAGGAAGTTTACAGCTGTCCTCAGAAAAGTCAGCTCCTCTCAGAGCTTCCACGTCCCTTGGGAAAGCACAACAACTCATCTGCAAGTCTGCACAGCGCCCTTTGGGAGCTGGAACCTCGGGCCTCACAACTCAGTGGCAAAGTGTGAATCCAAAGTAATTGCACTGTTTGCTCTGGGAATACTCCAGATACACTTGGCATAACAGAGAAACACTCAGAATTCTCTCCTTGTAGGATCTACAAACCCCCTGTTCTTTCACACCCCTAGGATTTTCTCTTCTCCCATGCCTTCTTTCTTTCCATTGCCCTGATTTTAGAAAAAGGCATTCAAGTCTCTGCCTTCACTCTCTGCCTGTGTAATGAAATCTTTTTATCCTCCAAACCTGCCTTGCAGAGAGGGGTTTCTCTGGAGCAGGGTCCCTTGGGCATAAAGACAAACGATCTGCAGGCTGGGGCTGCAGGGTTAAACCATTTTAATTACCTGCAAGCAGAGCACCAGCCAAGGAATGGCCAATGTGCAAAGCAAGCCCTGCTGTCCCAGAGGCTGGGATGTCTCACCAGGCTCCTGCTGATCCTCTGGTAGATTAAATTCTTGGGTGAGAGCTGCCCCACACTTTTATGGCAGTGGTGATAACTTCCCTGCACCCTTGCTTGGGTGCCTGAGATCCCAGAGCTGTGCAGCTGCAAGCCTCCCACTTCAGCAGGGTTTGAAGTTGTTGCTTTTCCATTCCTGACACAGCAGAGAGGCAGATCCCTCGCCTCTATCTGTCCCCATCCTACCAAGCCCTTCCCAGCAGTTCCCCGTGGTCCCCTCCTATCCCTACATCTTCCTCAGATGCCCACAGCGAACCCAAGGGAAGGAAAATGGTGTTTGGGTGTGTTTATATGTGGGCAGAGGGAAGGGAAGGAGCAGATCTTTCCCAAGGGAGTCAGCAGCTCTTCCCAAGCAGGAATGGCCACTTGGGTCACCCTGGCTTTGTGTGAAGGTGTCTGAGGCTATGGCAGAGAACCTTCCCACTGGGAATTGTGCTGTCAGAAACTCCTGCATGTGCCTAACTCCCCTCTGCCTCCTTCCCAAGCACTCCACAGGGCAGCTCCAGCAGATCCAGGCAATCCTGTCCCTCCCAGTGGCTCTGCTCACAGACCTCGGTTCCCTGCCTCCATCCCTTCTCCCCCATGCCTGCAGCTACTGGGGAAGCCACAGCTGGGTCCCACGGGACTCAGGGCCCCCTTTCCTCACGTTTCCCTTGCCCTGGTGCATGGGAAGCCGCACCCTGACCTCTTCCAGCTCTGACTTGCTTTCCCAAATTGGGCCGGTTTTGGGCAGGACGTGCCGGGACCTGCCGCCTCCTCCCTGAGCCTTTGAAGGCAGCCACGTAGGCAGCTGCACCCCACAGACTTTGGTGTGGAAAAGCCACAAATCCCTGAGTCACCTGGCTCCAGCCTGTGAAGGTTCCTGTTCCCTCTCTCGGTGGGACAGACAGGCCCAGGACAGCAGGACTCCCTGCCCAGTAAATCCTGGGAAGGCAGGCTTCTGTGCCAGGCTTGGGAACAGGATTTTGGACTCAGGGTGGGAGAAGGAGAGGTCTCTGTGCAGGATTTTGGACTCAGGGTGGGAGAAGGAGAGGTCTCTGTGCAGGATTTTGGACTCAGGGTGGGAGAAGGGGAAGTCTTTGTGCAGGATTTTGGATCCCAGGGTGGGAGAAGGAGAGGTCTCTGTGCAGGATTTTGGACTCGGTGGGAGAAGGGAAGGACTTTGTGCAGCCTGCTGTGAGAAGGGGGAAGGGGACAAGGGACAGAGGGATTCCTGGTGCCACAGCAGATAACCAGAGCAGATTGCTCCCTGCAGGGCAAGCCCCAGATGAGGGGTGTCTGGTGTTCTCCAGCCTCAGCAAAGGAATCTGCCTGGTTGGGGGATTCTCCACGCTCAGCACTGAGCCATTTCCCCTTTGCCAGAGCCCCCTGTCCCCCCCAAACTCATTTTCACCCCATTCATTCACGGAGGGTGAGCTGGGAGTGGCAGGCAGGGCACAGAGCAGGGTGTGTGCCCAGGGAACGTTTTGGGGAAGAGGAAACACGTGCTGTATTCCGAGCACACACGGCCGCTCCCAGGGCTCGGGACAAAGCTCTCCTGGATTTCCGCAGCCCCGGCTCCCAATCCCCCACCAAGGCCATTTTCTCAGCCAGAGGGACAATGGAGACCTGACATAAACAATCCCACAGGATCAGCACATGGATACCCAGCCCGCCCCCACGGCCGCCTGGCCTCCCCCTCAGCCGAGCTGAGGCCAGCAAGACACAATGTGTAATTAGGTTAATGAGCTAAGCACGGATTTTAATTGGGATTCCCCGATTTACTGGTCTATCTCCTCCTTTTGTTTTACTGCTGGTGCAGGTTCCTAAAAGCTGCCCTTGCTGAAGGCCTTGATATTAGAAAGGTCTTACGGATCTTTAATTGTATTTAATCATCGAGGTAATTAATGATCCTTGAGCAAAATGGAGATTGCATCTAGAGTAGTTCCAGTCTTGCCCTTCAGCATCTGTTGTGTCTGGGCACAGGAATTCTGCAGGCACGCAGGAGAGGGGTTCACACAGAGCGAGACAAAAGGATGAAGAGGGAGGAGAGCAGTGGGAAGAGAAGGGGCTGGGGGGAAAAGAAAGCACATATGAAATGGAGAAGGAGCCGAGTAGAAGTGGGGAAAGGGAAACAATGCCATTCCTTCTCCTCACAGACAGGAGCCATTCCATTTCCACAGTGCTGGCTCAGAGGGGGTGGCTGCTGCTTCCCTGTGCCCCCAAAATGGACAGCCTTGACCAGCACTCAGTGCTCAAACTCCCATGAGACAACCACCTGCTCCTGCAGTTCCCCTTCCCCATTCCTGGCTTCACACCTGTTTCTTCTCAGGCAGACATCCCCAAAGTTCAAAACCTCGAGCTGGAACGGGGCAGAGGCAGAAGGGGAGTGATGGGCAGCAAGTCCCAGCACGTCCCCTCTCTCCCAGGCCACAAACCCAACCCTGCTCCCAACCCCTCCGCTTCTCCCAGAGCACAAACAAAGCCTGTCCAACCAGAAACGGGGCTGCCTGCTCCAACCTGCCCCAGAAAGGCAGATTTAGTGAGAAATGTCACAGGCAAAGCAGCAAGGACGTGGAATGAGTCCCCCTGTGCCCTGGGATGTATCAGAGGTGTCCTGAGCACAGGGATGTGTGAGCAGGGAGCTGGAGGGGGCTGTGCTGGCTTCTTGAGGAATGTCCCCTGGCTCCCAGCCCCAGTGACAAGAGATGGCTCAGCCCAGGAAAAGCACTGCCCTCCCCTCCTCCAGCCCCAGCGAGGCTGAACGCAGGACAGGGGCACAAATTGCACATGAAGCAGTGCAGCCTGGTAGTGGGGTGACATTTGGGACTGCACGAGTCCTTCCCAAAGGAAAAATCCATCTGCCACGGCAGATCCACCCCTCTCATTCCTATTCTGGCGGGCTCTGTGTGCTAGAGCAGGAGTGAGAGGTCCCAGCATGGAGCTGGAATGAGCCTGCTTTTATCCTGTCACTATAAATGAGCCCCAGCGTGGCTCCAGATCGAGCCCAGATAAGCTCTGGGATTTGGGAATTGCACAGAGGAGTTGTTGGGCTGGGCTGGCATTTCCAACTGCCCAGAAACTGGAGTCGGGGTGAAGGGTTGGGGGCACAGATCCCCCCTCCAGATCCTGAAAACCCAGTTGTTCCTGGAAACCTGGGGCTCTGTTACCATGGGAAAGGCACTGAGCAGAGCCAGTCCTGACTGGGAATCTGCCCCTTCCCACTCTGGAACGAGCTGCCTTCCCAGGCAGGTTTCAGCTTGCTTGGGCCCTCAGCTTGGCGGATCTCATTTCTGCTGTTTTCTTCTCCTTTATTGCCTCCTGATCTGCCCCAGGGCTTGAGAGAGGGCTGCCTCCTCCTTTGGAGCATTAGCAACCCTGCCAATTTTCCCCACTTGGAATATTTCATGCACAGGCCCTTCTTTCTCCCACGCTCCCTCCCCATCCACCTTCCCCATCCCACGTCCAGCTGTGGCTCCTGTGGCACTGGTGCCTCCCTCCAGGTGCTGGCACAGCTCAGGTGGTGTCCCTGCTCCCTCCTGGGCTTCACCCCTCCAGCCACAGCACGAGGGAGCAAATGGGAACACGAGATGGGAGATACAGGGAGAGGCAGAACGCTGGGAGCTGCAGAGGACAGAGT
Organism: Thryothorus ludovicianus; assembly: GCA_013397245.1. Lineage (NCBI taxonomy): Eukaryota > Metazoa > Chordata > Aves > Passeriformes > Certhiidae > Thryothorus > Thryothorus ludovicianus. The sequence continues at coordinate 139,691 of VZTB01009978.1, forward strand.
GACACCCAAAAATTGGGGACATAGAATGAGCCAGCACAGAGGGGACGGGAGGGGAGGAAGTCACAGGCCTGTCCACAGGGAAAAGGGGGGGAATAAAGGACTGGAAGATTGGGAAAGCCTGGCCACAGATGCTGGGCTCCCACAAAGCCCTCACGCTGGCAGAGCAGGGTCCAGCCTCCCTCCCAAGGCTGATCTCCACAGCCCCTGATCCTGGGAATGGCTAAGCTGATTGCAACAGCCCCGGAGATCTGCATCGAGCCTCTCCTCCCTCCCAGCACACAAGATCAGGCCGCCTGATTGTGTCATTTATTCCCCCGTAAACAAAGCAGCCAAAGGAGAAACCCAGCCCAGAAAGGAGAAACTTTCCTGGAGCCTCGGCTGGGCCAGGCAGGAGGAGCAGAGCAGGGATGAGGCTCCCCGGCCTGACCTCACCAACATCATCCTCCACAGCCAGAGCCCAGGGGGCAAAGACCCCTGGTGGCTCCATCCTGCCCCACAGGACCCAGAAAAAAGCCTGGAAGAGAACACAGCCAGCCCTTTGTGCTTCAGGGCAGGGAGGAGCTGCCCCTTCCAGATGCGTTCCCTGCTGCCCCCACCAAGAACTTTCCCTGGGCTGAACGGCAGGCCCGAGGTCCAAACCCAAAATCCGCAGCAGGAGGGCTCAAATCCTGCTGCCAGCTCACAGGGGTTGTGTTATACCCCACCAGGGAGCTGCTGCCAGCAGCTCACACCTCCTGTGGGGATGCAGGCTCCCAGATTCCTGCAGATCCCTTCCAGTTTGGGATATCCTGTGGTTCCAGGACTGCTGTGACTTGGTCCCACTGTCACCAGGCCATGGTGTCCTGCCGTGGAGGAGATGCTGGGACATCCTGAGGAGCAGGGGCTGGGCCCCTCTCTTTGAGAACCTCACCCTGTGCCCCAGCTCTGTGCCCCAGATGTTTTGGGGCGTCCCGAGGGGAGCCTGGAGCTGTCCCTGGNCTGTTTTGGGGAGCTCCCCCTCAGCCAGGGCTGCCCTGAGGGGAGCCTGGAGCTGTCCCTGGAGCTGCTCAGCCTGGCTGTGGTGCCTCACCCAGGGCTGGAGGGTGATTTCCCTCTCCTGCCAGCAAAGCACTGGCTCTGTCCTCAGCTCTGCCCTCCCAGGAGGAAGGGGAAGAGGCTCTGGCAGGCTCAGAGACAGCACACAGACACCTGACTCACACTTCCCATGTCTTTTCCCTTTCTCCCACCCTCCCCAGCACCTCTGGCTCTGCCTTTCTGGCACCTCTGCACACAACAGCATCGCTGTGCCGTGCCAGGAAGAGCAGCCTGACAAATTCACAGGAGGGAAATTCAGTGTACAGGGAGCCAGGGGTGTGGGAAGGGGAGGGCAGGGGGGACTCACTTGGCCCTGTCACACTGCAGGAAACACTTGCCTGTCAGCCCTGCCTCGAAAACTCTGCACTTCACAAACATGAACGCAAAGACATCCAGCACAAACAGGAGTTTTTAGCCACAAACCAGAAAAAGCCCTCACTGTCCTTGCTTGGTGCTGCCAGACGAGGAAGGATCAGGCCAAAGCATGCAGAGATTGTCTGAAAACTCCTCCTGATCCACTGCCTTCGTTTTTGCACTGTGGTGGAAACAGAGCAAGGGATCTTGAGGGAGGCAGAGAAGTCACTGGCTGAATGCATAGCCTATGAAACCTTGCCAAGTCACTGAGAAACCTCTGAACCACTGCTCAAATAGATTCTAAATGGAGTCCCAGGCCTTCCTACACCGAGGGTGATGAAGAATAAAATGAACTGAGAGCTTTTAACGCACACACTGAGCACAAATGCCTTTTTAATTGATAATGCAGGAGCTGGAGCCAGGGGACTCATTAGCATGTTTTGGCACCTCTCAGAAATGCAAGATTCTGCCCAATACTTGTGTTAAATGACACATTAACAGGAGCAGGAGTGCAAGAGGAGTGCAAGGACTCACAGCAGCTCCAAGAACTCCAGAAGCTGCTGCCAGAATCCATCTCTCAGAGTCCACCTATGGAGAGCAGCTCCTGCAGTGCAGACAGCAGCTCCCAGCTGGCTCGTTTGCCTTGGATTGTCCCCTGGGAGCTGTCCCAGAGGAGCTCTGGGCTGGGGATCACCTGCAGTGAGCACAGGAGATGATGGTTCAGCTTCAGCCCAGCCCTGTGTCACCCCCAGCTTTGGGAGGCTGTGTGTGTGCCCTGTCCACCCTGGCTGGGTGTTCTGCTCCTCATTCCCCTGAGGAAGCTCTTCCCAGCCTTGCTGTCACATTTCTGTGGCTCCTGGGACCGTGTGGGAACCCAGGCAAGGAGATGAATCTTGGAGAGACTGTAATTACTTCTGTCAGATTAATAAATTAATAAGTCTCCCATTTATCCTCCAGATTTAATTTCCAATCCTTGCGTTTTCTCTTGCTGTCATGCAAACACACCACGGGAAAATATGGGAAGGCACAAGAGAAGCAGGAAAGGGGAGAAGGAGGCTCCAAGAAAGGGCCACCTTCCCCACTGTGAAGCTGCTAAGCATCTCCAAGCCACTGAAATGGCTCCTAAAGTTGCAGAAAGGTGAGAGGAGGAGGAGGAGCAGAAACTCTGCCTTGATGGAAAAACCCAGCTCATGGTGCAGACACCTTCATCTTGGCTCTGTCTGCACTCACTGCAAAGTCAATGAAGAGAAATTCCTAATTCAGGCACTCTGCATAAGAAATTTACCTTAGGCTGGATAAATCTGGAAGTGCCTATTTTTTTTCCTCGGACATGAGGGAGTCTGGATGATTTTGCTCCATTTTCCCCTTTTGTTTCAAAGCAGGGAACTCTCTCAGTGAAATCGAGCCTTTCTCACTGACCTGGACGAGGGGGAGAGCTCTGCTCATCCCCAACCACTGCTAAAATCTCCTGTACAGGAGACCTCAGCCTCTGTTTCCTCAAGGAGCTGCTGAGCTGGAGAAACCATTCCAGGGGAGCCTTTTCTCTTCAGAAATTACTTCTGAAGTGCTGCTCTCCCTTAACCAGGACAGCCAGAGGGGGAACATCAGCTGAGCCTGCCTCCTCCTCCTTGGCACCGCTGGTTCTTGCCCAAATTTCGGAGCAGAACTTCCCTTTCCCCTTCCCCCTTTGCAAATTCCCCCTCTGAGCGAAGTGACACCGGCCTCGGATCAGATTTCAGACTCATCACTTAAAGATGATGCAATTTGGCCAATGCTCAGCCCAGCCTTGGTAAAATGATGCTGGGTCCCACCCCCTCCTGCCCTCCTGGACCAGTCTGAGGCAGAGGCAGTGGAAACCCAGCTGGGTTTGTTGGAGGGCAGGAGGCACTGCAAGGACCTGCCCCTGTTTCCCAGCTCAGCAGAGCTCAAGTGGAGCATCCATGTAGAAATAATAGGAAGGGGAGGAAAATTAGGATCCTACTGTGGGCCATCAGCTCTGTTCCATTCCTTTCCCGCTCCTACATCCCTGGATGACCCTGGATTCCCTGCCTTGCTTGCAATTCCTTGCTGGCAGACACGCAGGCAGGAGGAGGAGAGGCTTCTTGCCAAAAAAATAGGTGGTCAGAGCAGGAATAGGAGCAGAGACATTAGAGAAGCCAATGGAAAGCTCAAAGCATTCCTCTCCTGTGCATCCCAGGCAGCAGGACGCTCACCTGGGCAGGTGCAGAGCTAAGCCAGCGCTTTTCCTCCTTATTTTGGGGCAGCAGAAGGCAAATCCCCCAAGGATGGCCGCAACCCACGGCCACATCCCGGGCACAGAAGGTAAAAGATAAAAAAAGCCAGAACAAAAGGCAGCAGCGGCTCCCTGCCCCCTCCTCCCTGCAGATGTCCGCTGGCTGCTGCCTAATCCGCCCGGGCAGCCAGGCAGCAGTGTCACCCTCGGGGGGACAGCGCTGTCCCCTCCCCAGCACAGAGGGGGGGGTCAGCGGCTCATCCCCGCTCCGCCGAGAGCAGGAACAAAGCGCCGGGGCCGGGAATTCAGCGCAACCAGCAGCATTTCCATGCTAATGAGCGCTCCCGGTTCCATCCCGCCGCCCGTGGCAAATTGGAGCGAAAATCCAGGCTTGAGAGGATGCAACTTTTATGTCCGATGAGCGTCGCTGAGCTCCAACACCAATCCTCTCCCTCGGTTTATTTTTAATTGACTCCTACTAAGCCGGAGTGCATTTTCATGCGTTCCAAATGGAGCAGCTGTTGAAACTGAAAATCAGCAGCAGAAAGTGCGGACGTTTCTATTTTGCGGTGTTCACTCCTCAGCGCTCCATTTCCAAACCTCAGCAGCCTGCCCAGAACAAAGGATTGCCTTGGTGCAGAGCATTAACCCCATCCTGAAACCTCCGAATCCCCGTCCTTGCAAGCCTCACGTTCCACTCTGAAACCCTCACATTCCGTCCTCAAAGCCCTGCATCCTCATCTCCTGCATTCCCGACATCCTCATCCTGCACTCCCGACGTCCTCATCCTGTACCCCTTGATATCCCCATCCTGCACCTCTCACATCCCCGTCCTGCACCTCTCACATCCCCATCCTGCAGCCTCTACATCCCAAATCTGCAACCCCTGCATCCCAATCCTGCATCCCTCACTTCCCCATCCTGCAATCCTCCTGTCTCCATCCTGTACCACTCACATCCCCATCCTGCACCCCTAACACCCCATCCTGCATCTCTCACATCCCCTTTTTGCAAAATCTGTATCCCCATCCTGCATCCTCTATATCCCAAATATGCAATCCCTGCATCCCAGTCCTGCATCCCTCACTTCCCCATCCTGCAATCCTCCTGTCTCCATCCTGTACCACTCACATCCCCATCCTGCACCCCTAACACCCCATCCTGCATCTCTCACATCCCCTTTTTGCAAAATCTGTATCCCCATCCTGCATCCCCATCTTGCCTTCCTCACATCCCCATCCTTCCTCCCTCATATCCTCATCCTGCACCCCTCAAATCCCCACCCTGCAACCCCTGCACCCCCATCTCACATCCCTTCCATCCCCATCCTTCAAAACCTGCATCCCTATCCTGTATCCTTCACACCTCCATCCTGCAGTGCCAGCTCTCTGGATTATTACCCCTCCCTGGATCCTGCTCCAAGTGTCACCAGCACGGTGACAACGTGCAGTGCAAGGTGAGCCTGGAAAAGCTCTGTCCCCCAGGCAGGGAGTGCTTCAATCAACAGGGTCAGCACAGTGACCCCGTGCACAACTGACATAGCAAGAATTCCCAGCAGCTCAGAAACAAGGCCTGGCCAGGCTCTGGCCCCTGGAGTGGACAGCTGGACTCCAGGAGCTCATCCCAAGGCTGGGATTTAGCAGGCAGGATGTTGGGATCAGGCACCAGAGCTGACAAGCTGGGGTTTGGTCCTGCTCTCAAATAAAGCCGTGCCCTCCTCCACAAGGCAAACACCAGCTGGCCAAGCCATGGCCAAGCCACTGCTGAGTCCCAGGGGCCAATAATCCCCAGACCTGGCACTGCAGAATGCACTGGAGAGCCCTGGGCATTGCCAAATCCCTGCACCAAGCCCGAGCCAACATGGAACTGCTGCAAATGGGAGCACCTGGGATGCAGCCCGGGAGCTGGGACAGGAGCCCTCAAGCAGGGACTGAGCTGTGGGGGCTGCCTGGCTCTGGGGACACTCAGAATGCACTGCCTGCAAAAAGGGGAGCAGGCAGTTCCTGGGGCTGTGTGCCAGTGCTTTTGCAGGTAGCCTGGCCGTGGAGTCCAGCTGCAGGTGCCTGCTGGAGAGGGTCCTGTCCATAGCAAGAATTGTGAATGGGGATATAAAAGCTCAATTCCCTCCCTCAGGAATTTGCAGCCGGGTTCCTACAGGAGCAGCTGTCCAGGGCCTGGATCCCTAATGCCAACAAACCCAGGGGGAAGCTGGACCCTGGTGTAGGAAGGACATCCTTCTCTCCTTTCTTCCTTGGAGAGCAGAATCCAAACCCCAGGAAGGAGGAGGAGGAGGGGGAGTGGATACAGGTGACACTTTGCTGGCACAAGTCGGCAGGGCTTCCTCTGTAAATAATCTTTCACACCAGGAACCTGCTGAGTGCCAGCCAGTTCAGGTGCTTTGGCATTTATTAGGTTTGCTGGGAGCTGAGGTGTCCAGAAAATCTGTCGCTGACCAGTGTGCTCCAATCTTAAAATAATTGATTAATTAAAAGCTGACCCTGAGCTTTTTTCTGAAGGTCTGTCCCCAGCTCTAAACCCCCAAAAAAGCCATTTTTATCTTTTGCCAACCAAACAAATCCAACTTCAGACCTCTGATTAAATATTAACAACTTTGCACAGACCACAAGCAAGCTCCACAGTTATTTATTGCTCCAAAGGCAGCTGCAGCAAGAAACACAGAACAAAACAAACAAAAACCAGCCAGGAACGAACTGTGTCATCCCACCATCAACAAGTTTCCCTTGTGTGCTTGAGTCAGCTCGGAGCCAGGGGGCATTTCAAGCACGTTTCACTGGGCTCAGAGCTCGGGGACCTGGTGCTCTTGGAGCTCTCCCAGCTCCAGATGCCTCCCAGCACCCCTTTCTGGAGGGTTCCATGTGCTGCTGGTGTCACTGGTCCTCACTTTGGGTCTCACTGCAAAACCCCTGTGATGCCTGGAGATCTCAGTGAGGGTGAATTGGTGACTGGCAGCATTTGTCACCCTTTCATCCCCGTTTCCAAGCCCAATCTGGGGGCCTGGCAGTGACATTTGGGGACACAGGGATGAGATGAGGCTGTACAGGAGTCAGTGTTTGTCCCTGTGCAGCCACAGCCAGGGCCAGGTGTGGGACACCACTGGAACCAAGGTCCAAACAACATCCCTGAGCCCAAAGTTCCCAGTGTGACCCCCCCTTTGCACACCCCATACATCCATCAGGGCTTTTCCTCAGCATCATTCCATCCCCTGGAGCCACAGCACAAAAGGGGACTGTTCCCCATGGTACCCCTAATCGTTACTGGAAATAAAAAAGCAGCTGCTCCTGTGTTTGGGCACTGGGCCAGGCTGGGATCCCCCTCCCCACCTGATTTCCCAGGCATGGGCTCAGGTTTCTGACGCACAGGATCAAATAACCCATCACTCAGGGCAAGATATTATCCCCTATTACCAATTCCAAGCAAACAGCTCTGCTCTCCCCGGGATTAAAAGCCAATTAAAGAACCTTGCTTTTCAAGGGGAGAGGAAGATGAGAGGAGGGGGTTTTGTGGGTTTTTTGTCGGTGTCTGGCTGGTAGGAAATATCCCCCATAAGGACTATTGATGAGTTCTTTTCAGATCACATCGATTTTGCTCAGACCCATTTGGGACTCGTGTTTCTCCAGAGGAAAAGGAGAAACACAAAGAGGACAACAACAAAATCCCCACAAGCCGTATCCTAAAAAAGAAAAAGAAAGAAGTTTTATTTGCAGGAGGATCAATGGTGTTTGCTGAAGTCAGCAATTGGTGTTTTGGGTTTCAAAGCCTTCTCAGGGCAAGGGAGCCTTACTCTCAAGGTGAAGAGCAAGCTCATAAATCTGGGAGAAGCTTCAGGCCCAGAATCTGCTGATTCCCCACTGCAGGGAGGGCAGAGCCAACAGGAAAAGGGCATTTGCTCTGCAAACAAGGAGCAGGATGAGCGCTGGTAAATCCCTGCTCACAGGGGAGCAGGTGACATTCAGCCCTGCTGCACTCAGATCTGGGATAAAGGGGAGCACAAAGGTGACTCTGCACTCACAAGGGCCATGTGAGCACCTGGTTCCTCAGCTCAGCTCCCAGAGCAAGCCTCAGGTCTGATGCTGGGAAAACAAAGCTTGTCTTTCACACTCGACCCTGGCCCCAAAGTCTAAAATCACGAAATGGGTTGGAAGGGAACTTAAAGATTGGCTTCCCACTCCCCTGCCATGGAAAGGACAATTTCCAGGTTCCTCCAAGCCCTATCCAACCTGAAATGCCTCCCATTGCTTCCTGCCCTTCCTTCCTTTGTGTCCAGAGATGTGCCCAGGGCAGGGGGAAAGCCAGAGAGGGGAAAATCTCCAGCTGGGACTGCAGCCAGCACAGCCAGACTCCACCACAAAAGTGCACAGGGAGAACTCAGCCCGGATTTAGGAGGAACAAACAAAAAGCCTCGTCATCAAAACGCCCAGACTGCCTTTGCAGCAAGTGTCCTGCCCAAAAGGAGCCCTGGGTTTGGGATCACAGGATCAGCAGGGTTGGAAAAGCCCTCCTAGATCATGGAGCCCAATCTGTGCCCAAAATCCCCCTTATAACTAAACCACAGAGCTTGGCCCAGCCTGCTCCTGCTGCCCCCCTGCCTCTCCCAGGCTCGCTCTGCTCCCAGTAGCACCAGTTTGGGACCAGCTCCTGCCAGCTCTGCCACTCAGAGCAGCCTTCTGGTGCCAGGGGCAGGGGGACCAGGGGTGTTTAGCACCCCCACCCACCTCAGCAGGCAGGTAGGTGACCCCTCAAGGTCCCCTGCACACCTGAATTATCCTCTGTTTCTATCAGGATGCTAAACTAGCACACAAACATGTCTGTCTTTCTGTCAATCTGTCACTTCGCGTTCGCTTCACTTTCGTCTGTCAAACATTAGCCCAGATCTCACTGTCAACAAGCAGATATTTATTTGTTGTTTCTTCTTTTGTTTGCTTTTTATTCCAGGCCATTTCCACTTGAGATACACCCAGGCAGGCAGAGCCATACGCACACAAATAGCAGGGCACCATTTTCACTCTGTTCCTGGCTTTTTTTGACTGGGAAGACTGGGAGTAACTCGCTCTGACAAGTGACTCTTTGCATTAAAACCAAGCTGCCAGGCTCCTCTTGGGCACACACCTGGGCAAGGTGAGGGATCTGGGCTGGGCAGGGATGATCTTTAAGGTCCTTCCAACCCAAACCAGTCCAGGATTCCATGGGAATGGCTCCAGGGCTGGGGGAGAGGCAGAACTCCCTGTCAGAGCATCCTCACTGCTTGTGAACATGCCAGGGGGGCAGGAGAGCTCCCAGACCTCACCTGAGCAGATCCAGACCTCACCTGCACGGCCCAACCCCTCACCTGGCTGCTGCCACACACCTGGATGGGAGACCCAGCCTGGAGGGGAAGGGAAAGGCAGAGAGCAGGAGGAGCCAGGGGACAGCACAGCCCTGATGGGGGGCACAGGGAGGAGCCAGCAGGATCCCCTCCCTCTCCCCTTCATTTCCACCCAGGATAAAATAAATAAAAAGGAATATTTTCCCTGCCTGGATTCTTTTTCCCGGCTCCCCGGCCCATCTCAAGCCACCCCGTCTCCATGGCAATGGGCTGGAGGAACAGATGGGCCTGGCAGGCAAATCCCCCTTCCAGGAGAATGCTCAGGGCCACACGCCTTGGGGACAGCGAGGTCACCCCTGGCACCCCTTCTCTCCTCCTCAGACCTTGGTGCCACCCTGAGGTGGCTTTGCAAGGAGAGGGGACAGGGATGCTCCCCTCCCGAGGGGCCTGAGATCCACCTGGAGATGGGGAAATCCACATTTCCTCAGACATCTGGAGCATCTCTCCAGCAAGCCTCGCCCCTAAACCGGGGCATTGCACAACAGGACGGGCACAGGGCACAGAATTCCCATGCCTGGAGTGGGTGGGCACAGGGCTCAGCTGTCCCAGACGGATTCATCCACCCAGACTGGGATAAGGAGCGGGGTGGGTGAAGATAAAACTCAGCCACTAATCTCCTTGTGGATTAACTGTCCACGTGGGGCCGTGGTGTGGGGCTTTGGAGCAGGAAAACAACAGCTGAGCCCTGCTGGAGATCCCACAGCTCCTCTGGGATACCTGAGAGGAGCAGCCAGGCCTGTCCTGGGCACCCAGAGAGAGAAGAGGGTGTTCTTTCACCTCATCTTTCACCTCATCTTTCACCTCCTCTTTCCTCACCCTGTTTGCAGATGGAGCTGCAAACCTGATGCAGCTTGTTGTGCTCAGCCCCAGAACTGGTTCCCTTTTTTTTGGGGGGGAAAACAAGCAAGTGTGAAGCTGCACTTCAAAGCCTCCAAAGCTGTCTGGGCCTGCTCAGGTGAGGGACTCTCTGTGGGGAGACACAGGCTGGAGGCATCAAGAAACTCTGCTGCAAAAAAGGGAAAAACACAAAGAAATATGGCTGTTCCTTCAGGAGCTTTAGCACAGGCTGTCTCAGCCTGTTTTCTCCTGAAAAACCCAAAGCAACACTCACCCTCCAGAGCCAGTTTTGGAGCTGTATCCCAACTTCCTTCACCCCACACAGAGCCCCGTGGATCGTGGCTGAGTTCTGCAGCCCTGTCCCCATTCCCAGGGGACAGACAGCTGCTGTGCTCACCCAGGGAGATCCTGGGGCTGGAAGCAGCAGTGCCCAGGGTTGAGGAGCCTGAGGAGGCTGAGGGTGGGAGCTGATGGCGCTGGGAGGCTGCAGGGAGCCGAACCCCTCCTGCCTTCCCTTCCCTCCCCTGCCAGGCTGCTCCCTCCCCACGGCCCTGGCACGCTCTCAGGGGTGCTGGGTGCTGGCCTGGGGGCCCAGCCCGGCCCAACCGGCTCCCAGCCCACACCCGTGGGAAGCTCAGGAGCCCGTCCTGCCTCTCAGGTGTGGCCCTTGGCCCGCGGGCTCCCGCCCGGAGAGCGCTCGGCTGCCAGCTTGGAGAGGCGCAGAGGGAAGGGCAGCAAAGCCCTTCTTGGGGCTTCCTCTCCTTCTCAAGGGCTTCCCAGGTGTTGATTTTTCTGCTGGGGCCTGGAATTGGTGGGTGCAGGAGCAGCTGTGCCCGTGTCCCACCTGCCAGCACAGCCCAGCCTGCCCCACACCCTGCCCCACCAGCCCACCTCTTCCCTTCCCTGTGCTCCCTTTCCCGGATCAAAGCTGCCCTCCCCTCCCTGTACTGCAAACATTATTCAGCTCTGAGATAAGAAGCTCTCCAGCAGCACTTTATTAATCCCACAGGAGGCAGAAAGAAGCCGAGTGAAAAGGGTTTAGTGTGGCCAAGACAGAGAATAATGTTCCACGAAACACCTTTGCAGGAGAGAGCCATGTCTTTTTCCCAGAAAGTCTCCTGGGCAGCCTGAGTAATAATTAACAATTATCGAACTTTAAACCCTCCATCTCTCCCTCCCTGTGCCCTGACCAGGATTTTGTAATAACTCCCCCAGTCTGGAACACTCCCAGCCCGGGGTGCTGGGGTGCACTGGGGCTGCAGGGTGAGGAGCAGGAGGATGCAGACAGACTCTGTGGGCAGGCAGGAGGCAGCTGCTGACTCTGCTGCTTCCCTGCTTCTCCACTGAGCTTGGATGTGAACCTGCCTTCCTTCCTCCAGTGAATCCTGCAGCTCCTTTGGCCACAGAATGAAGTGGCTCTCGGTGGTTTTTCCCAGGGAGGTTTCTCCCAGCCGTGGAATGCCACAGACTCTTGCATATGGCTGAAACCATCATCCACCCAGGAGAGAGACTCGAGAGCTTTTCTAGCACAGAGACACTTCTTTAAACCCATCTGCTGTCTGAGGCAGCCACAGTCGGTGCCATGTGAGGCTCCCACTGGGACAAACTGGGTGGCTCAGCGGGCCTGGGTTCCATCCCTTCCTGGTGGAAGGACCGCAGAGTTTTGGAAGCGCTTGCTTGTGTTTCTGTTATCTGCATCCTACCACGGGGCAATTCAAGTCTCAGAAATCCTGCTCACAGCCCTGTAGGGAGTTTTTGGGAAGAGCAAAATTCTCTGCAGGTGTCTGAGACTCCCACTGTCATAGCAGGACATCCTTCCTGCCTCAGCAGCCACGGCAGACCCAAGGACAGGGCACGATGTGAACACTGCCAGTCATTCCTGCTGCATTGTCCAGCAAAGAGCCAGGCTGTGGGTGGGAAGGAGCAGGGAAGTCCAGCCCACACCTCCTCACCCACCTGCAACCCCTCTTCTGGGAACCAGAGGTGACCCAGGTGCAAAACCAACAGAGCAAGAAGTCAAGAAACCTTTGAATTCGAGCAGGCAGGGAAGCCAGTGGGCTGTGTCCACCCAATTCCATGATGTCAGCCCCACATCCCACAGCCAGAGCAGCCAGAAACTGGGCCCAGTGTTTGCACTGACAGAATATTTGTACGTGGATCCATGCAAAAGCATTTCCTGCCTTCTAAACTCCCTGGACAAGGAGCTGCCTGCTTCTGGCTGCTGTGAAAAAATGACCAAGTAAAAGGGAGTCACCTTTCCCCGTGCTCTGCAAACGTGTCCTGCTTGGATCGGGCACCCTGCAGCCACGGGGACACGCGTGCAGAGCAGAGAGGGACAGCTCCCAGCAGCTCCTGACGAGGAAAGGCACACAGAGGTGAGTGAGCTGGCCAAGGATGTTCCAGGGAGCTCGTGGCAAAGCCAGGAAACGCTGCCAGCCCTTCTGAGCTCAGCCTGCCTTTGCCATCACCTCCAGGCCATTCTTTCCCTGTAAGTAAAAGCTGATTCACGCCTGGTAGGAGTCGGTGTGAGGCAGCAGATATTCCCATTTCCAGTGAGGTACTGTAAGGTACTTCACGGGCACGGCAGCATTTGAAATGTCAAGAATACCAAAAAAAAAAATATATGTACTTAAGGAGAATGATCTGAGCCTTTTATTTCCAAAGTGAGTTTAGAGGCAGTGAAAGGTCTCAGATCAATACCAGCAAAACTGCAAATTGGAGTCCTCCCCTTTGCCACAGAGAGGGTACAGCTGAGACAGCATCTGCACAAACAGCCTGCCCACAGCCCCTGCCAGCCTCAGCTCTGACCTTGAGGAGTTGCCTTCCAGTGGGAGAGGGAAACTCCCCCTTCCCTTGCAGCCCTGGGCTTTTGTTCCCTGGATGCTGATTTATCTAACTCGGGTACATTCAGACCAGGGAAGAACCTGAGTCTTGATAAACTCACTGCACACACCAGGGAGAAGCCTGCTTCATCCTGCAGGTACAGAGAAACCCCAAGGGGGTTTTGCAGCACAGATTTTGAGGTAAATCCAGAGGAGAGCTGAAGTGCCAGGCCGGCTGTGGCATTTTGGAAGGTGAAATGCCCCATTACAAACAGGCTTTTCTTCCCCTCCCTGCCCCACAGCTGTCCCCTGTGCTCGGCCCCTGCCCCAAGGACCCCTGGAAGGGTTGTCCCCATCCAAAGTTGGGATCAATACAGCTGACAGGCTCTGGCCACACTAGCCCTGCTAATTGGAATTACAATAGGCAGACTGCAGCTTTCACTCCATCTCTCTGTCGCTTGTCATAATGTAATCAAAATCTCTCTCTCTCTCTCTTTATCACCGAGCGTGACAGGAGCAGAGGCAGCCACGAGACTACAGATTCCTTCAGATCTCCCTGGGGCTGGGAAAAGAACCCCTCACTGCCAGAACTCCTGCTTTTGGATGAGCAGGATAACGGGAAAGGTGGCCTGAATCCCCCAAGGGGCTGGGCAGAACAGGGAGGAAGAGATGGAGGTGCTGTGGGCAGGGGGTGCAGCACCAGGGGGTGACCAGAGGCAGCCACAGGTTGGTTGTGGAGGCTGGCAGAGCCCAGGGAGGAGCCTCCCTCCTCTTCCTCGCTGCCTCCTGCCACCCCAAACTGTGCCTCGCCTCAGCCACAGGTTCCCACCGGCCACCAGAGCCAAAAGTGAGCAGGGGATCACTGGATAAAGCACTCAGAGCAGGACTCAGAGCTCACACAGCAGCCCCTGCACATCCCACTCCCCCTGCTCTGAGGGCTTGGCCAATGTACAGAGCCAGGGCGATCCATCCTGGGCAAATGGTGCAGCATCTGTGATTTGTTGGTCATTATTAAAGAGCACTAATGCAGGGCTGAATTACCCAGAGGAGGGAGGGATCAGCAGCCTGGACGTGCCCAGCTCCCCCGAGAGTGGCCATAAACAAAACTTAAATAATTAGAGTGCCTGGGTGGAGATGCAGCCTCTAAGTATTCTTAGGCTCACGCAAATACAGGAAATAAATTCTTGGAAGGTGCCAGGCTGGATGGGGCAGAGGGAGGCTCATTTTCCAGATCACTTGAGAGCAGCCGTTATAAATCTCAGTGAAAGATGCACCTCCCCAGGCTGGCGATATTTTTAAACTCCGAGAGAGATGGAGAGAGGGGGGGGGAGAGAAAAAGCACATTTTAGTATTTACACCACAGGCAAAATGGGTATTTAAAAATCAGAGTACATTTTCCAAAGTCTGTTCCTGCCACGCCAACAAATAAAGAATTTTCTTTCTATAGTGTGCTAGCTGGCAATATTAGCCCCAGAGAATTCACTGCCACCACCATCATTCTGTTGTGAGCTGAGAAATCAAACTCCCAGAAGGACTGGGGGAGTCAGGGGATAAAGGTTCTTTCACTGGCAAATTGCTACTCCAGCTCCAAACTGAATCAGCAGCAAATGCAAATCCTTGGAATCCTGAGGGGTGACTCCTGCCCTGTCCCTGCTGGTGTCTGGGATGATGTCCCAGGGGAGTGTCCCAGCCCTGGTGAGGGCACCTGAGCTCTGGAATCCATGGATCAACACGGGCAGGATGGCCAGGCCACTTTTCCTTGCTGATCCTTCCTTGTGCTCCAGCTGGAGCGAGCTGTTTTTGGGTGGACATGCAGGAAGTCTTGTCAAGAGCTGACTGATCACGGGCTGAATGAGGCTGCAGGTGATGGGATGTGAGTTCCCAGCCTGGAAGAACTGCCAGGGCACTGCCTTTCCCTGCATCCTCTGCAGCCTTCCTTTTCCTCAGTCCTGCTCCTCATTCCCTCCTCGGGCACAGAGAACATTCCCATTTTTACAAACTCTGCTCAAGCTTTCCTCCCTCTCTCCCACCCCTCCCCAGGACTGCTGCCATCCTCTGAAGGATTCCATCCAGCTCCTGTCAAAGGGATACACGAGCACACCCATCAGGCATCACAGCATCCAGCAAATCCCCAACCCAGCCTCCTGCAAAGATCAGAGCACTGTAATCACTGCCTGTGCCAGGAGATCCCAACAAGCCCTTCCCCATTTTCCCTGGGTTCTCACTGAACCTGAGCACGAGGTAAATTTGGCAAAGCTCAGCCCCGTCACTGGGAAAAGTCTCTCCATGAAACTCACACCTGGAGAGCTCCCATGGAAGCACCCAGATATTGGGGGGCAGAACTGGAGGAAAGAGATCCAAGGCTGCCCTTTCCCCTCAGCACCCTGCACATGAAAATAAACTCACCATTCCCAAGAAAAATACCCAGCCCTCCATCGAGCAGAGCCAAGAGGGGTCCTGTATCCAATGGAAACTGGCAGCTGATATGAATTACAGCATGGCAGGGATGCTGCTATGCAACACATCCCTGATCCTCAGCGGCCATAAATGGGCACAGCCTTGGTTCCCCCCCATATCCAGAGCTGTCCCTTGCTCCAGCACAGTCCCCAGACACTCTGTTGGTGCAGTGACCAGGGGAAGAGCCCAAAGAGGCCCAGGAATGAGCAGCTTGTGCAGGTGTGCACCACCAAATCTGCTGCTGCCTCCTTAAAGCAACGTTGCCTGGGTTATGTGAGAAGACAGCAAGGAAAAGGAAATACAACCCCTCCAGAATGGGGAAGATCTTCTTGTGTGTTCTTACAGCCCCTAAACTGACCTGGATTATCCATCCTTAACATTTCCTTTAGTTTTGGTACCCCCAGGGTGGGAAGGCCATCATCAGCACTGGTGGGAACGGGGCTCTGGGGTTGTCCCCAAGGGGTCCCTGCTGATTGTGTAGCCCAAAAAAGGGCAGAGTAAAGGCCCTGGGATGCCTCTTCCTAAGAAAAATGAGCTTGATACAGGTAATTCTCCAATGAAAAGCATCCTCCTGACTGCAGGCTTTGTAGGGTGTTATTTCTAGGAGAGGTTTCAAGCAGGTTTCAGCAGGGCCCTGGGTTTGGGTGAGGGAATTGCTGACTTGTAACTGGTAACACAACTTGCACACAATTGATAACTCATAATTGATAACTCAAAGCTGATAACTCATAGCTGATAACTCATCTGGCACCAGGCTGGAGCTGAGCAGGCTCAGGCTGGGCTATTCAAGGACAGGGCAGGGTTCATCTCTCCTTTGCTGCTCTCTCCTGCCCTGAGTGCCTCACAGCAAAACCACCCCGTGACAAGCTGCTCTGCACAGAAATCAGGAACAGTGACAGAAACTCTGACCTTTCTCCTTCCTTACTTCTCCTATTAAACTCTCCCCTGGGTCTGTGACTTCTGCCCATCAGGGAGTATTTGTAACCCTTGGCTTTGCCAGGAACTCAGCACAGCAACCTCTAATTACAGCCCTCTGCTCTTGACTCACCCCAGCCTCCTGTACACATCAGCATCAGACCCTGAGCCCACAGCCAGAACTCTGCCCCAAACTGTGCCCTTGGGCTGTGAAAATGGTCATTTCCCTTGGTCCAGAGGGTGTCCTGCCAGGGGACAGCAAATGAAACCTGGTTTTTGCCACGTGTGAGAACCTCAGTGCAGAGCAGGCAGCGGGTGACACCCCTGGGCCCACAGGACACAGCTCCAGAGCCTGCACTGCAGCAGCCTCCCTGCCTGGAGCCACCCAGAGCACCAGGCTGGCTCTGCTCTCAGGTGGCCACAGAGCACTGCATGCCAGCCCCTGGGGTCCCTCACAGCCAGCCCTGTGTGCTGGAATGCCTCTGGAAAGGCTGGATGTGAGCCCTGGCTGGGGCTGCACGGACCCTCTGTCACTCCTGACACCTCTCTCCAGCACAGGGAGGGATGGATCTTCCAGGAGAGGAGCAAAAGAGCCTCAAAACCAGCCTGATTTACAGGTAGGGAGAGAACTGCTGGGAAGAGAGGTGGAGGCTGAGTCCTCTTGCCTAACCAGGCTTGGGAGTACCTGCTGTCTCTCAGCCAGGTGGTCCATCTGGTGCCTGCCGCTGCTCCAAGGCAAGGATGCAATTTGCAGGTCCTGGACCACATCTGGAGCATCCCTGCATGGTTGGGAGCAGATGGAAGCACTTTGCTGTTTCCTGCAGCTAGAAAGGCAAATAGGCTGGGATGGAGGACAGCAAACCCCTCCGTTGTGCTTTAATTCCCAGGGAGGAGAATCACACGGATCCTGCCTCTCTTAGGCTCTTCTCCCTGCACACCTGGAGGCTCAAGTGCTGTCCACCAGTCCCCAGCTGGTCTGGCTCAGAGCCTGGGAGGGCAGGCCTGCAGCAGAGCGAGGCAGAGTTGGGTGGATAATGCTTAGAAATGCTTCCCTCTTGCATCACCAGCAATAATGTCAGGGCAGGATTACAAACCTCCTGCAGGGACTGCTTTGTGGTGGGGGAATGGAGAAGAGATGGTTCATCAGGTTGGGTCAGTTCCTCCCACCCATCCCCAGCACCCCACAAAGCTGCTGACACCACAGGAGACCAGTCAGGCCCTCTGTGCCTCCCTCACCTGAGCTGGGGACAGCAGGGCACTGGAGCTGTGTCCCCTTTCCAGGGCCTGTTTGTGTTCCCTGGCGCTGCCAGTTTGTGGGAACAGCTGCCACCAGTGCCCAGATAGGGACAAACACCCAAGGAGCAGCAGGATTTGAGCTCCACACGTGTCCCCAAGTGCCCGTGAATGCCGGGACACAGCACAGGGGGCACAAAGTAACTGCAAAGAGCAGAAAATTTCAATTCCTGGTTCTCCAAGTGACAAAGGAGAAACTCTCCTTCCTCCCACACACTTCAGCATTGGAGCAGATTTTCTTCTGCTACAGAGCCATGGGGTTCCCCTGGAAAACCCTGTGTGTGTGCTGGGATGTGACTCAATCCAGCCTGGGCTAATCCTTCACTGGGAAAATGTGCTCCTGGGAGAACATCCATGGCTTAACAGCAGCCAGGAGGAAACGTGGCTCATCCCTGAGTGCCCTGGTTTAGGGCAAATTTGGGCCTCAGACATTGCACTGCTTCTCCTTCACTCTCAGATCCAGTTCTAAAGGTGTAGAAGTTATTTCTGAGCTAAACAAATGAATTGAGGATATAATTCAGCACCAACCCAGGACACTGAGTTAAACCAACCTTCCCCTGAAACGCTGCTGTGGGCTCAGGAGCTCGGAATTCTCCGTGCTGGGACGGCTGAGCTCTGGTAATTAACACAAAGAGGTGTCTCCAATGCAAACTGGGTCCCTGCTCCAGTGGCTGGCGGCACCAGCTCACCCTTCAGCAGAGCTGTCCTGATTTAATCTGACGTTATTTGAAAAAGCAAGATCTCCAGGGGCTGTGAGATTGGAGTACCTTTCTTTGTCCCTCCCTCATTTGTTTCTGCTTTTTTGCACTGATAAGCCTGGCTGGCCTGTGCAAGGGACTGAGCTGAGAGCCATCAGCACCTCGGGCAAGGATGTTGCAAGACTCAAAGCCTTTCTCAGCAGCCCTGAGGACTGTGGCCATCCTCCTGAGCACCGGCTAACTCAGCCCTGCAGCTCTCACACACAGCCCAACTCCAGCTCTCCCAAAAATTTTTGGCTTGGAGCAAACCAGTCTGGTGGAAGGTGTCCCTGCCCAAGGCAGAGGGTTGGAAGGAGATGATCTTTAAGGTGCCTTCCAATCCAAATAATTCTGAATTCTGTGATTGAAACCCCTTTTTCCTGCTTGCCCCCATCCCTGTCTGCTGGCAGCGCACCAGGGAGGTGGGAAAGAGCCTCCCCCTGGCTCACGGTGGCCACTTGTGGCTGTCCCCTCAGGCTGTCCCCAACCCGAGTGGCACTAGCAGAGGACACGAGGTGCCAGTGGCAGCCAGGCCTGGGAAGCAGGTCAGGGACAGCCGGCTCTTCTGGTTCCTTCCATGATTCAGCCGAGGTGTGAGCCCTGCTCAGAGGAGCCCTGTGGTGCCTCTCTTTAAGCTCGGCTTTTGTAGCTGGTCCAGCTGCAGCACAGAGCAGGGGTGATGCAAGGAGAGATGTGCCAGGCTCTGCCAGCATCTCCTCGGCCACCAGCTCATCCCAAGCACTGCCTGTGCTGCTGGATGTGCCCCTGGGATCTCCCTGCTGGGCTGGGAGCTCCTGCCTGCTGAACGCTGCTGTGTCAGGGAGCAAAAAGCATCAGGCAGGGCCCTCCACGGGGCAGACACCCTCAGCTCGTGGCTGAGCTGCCTCTCCCCCAGCCTGGCGCCTCACCCACGCTGACACACTCAGCAGCTCCTCGACTCACGCCAGGGTAAAACCCGACCGGTCGGTTTAAGAGAGGTTTAATGAGAAAAAAAATCAGCCAAAGACAGGCTTTTCCTTCCTGAAATAGCCTGATGCTGCTGTTTGTGAGTTTTGGGAGGAGGCAGGTGGCTGGGGAAATAAAAATAACAACCAAGAACTCAACCCAAAGGCTGAGTGAGACGCTGGCAACTTTTTTTGCATTTTGGAAGCTGCCTTGGGATACTAAAGCAGCTCTAGAAAGTACAAGATGAAGCAGATCCTGCAGAGAAACGCTTTGGCTCTTCCCAGCACTCCAGAGAGCTGTTGTACCTCCCCAAAATGAACCCTCCCTCCAGCTGCAGCCGAGTTTGACCTCAGCCCTGCAGGTCACCGCGGCTCAGTCAAGGCTCCTTTCAAGCGCCGGGATGGAAAATCCCTGTGTCAAAGCAGCCCCAGCCACCTCTGCAGCTCTCCCCCGTGGAGCATCTCAAAGCACTTTGCAAAGTGTTCCCAGGCCCCTCTGGGAGATCGGGAGGTAGCCGAGCAATGGCAGAGAGGAATTTGTGTGCAGCTAGCCTTTGGGAACGGAGGCCCAGATGTGCAGAGGCAGGACCAGGCACAGATGATGCCTCTGCTCTCTGTGGCTGCATCTCAAGCTGCAGGAGCTCCACGGCGGGGATAAACACACAGATTGTTAAGGCTTGTAAAGCATAAATTTAACTGCAAGTGTTCTTAACCTCTGCAGATCGGCTGCCTGGGATCTCTCCTCCCCTTCCCCCACGGCTTTCCAGCAGCCCCTGTTGATATCCGTATCTTGAATGGAGCGTGAGCTGATACCTGGTTCCAAATGGATGGGCATAGAAAGCTTCAGGAACCATGAATTGAATCCGTTCTGGACGATTGAACTGCTCACATTAAAGATAATTTGTAAAGCAGATTTTTATACGAGACTCCTTACAGCTTTTACAGCGGCGGAACTTTTATTTCCTTATCAGAGAGAGAAAAAAAAAAAAAGCTAACATTGTCTGAAGGGGGAGGTGGGTGGGAACAGAATGAAATGGCATTGATCAGCTGGACATGAAAGGTTTCCCAGAGAGCAGGCACTGCTCTGATCCTTCTTAGGCATTGGGTATGAAACCACATTTTCCAGCAAGTCCGCAGCTACTCATTCACTTGTGGCAGAGGATCCTGAGTTTCCTCTCCTTGTTAAGCAAGCTTGTCTGTCCTCAAAGCTTAAATGCAGCTCTATATGTGTTTATATGAGTGATTTTGGCACAATGCATTGTGAACTCGAGGGACTACGTGCCTCAGGAAGGCATCCAGACCTGGGGGCTGGTAAAGACTCTGTGCTTTGTGCAGCACTGTGCTGGTCCTCCCCTGCAGCTCTGGGTCCATCCACAGCTCCCAAAGGAACGAAATAAATGGATGAATATTTAACAAACAGGATCAGACACTCCTGCAGCTGTGGTGCATCTGCCACTAAACTGGTCGGGCCGAGAGTCTCGCCCACACAGGCTGCAGGGCACCGGTGGTGCTCGTGGTTTGGGAAGGATTTTCCTCCTGGAACACTGCGGAGCTGGCTGTACCCGGGCTTGGCAAGGCACCACGAGATGCACCACTGGCTTACCCTGGCAGAGCTGTCAGCGGGACAGTGCAAGACAAACTGCCACGCTACTGCAGTGGCAGGAGACGAGCCCGCCTGACTGCTGGCAGCACAGCCCTGAGAACAGCCAAAAATAGGAGAATTGCAGGGGAGAAGCCTCTCTTGGCAGGACAAGGTGAGATGCCAGGCGGTGTCAGGGTCACTGCGTGTCTCCTTGGTGAAAGCAATTCCCAGGGGAGCACAAAGTCCTTTTGGTTAAGCCGGCACAGCCACCACAGCGTTCCTGCCCCTCCTGTGCCTTTCCCCGGGGCTGTGGGGAGAGGTTCCTGCCCGGGGCTGCCGGGCGGGAGGATGAGGAGGGAAGGCCGGGTGAAGAACAGCGTGGAAAGTTCCGAGATTCCTTGTGAGGAGCCGGAGCTCAGCAGGCACCTGCCTGCAAGCACAGAGGAGCGCAGGGAGCCCGAGGCTGTCCCTTCCCTCACCCCTTTTTGTAATGCACAGCAGATCCCTTTGTCCTGGGAATACCGAGGTGCACCCAGCCCTGCTTTCTCATCGCCCTGTTAACCTTTTCCCTCTCACAGCCTCCCTGGTTTCTGGATCACCACCCCCTCGCATTTCATCTCTGTCCTCATCCATTTTAACCAGACCATCCAGCCGCTGGGATCTGTTGATCTCCCATGTCCTGATGTTATCACATCCCTGTCTCTGCCAGGGAACTCCGGGCCCTGGCATTTGCTCTGCTGGCCCAGACCTCGCTCACTGCAGCCACATCTAGGAGTCACAGCCCAGCCAGCCCGGCTGCTCCTCTGGGACGCTGCCCCAGCCCCAATATGGGAGGAGTGGATGCAATTCCACCCTGCCTTCCCCGCAACTTCACCTGCAGATCCCAGCGCCGCTGCAGGCACCGGCTGGATCCGCTCCTGTGCCCGCTGCCAGCGCTCCAGCCCCAGCCACCAGCAGCCGAGCCCCCGAAAGGCAAAACATCGCCTCTGTTCGCATCCCTCAGTTCATTCACAAGCTGTGAGCGCAGACTGCCGATCCCCTTTCCATGGCAAGCCCTCCGGGATGGCATTAACCCGTTCTGCACTGGAGCAGAATAAATGAGTCCCCGCAGGGCACTCGCCAAAGTGGGTCACTCTCCCGCTCCCCAGCGCCGTGCTGGAGCCCGGGGCAGCTCCTCGCCCAGGGAAGGGACACACGGACTGCTCTGCCACCGCCCGGGGGGCTCCAGCGAGCTGCGGAGCAGTCGACGCACATCTTTGCCCCTCTGCTCCGTTCCAGAGACGGATCAGAACCCAAGGGATGGATCGGAACCAAGGGGATGAATAAGATGCCATCAGGCAGCCAAGCTCAAAGGCGGTGAAAGGAAGCGCTGAAACCTGGGAGCGGTCCAGCCCCTCCGCAGAAGAGCCCGTGGGAAGTGTGTGCGGAGGGGAGCGGGGATTTTGGGGATGCTGGAGAGCCGAAACCCTCCATCTCTCCTCCCGAAACATCTGCGCTCCGCGCCCAGCCTCGTGGCTGCCTTTCCGGGGAAGCCTGGCTGCTGCGCCTCGCTAGACGCCGCTCGATCCAAAAAGCAAACAAACGGCCTCAGCTCGCAGGGCTCCGGAGCCCGCTGCCTGCAGCTGCTTCCAAAACAAACGAGCGTGTTGTTCCGAGCCGAGCCGGCGCTGAGACCGGCCCCGGCTCTCTCCCACCCTCTCACAGATGCTCCCACACCTGCTCCAGACCCGGGCGCGCACCCCAAAACGCCGATCCCACCCTTCCCCGCCGCTCCGCAGCCCTCCCCGCGCCCCTTTTCCCCCACGGGCACCCCGCAAATCCCCTCCGGGGCTGCCTCCAGCCCCGCAGCACCCCGGCGGAGCCCAGCGCCCTCCGGGGACCGGCTCACCTGGTAGGAGCGCGGCTGCCAGGATGCAAACTCCGATAGTCCACCACGATGCACGGCAACTTGTCTGCAGCCGTGAAGCCATGAGAGTTCCTTAAGAGCGATGGGCAGGGGTCGGTCTGGCAGCTCCGCGGGGCCCCCCACCCTCCCAGCCCCCGGTGATGCTCAGGTCTGCTTAAAAAAAATAAATTTAAAAATTCAAAAGAAAAATA
>VZTB01009978.1:162821-183932 GCA_013397245.1 Thryothorus ludovicianus
GCGCTCGGAGGAAGGAGGGCGCAGCGTTAACCCTTCGCCCGGCGGCTCCCGGGGATGCGCGGCGAGGGCGGGACGGGTGGCCGGGCTGGCCGCCCGCCCCTCCGGATGTTGGCAGCTGGCGGCAGCTGGGCTTTGTTCGCCGTGTCCGGCCGCGCCGCGCAGCCCGGGGGGTGGCGGAGGAGCTCCTGCCTCGCCGCCCGGGGCTTGTGGACTTGAGGCTGTTCCCGGATTCCCGCCGGACGCCGGAGCGCCCGGGCCGCGGCTCTGGCAGTGCCCGACGCCCGCCTCCCAGACTTGGGCATATTTGTCAACCCTGCGCGATGGGAAACGCGTGGAACCTAACCCGGCGGTCCGGAATGTTGGGATGTGGGCACCGCCGCGTTTTCCTGGGGCCTGCCGAGAGAAGGAGCTCGTTCTGGCCACCCTCTGTGTGCGCTGCTAAGCGAGGGGATTCAGAACTGGCACAAGAGCTGATGCGCAGGAGGAGGGGGCAGCGGTTTGGAGCAGCCTTTATTATGTGGACACAGACAGAGCCTTTGTGGATCTCTCGCTAAGGAGGTGTTTAGCCTGCTAATGCCGGCTCCTGAGCTGCCCTGGCCTCTGCAAGGATGCTGAACCCCAAACAAAGATGTGAACAACAATGACAACAACCAACAACAAAGTCATGTTGATTTCAAGCTCCATTAGAACAACACAGGAACAAATCAATGCCTGGCAGGCAGAAAAGGACAGAATCAGTGGGGAAGGATACCACACATAGTGGGAAAGGGAAAGGGGGGGAACAGCCAGCAGCTATAAAAAGATACCCCTGAGGACCCCTCCAGCAGTCTCCTCCTCCTTTTAATTCCTTTAGAAGTTAATTCCTGTTCAAGGGAAGGATGGGCAGCTCTGTAACAAAGCGGATTAGCCAGATACAAGGTTTGTTCCGAAATAACAAAAGTTATTACGTAGTAATGAGGTTTAGTTAATAGATTCGCAGACTGTAAGGCCGCTGGGATTCCTTTGGACATCCTGCCTGTGGAGCTGAGGCTGCTGAACTGATGATTTCTGCCTCCTGCCTCTTCTCCGAAGCTGCAGACCCGAGCTCGGGAGTGCAATCCCCATCCTTGTGGACAGGCGGGCTACCGGGAGTTCCCAGCATCCCTGTTGCTGGTTGACTTTCCTGCCCGTGGAGTGTTTATCTGTCTAATTTCAGTTTTAATCCATAAAATCTCATTATTTCCTTTCCCAACTCCATTAAAGAGATACCTCCGATGAGACATTGTTCCCCTGGGCAGGTCTCTCTGAGTTACCATGGAGTTCCCCACGTTAACAATGTTCCAGCTCACATTATTCCCGGTGTTACACTCCCCTTTCTCCCATTTATTTTGTTATCACTGCACCTGAGCTGATGTCCCTGAGATCAGTGGGGCAGCCACACCTCAACACTCCTCCTTTAAGCTTCCTGCATTTCAACCTCGGGGAAAATTCACATTTCCCTTCAAGAATCTGGGGAGATTTGATAGAGCCTTGGGGCCTTGGCCTCCCAAATCACAGACCTCAACCATGTGAGACAAAAATGTAAATCCATTTAGCAGCAGCAGCAGCAGCAGCAGCAGTGGACCATTAGCCCTGGTGCATCAGGCCTGACTTACTGAGCCAGAATGTATTATTTTCATGATCCTGCACAAAGCAAAACCCATCACATTTGGCACAGTTCTGGCTGTTAACTTCTAAGATTTATTACACAGTGCCATGGGGCCCCTGTTCTGCAGCATTTTGTGAGTCCAAAATTTCCGTGAAGCCCAAAGGGGACTTATGCATGAGCAGGAGAGGCAGGAGCAGAATGCTTTGGTTTGGCAGTTTTTTGTTATTTCTAGGGGAGGAAGATCATAATATGTAACATGTTTAATTGCATCATGCTTTATATTTTTTATAATTTGAGGTGCATGTCCTCTGAGGGGCTGGGGGAGCTGCCTTCTGCTTTGCTAGATCAGCTGGTTTTGCCCATTTTTCACTTCCTTGTTCTACCCCTCACAACAGCAGGTTCCTAAAACTCAGCCCAGCCAGGAAAAGGAGCCCTGACTGTGGTGCCTGCAATGATAAGACAGGGGATTTCAAGGTTACTGCTGCAGGAACACATGAGCCATTGTGAGACTCAGAAATCCCTTCCATAAATCTCTAAATATTTTCCACTATAAAAAAAGAGAGAAAGAACCAACCCACCTGGTGCCTCAGGTAGAACGAGGCTGTGAGGAATCCCACCTTTTCCAAGGAAAATAATTCCTAACACTGCAATATTTACCCTCTCTTGCATTTTAAGGGTGGTAAAAATCTCATTTTAAGTGGCAAGTAGCCACCAAAACAGAGATCCAAAGCGTTTCCTGTGCACCCCTGTGAAATCTGGTTTAGGCACAGACCCTGGAAGTGGTGTAGGAACTTGGCCTACACTTACATAACTTGTCACGCCAATATTGCTCTTGAAAATTGCCATTAGAGCATGAAACAACATTTGGCTGGGAAAAAAAAAATAAAAAAGGAAAAAACAACAGGCTTGCAGTGTTTTGCCCTCCCAGCATTTTGGCTGTTCCGCCGGCACCGGGGTTTTCTGCTGATGCTGCCGTGTGAGGTAACGTCTCCTCAGCAACCTGCTGGAATGGGACCTCCCCAAGCCCTTCCCACTGGAAAACGTGGTCTTTGGGCAGGAGTTGGGATGGGTTTGGGATGGGATTGGCGCTGGCACAGCTCCTTTGGATGAGGAGCTGGTGGGGGTTCTGCACCGGCACAACTCCTCTGGTTGGGATCTTCCCTGGCGAGCTGATGCACATCCTTCCCCAGGGTGGAACAGGTCCTGGAGTCAGGCTTGGCCAAATCTTTCTAAAGCAGCTCCTGTGTGCTGTGGAATGAGCACAAAACCAGGGCTGGGCTGATGGATGGCCCTCGGGGGAGCCAGGAATTCCCCCAGTGTCTTCCCAAGCAGTGGCCTCTTCCCAGTGGCTCCCTGCCGCTTGAAAAGCTCAGTGGGAATGGACACCTTCCTTCAGATTTTTACAGTTATAACAACCAGAAAGTCTGGGAAGGAGGGGAGGAGGAGGGGGGAAGGGATTGCTCTTTAAAGCATTCCTCGGTGGGGTTTTTCAGCCGCTTTTGTTTGCTGCAGAGCCCACAGCAGAGAGCTGTCACTCCGAGCAGGGAGCGCGTTTGACACTCCTGTCTCTGCCGTGTACCTGGTGTGTATTTGCTGCAGTGCTGATTACATTAACTCCCGTGTTTATAAACATTTGGAATCAGTGCAGAAGGCTGCGCTCGGCGGAATTTTAAAGCCGGCATCGGTTTTATTTTTGCTTTTTCATCTGTAAACACACGTAATGCATCTGTGGGCGCAGCCAGCAGCGGGGGATCAGAGGTGCCAAGGGCTCCCTGGGCTGGCTCCCTGCTTGGCTTCCCCTCCGAGCTCTCCTGATCCAGCCTCCCCCATGAACTCACATCTACACAGCGCTCATGCACTGCACAGGCAGCTCACACTCCCCCAGACCTCCACGCACCATCCTCCTGGAAAAGGCGATTCAGCGCTGATAGTCGCTCCTGCCCTGCTGTTCTCCGGATGGGGCCAGCAGTTAGAGGGCGAATTAAGTCCGAACTGGGGAGAAAATTGCCTCCCGGTTAATGGGAGCTGATGCGAGCTGCGAGCAGGCTGCAAACAGCAGAGGGGTTTTTTCTGAGCCCCCGTGCTGAAGGGTTTGTGAGAGCCTCGCCGCGGTGCTCTCTGAGTGCCTTAACCCTGGCAATCGCCACAGCACCCCCTTGTGAGGCAGGAATTAAACCGTAATTCTCATTATACATAGAGAAAAAAAGCCCGGGGAGATCAGGAATCCCAGCCTTGCAGGGAGCAGGGTGAGTTCTGCTGCGGATTCCCAGTGGAAAGTGCAAGGCTGGTGGGCTTGAGGGCACCCAGGGTTTGGAAATGCCCTACGAGGGCTGGAGGGAGTGGCTTTCAATCCAGCCAGCCACATGCTGGGGAGGAATTTGGGGTCTTGCATGGGTTGGAGCCATGCAAACAACAAGCACGGCCTGCTCAGAGCACTGGCCTGAGCTTTGGTCGGCTGTGCTTTGTGTGGGCTCTGTGTCAGCCTGTTCCCATCAGCAGAGAATAATTCCTCCATCAGAGCTGTGCAATGCCTCAGAGAAGGAGCTGCTGTCCTCCCAGAAGGAGCTGATAGGGAAGAAGGGATGAAAAGGTCTCTCTTACACTCTCACAAAGCGCTGGGGACGGTGTGTGCGTGCCCACGGAGAGCCAGAGCCGGGCAGGAGATGAGGCACAGCATCCACAGGGACCCCGTGGCACAGGGAAAGGGAAACCAGAGCAGAAATAAAGAATGAAATCAGCAGAAACACTTCAAAGGGCATTGCTGATGAGGTCCAGCAAGGGGAATTGTCTCTCAGCTCCGAGATTGGAACCGAGGCACGGACACAGCTCGTTCAGATCCAGCAGTTACAGTATTAGAAAATTGCATTTATTATTGAACAGCACTGTGCCCTGCCATCCCCAGAGCCTTGGCAGTGCCCGTGCAAGGCAGGCAGGACACAGAGTCCCAAACCAAGCCTGGGAGCAGCCATCCATGAGGGAGAGCTCACAGAGAGGATTTCTCCTGCCCTGGAAATTCACTGACATGCTCTGCTTCGGATTTGAATCGGGATCAGGACTTGCTGCAAATGTACAAGTGGAAATAAGCCTTTTGCTTTTAGTGGTTGGACAAATAGGCTTCTCTTCCTGCATAAGCTCTTCTGGGGCCTGATCTCTGGGTCACACAGAGCCTGTCTCATTTGCAGGCTGTCAGGGCCATGGCACGAGGGAGTGAATTTGATGCTGTGCTCCTGCAGCCATCCCAAAAGCGAGGGGCACGTTGCCATCAGCAGGGTAAAGCCACTGTCACCCTCTGGAGACCTTGAAGTTGGACCAGATCCACGTCAGGGTGCAATTCTGCAGCAACTCCAATGCATTAAGTTCAGTAAATCCATGCCAGACATGGGAATTTTTGGTGTAATCCTAGGGTGGGTTGAGCACAGTCACTGAGTACAGTGACAGGGAAGGGACTGCCCCACTCAATCCTTGTATCTGAGGCACATCCAGCACAGATTATCTTCTATCTCCCTCCCTTTCAGCCATGTCATTAACTGCTGGCTGTCCCAAAAAATCCACGCCCCTCAGCCCCCACCCAGCAGGCCAGGTGGGTCACAGGAGTCAGCACACCCCAGAGATGCTGATTAATCATCCCCGAGGCTGTCAGCTTTATAAACAGATATGAATGCTGGAGGCTGAGTTTGTCTGCATCCCTGGATCTCCTGAGGGGAGGCTGTGGAGGTTTCCTGTGCTCGTCCCCCCTGCACCCCGGGAAGGGAAGGGGTTTTACTCTGAACAATGCAGCGTGAGCCCAGAGTAATCCCCCTCCCAGCCTGTTTTGTAAATGCCAACTGGGCCTGCCTGATGTCTATTCAGAGGGATTTTGCTGCAGTCTGAGGAGTTAGCAATGGGAATTTGGAGGGACTCCAAGGGGAATGTTTCTGTCAGCTGGGAGTGACTGCAGAGGGGCAGAGGGATGAGGTGACTGCTCTGTCCCAGAGGACAAACCTCCCCTCACGGGCCAGTTCCCTCCTGCTGGCTCACTGTGGGATGATTGCTCTCCTCCATCCATGAGTTTCTGCTTTCTTCTGCAGATGCTGGAGGGAGGAGGGCACCTAGGAAATGGTGAGCCTTTTCCAAAGGCTCAGGGGGGCTTTGCCCAACTCCCTGGGAGCACTCATTCTCAGAGCAAGGCTCCCCAAACTTCCCACCAGCCAAGGGAACAGGCTCTGCTCCAAACTCTTATTTGCTGTTTGGGTTTATCTGTGATGGGAAAAAAAAACCAAAACAGTGGATCAATGGTACTTTAGAGCCTTCCCGTGATGAAGAAGGATTCATGCACGGTTTGGATTTTGGGGAGCCAAATTTATCTGCTCTCCCTCCAAGGCGTGACTCTATTTCCATGAGCCATGAGCCCCTGCCACCCTGGGCACCCACTGAGAGCTGTAAAGTGACTTAATGGGTCATCTCTTCCCGAGCGGGGACAAAAAATGTCACATTAAATTTCTGTTTGCAAATTTTTCAAAAAGCCTGGCTCCGGCTCTCTGACACAAAATGAGCTCACAGTGGAAACTGTCTGCAGGGCTGCATTTCCATGGGGGTTTGGTGGGGATTTGGTGACTTTGCAGGGTTCCAAATCTCATTCTCATGGGGAGATAGCTAAGCCAGCAGCTATGCAGATTTTGGTGGCGGTAAAATTCAATGTTTTCTGTGTTCAGCGTGTGTTTTTGACACCTTTTTTCCCATGGAATTTTCTGTGTTCAAGGCCAGCTTGGGCTCGGTTACATTTTATTTTACCCCACACAAACAATTGGGACAAGAATTCAGATCCCCCAGTGCCTGTCTGTGGTATCTCTTCTACCTGTCCAGATTTGAGGCTGAGCCTTCATCATCTCCTGCCTCAGTTTACCGCCAAACATGGGAAGTTTGGAAGCCAAAAACCTTTCAGTCCTTTAACCCAGAGCTGGGATAAATGAGTAACTGGTTTCCAACTGGAGCATTACGGGGAAATTGGACCTCTGTGGAGGTGAAGTGTTGGAGGTGGATAATGGCAGGGACAAGCTTTTAAGGGCTCTTTGTCCTTCTGTGGGCAGCAAAAGTCTCTTTTCTCTTTCAAGATAACCTGAGAGGAGCAGGGCTCTGAGCTCACTCCATTTATCAAGTGATTCTTTCAAATGTATTTAAATACTTTTACAGCCTCTGTTAATGAAACTTTGGTGACCCGGGGGCTCCTGAGGGAATCCATCTGCATCTAAGTGATGGAAAATGAACTCGTTAATGGCTGGGCCCTGCTTAGTCAATATAGGATATCGATCCCTGGTGATGAAGGGCTGGATGGGAAGGGGCTTGGCTAAATGGGCTTCATCCTGGGGACGAGCAGGGCTGGGTGGGCACTGATTGATGGAGGGGAGCTGGGAAAATGCCTCATTTTCCCTGCTAACTGCAGGAATCTGGGAGGGCCTGCCAGACTGAGGTGGTGGTGCCTGAAGGACGCGTGGAAGATGTGACTGCAATCTCTGTTTTCTGCTTCTGCACTGCCTGGCTCCAGGGGTTCTCCTCACCCCACTCTGCCAGAAACTTTGGATATCCCACTTCCCCCCTCTGTGTGTCTCTCCCAAAAACATCCAGCCCTGCTCCCAACAAATCCGATTTCCTCTTGCCACAGCTGATTCAGCACGGGCAGGGAGATTAGATAAGGATAAGGCTGGAGATAAAGGCTGGAACTTCCAGAAAGCCATGGAAAGCTGTGCTCTGGGGGCCTGGATCTCCTGGGGAAGTGCTTTGAAGAGTTTGGAATGTTTCTCATCGCCTGATGGGTGTTATTCTGGGGGAGGGACTTGTCCTGGCCTTGCTTTTGGGCTAACAAACTCCCCTGAAGTCTTTTTCCTGTTGTCTATCACTGAGGGGGAAAGAAAAGGGAGAAAATCATGCTTGGAAATTTGGGAATCTGCTGCTGGAAATGGGAATTCCCTGTGTGGCTGTGCCAACACATTGCTCAATGGGAAAGGAATGAGATGGGGGAGGAATGACAGGTTGGAAGAGGGAATAGGGAACCAAACCCCCCATTTTTGGTGCATTTTGGGCGCAATCCTCCTATAAACACTGGCAAAAATCGGTCTAGGTTATTTTAAGAGCACTGATCCAGGCTTTCATCTCTTCCACGGGGCAACACACGGCCCAGGGAGCCGGGAACAGAGCCCCAGACAGAGTAAATTGGTCATGATCTGTTGGAATCCACGGAGTGATGCTGCTCTTCATTACAGCGAGATCAGAACAGCAGGGCTGCCTGGGCTTCCCTCAGGGTCCCTCTGCTCTGCCCCGGGGGATCCCTCTGCTTTAAAGGGATTGCAGGAATGAAAAGGCAAGTTTGGGAAAGTCAGCAAAACCTTTCTGGCTCCCAAGCAGCTCTGGGTGCCTGCAGAGGGCTTTGGGATGTGCAGTGGGCAGAGCTGAGCAGTTTTATGAGGGTGGGATGGGGCTGTGGCCTTCAGGGATTCCCACATCCCCTGGGTCAATCCTCAGCTGCTAAAAGCTGGGAGAACTGGGCTGATTTATGGCCACTGAAGCTCAGCTGCAGCAGGCCCACATGAGAGCATTTGCTGAACACTCTGCTCCCTCTCCTCTTTCTCCACTTGCCTTCAGTCACTAAAATTTGCTTCATTAACAAACTCTCCCTAATCACCGCTCCTGAGCAGCCGAGCACTCTGCCCACTGGGGCTCTGCGTGGAGCTCCTTCCCAAGGATTTTTCCAGCCAATATAACACACACTTTAATGACTTTGCCTCTCCTTAGCCAGTTGTTGGAGGAGGTGGAGCAGTGGCTCTGCACAGTGGCTGAATGTTAGCTGTGAATCTGCTGACATCCTGAGCAACCAGACATCTTCCTTCCCTGGAAAGAGGGTGGTCTTTTAGCGAAAAAAAAAAGGAAATTTGAGTCAGGGAGTTGGTGGAGGTGATGCTCCAGCTTTTAGGGCTGTAGTAGAAGAAGTATAAGGGTCTTTAAGGATTTTAGTGTTGTATCTTCAAAGGAAAAACTCTCCCAGAAAATGCAGCTCTGGAAGCGATTAGATTGTGGCTATGCTGTGAGGGGAGGGAAAGGCAGGCATGGAAAAGAGCAGGTTCAGGCCTGGAACGATGCTCAGGATTTGCATTTGGCAGCGTCTGTCGATGCCGGGCCTGCACCCCACGGGTGACAGAGCCCCTCTCCCAGCCCTGGGTGCCACAGGCAGAGCATCCCCAGCGCTGTTCTCTTCCCATCCTGGCGTGGAGCCATCTGTGTGAGACGTCAGAGTCTCCCCCTCACCGCCCCTTCCAGCGGCACCTCTGCCGTGGGGAGCCGGGGGTGCAGCCCAGCCAGCCTCACATCCCGTGGGCGGCTTGTTTTCCATCGTTCCACCCTCCCGGCGAGGAGGAGGAGGAGGAGGAAGCCTATTTTTCTCCCCTTCCATGTGCAGAAATAGCTCGTGCTTGTCGTAAATCACCTCGGCTTGCAGATGGTGAGTCACTGGTTGATCAAAGGCGAGACCCTTTTCTGGGTCTGGGAGGAAGAGGAGATGCTTCAATAAATCATTAGGAATCAGCAGCAGAGCTTCCCTTGGGTCTGAGGAGAAAACCTGGCCGCCCCCTCCTTTGTCCCCGTGCCCCTGGCGTAAATCACAAATTTTAGTGCCGTGAGTGGGGACGCTGGATTTAGGATCTCTGTCACAGCCGCTGCTGGGCAGGGCTCTGCTGCTCGAATATAAAAGCTGGACAGCAGCAAGGGGACAGGCCCTGTGGCCGAGGGGCACAGATGTGCCAGAAGCAGGGGATGAGAAGGGACAGAGTGTTGGCATGTGCCACTCCCCGGCAGAAAACGAGAGGAGAAATGCAGAGTCCGGCGGGATCAGCGTCAGCGGGGCACGGCCGCGACAGGAGCTGGCCTGGAGGTGACAGCAGCGGGCAGGCAGGGGAGGGGAAGTGCCAGCCTGTGACATAACTGCCTCGAGATCCAGGATAACACACAGGACACCTGTGGCAGGGTGGGAACGAGACCAGGAGCACCACGGCAGCGGGGAGAGGAGGAATCCCAAATCCCTCATCCCGCATCCCTCATCCCCTCATCCCCTCATCCCTCATCCTTCATCCCCTCATCCCCTCATCCCCTCAATCCTTCATCCCTTCACCCCTCATCCGCTCATCCCTCATCCCCCCATCCCCTCATCCCTCACCCTTTATCCCTCATCCCCTCAGCCCCTCATCCTTCATCCCCTCGTCCCTCATCCCTCACCCCTTATCCCTCTTCCCAAGCTTTCCCTCCGCCAGCCCCGTGGCTGCAGTGCCCTGTCCAGGAGAGAGGATGTGTCACACAGGAGCAGAGGATGTTTCCAGAGCAGCCGGGAGAAGGGGAAGACCTGGAGTCGCTCCTGTACCCTGAGCTCTCCTTCCTTCCCTCTCCTCCATCTCCAGCCAGCCTCTCCGGGAAGGAAGAGGCATCAATGGCTCTTGAGGCAGAGACTCTGCCGAAAGCCGAGCAGATGAAGGGTTTGCCATCTGTGAACAAGTTGTTCTGATTGAATTAGAGAACATTTAACATTTACGGATAATTAGAAACAGCCACCCATTACAAAGGCAGCGAGGGAAGGGGAGCTTTTGAAAGGCGATTGGAAGCTCCTTGACACATCAGCCAGGGGAGCTTTTCAGACACAACTTCTGAGCCTTTCCAGATGCTTTGTGCTCCTTACATCCCCAAATCCAAGAGTCTCTCCCCATCTCTCCCTTCTGCCCTCTCCATTACTTTTCAACTGCCTTTTGCCTTTTTCTGCCTGCCGGCGCTCAGCCAGCTCCTCTCTGGGAGGTTTTAGCAGGTTTCCTCTTTGGACCCGTACTGGGCCGTCAGCTGTGAAGCTAAAGGGAAAGAAATTTGCTTTTCTGCTCCATTACTGTCACAATTCCTTTGGTCTGGAGTTGGGCTGTGCAGCCGTGGGGAGGGACAGCCCTGAATGCAGAGGCTCCTGTGCTATCCTGACCTCTGCAGGAGAGACCTGGACCTAAAACTGGTTTAGCATTTTATCCAGCCTCTACTATGGAGCAAGATAAATACCTTTATAATAGAAAAAAAAAAAAAGAAAATATTTTTGTTGCGGATTAAAAAAAATATAGAAAAATATATAAAATACTCTCCTTTATGCTCAAAAATACACTTTCTTCTTTTTATCCTTGTGCTTCCTTAATATGTTTTTACATCAACAGTATTAAGAAAAGCACGTTTGCCATCCTTTTCTTTTGAGTACCAAAGACGCTCAAATTCCCCAAAACACAAAAAGAGATGATTTCCATCCCAAATTTCCTCTGAAAAAAGAACTGGCATTTCTCAAGCAGCTCGAGCAGTAATTGCCTCACAGCAGTGCTGGTAATTTCCCTGCATCTGCTGCAGGGAGATACCCAAGGGGTGAAGCCATAAAGCTGCAGCTGCCCTTTGGCTGGAAGGAGCCTCAGTGCTGATTTTTGGGCAGCGCATCCAAGGCTTGGCCTGTGCTCCCGGAGCCGTGGGCAGTTCCAGGGGCAGAGCCCCGGGATCCCAATGGGAATGCTGTGCCTTATAGGGAAGAGAACCTGGCCAGGGAATGAAGAGGTTCGTGTTTGCATGCTGTCCTCTTAGAAGGAAATGGATGCCGAGAGAAGTTCTGGATGCCCTGGAGGTGCTCAAATCCAGGCTGGACAGAGCTTGGAGCAGCCTGGGACACTGGAAGGTGTCCTTGCCCATGGCAGGGGGTGGAACAAAATGATCTTTAAGCTCCCTTCCAACCCAACTCAACCCATTCCGAGAGTCTGTGAAAAAAAATCTCAGGAATCTTGTCTGGGACACTGACACCGAGCCGGGCACAGCCTGTAGCCCGTCCCTGTCCCCCCTCTCGCCGGGTTGTCCCCAGCAGGCGATGCGCAGGGCCCTGACAGACATCTAGTGGCTTTTCCTATAACTACAGGCACGGGCGGCTGCCCGGGGACTGGGGGGCACGGGGGCGACACAGGGACAATCATCAGCGGGGCATGGACAGACAGACTGCGGGCTCACCCGGGACCACCCCGCCCCGCTGCCACCCGGGCACGGGCAGGGCGTGATGGGCACAGGGAGAGGGTGGATGGAGGGCACAGGGAGGGAGGGTGGGCACAGGGAGGGGATGGATGGTGGGCACAGGGAGGGGATGGATGGTGGGCACAGGGAGGGGATGGATGGTGGGCACAGGGAGGGGATGGATGGTGGGCACAGGGAGGGGATGGATGGTGGGCACAGGGAGGGGATGGATGGTGGGCACAGGGAGGGGATGGATGGTGGGCACAGGGAGGGGATGGATGGTGGGCACAGGGAGGGGATGGATGGTGGGCACAGGGAGGGGATGGATGGTGGGCACAGGGAGGGGATGGATGGTGGGCACAGGGAGGGGATGGATGGTGGGCACAGGGAGGGGATGGATGGTGGGCACAGGGAGGGGATGGATGGTGGGCACAGGGAGGGGATGGATGGTGGGCACAGGGAGGGGATGGATGGTGGGCACAGGGAGGGGATGGATGGTGGGCACAGGGAGGGGATGGATGGTGGGCACAGGGAGGGGATGGATGGTGGGCACAGGGAGGGGATGGATGGTGGGCACAGGGAGGGGATGGATGGTGGGCACAGGGAGGGGATGGATGGTGGGCACAGGGAGGGGATGGATGGTGGGCACAGGGAGGGGATGGATGGTGGGCACAGGGAGGGGATGGATGGTGGGCACAGGGAGGGGATGGATGGTGGGCACAGGGAGGGGATGGATGGTGGGCACAGGGAGGGGATGGATGGTGGGCACAGGGAGGGGATGGATGGTGGGCACAGGGAGGGGATGGATGGTGGGCACAGGGAGGGGATGGATGGTGGGCACAGGGAGGGGATGGATGGTGGGCACAGGGAGGGGATGGATGGTGGGCACAGGGAGGGGATGGATGGTGGGCACAGGGATGGAGGGTGGGCAGCCCATCCCCGCCGCTCCCGGGGCCGCTCCGCACGTGCCCGCACCCCGGCTGCGAGCATGAGAAGATGCCTCCAAGGGGGTGTCAGACACGGTTACAGTGAAACACGATATTTATAACAAAGTGTGGGGGAAGGTGTCACTTCACATTACGCTGAAGCTCCGGCGCCCGAGACGCGGGGATGTGGGGAGGGCCAGCAGGCAGCGGGAGGAGCTGGGCTCTGCCAACGCCGATTCCTGGCTGGAGTCCACCCCGAGCGGGGTTTTCCCGGGGCAGGAGAACGGGGCAGGTCCCTCGTGGGTGCTGGAATCGCCTGGCGGTGTCACTCGGCTCTGGGAGCCACCGTGCCTGGCCCTGCTGTGCTTTCCCGTGGGGAAAAATAAACTCCAGGTCCCTCCGGTGACCTTAAACCCCGCTCCACTGTAGCTTTTCTGCACGGGCATATCCCACTCGCTTGTGCGTCAGCTGCCTGAGGAGCGCAGCCTTGCTGATAAACCTCGCCTTACCAAGCTGAGATTAAGCGCTGTAATCTTTTAAATAAACAGCTCTTTGGAGAAAGCTGTGTCCCTGCACGCAGCTGGGATTGCTCAACTCCCTCCCTGGAGGCCGGGACTCTGAGAGTGCCCAGCTCTCCCCAGAGAAGCCAAGGGCCAGGTCTCAGAGCTGCAGTTTCCCGGGATCCTGTGTGGAAATTCCCTCGCGGGTTGCTCGGAGCGTGGTGGGAGCTCCTGCACACACACACGAGCGTATTTCTGTGCGTCCATCTCCTGCCCCTTCCCCCTGCCCTGGTAACAGCACAGGAGGACATGGATGCAGTGCAGCATCCATTCTCTTGGGGCTGGCTGCCCGTGAAGAGCTCTTGGCCGCCGCCTTTTCCCCTTCCTCAATCCGGGAGCATCTCCCAGCGCTCGGGCAGGCAGAGCTGCTGCTCCTCCTCTGAAGGTCTGGTGGCAGCTACGGGCTGTGCCCACAGTGAAGGGCTCTGTCCTCACAAACCCAGGCTCAGGGAATGTGCAGCTGAGCCCTTCCACCCCTCTCTGCTCTGTGGTCCCCTGTGAGTGACTCGAATCCAGTCCCTCGTGGGCCAGCTCAGCCTCTGCCCAGCCCAGCCTTGTTTCTCCCCCCATGTTCCTTCCCGGGGACTCAGCTGCTCAGTGCCTGCAGGGATCCACGCTCTCTCCCAGGGTGGTTTGAGGTCACTTTGAGCAGCACAGCTCTGTCCAGAAGTGGAGACCTCATCCCTGCTGGTGTGTCGGTGCCAGCTTTGCCTCTCCCGGGAGTGCCACTGGCTGCTGCCACTGGAGTGCCAGCGTGGGTCGGGGTGACCTTGGCCCCGTTGCCTGCCCTTCTGAGGCTGCTTCCGAGCGCCTGCAGCGCTGCAGCTGCAGTGCCGGGGTGGGGATGGCAGCGGTGGCTGCAGGAGGGAGGCTGGGCTCTCCCTGGGAGGGAACATTCCCTGGGAAAGGCACCAGCTCCTGCCCGCTCTGCAAGGAGAAAGCAAATATTCATTTTCCCAGAGAAACGCGCACTTGACCTCAGCCCTAGGCTGAGCCAGCCCCGAACTCTGCCAGGTTCCACTGTCAGCGGTGACATCAGCAGGCAGAGGTGACATCAGCACATTGATGAGAGATGCCCTCGTTAAGTTATTGCTCAAGTCTGGGCTCCTTCACTCCAGGCATGTAAAAGAGCCAGGAGAAAAGAGGGATAAGAGCAAGGCTGGAATTTAAACCCCAGAGGGAAAAGGCTGGAGCACCTTGACAGGTGTGGTCTGTGCTTAGTGGTAAATTTTGGCTGCTTTGGGGAGGGAAAGGAGCTGGAAGTGTTCAGGGAGAGCCTTTCTGGATGTTGTAGACTGTGTGTTACTGTACAGGGGTGTGCTGGGTGCATTTCATTTGTATGACATGGTCAGGGCAACACATTCCTGTTATTCCCATGATCTGTAGGGTCTGGATAACACATCCCTGTTATTCCCAAGATCTGTAGGGTCTGGATAACACATCCCTGTTATTCCCAAGATCTGTAGGGTCTGGATAACACATCCCTGTTATTTCCAGAAGAGGAGTGCACAGGGCAGCTCTGAGGATGCAGGAGTGGGACAACTCACAGAAATCCATCCGCACAGAGAACATTTCCCACTGGGATCACAGAGGGACGTGCACAAGCACAGCCAGGGGGCCCTGCTGGCTCCCTGCACATCCCACAACGGGTGACACACGTGGTGGCGGTGTCACCTCTGAGGAGGGGTGGCTGTGTCCCTGCCAGCCGTGTGTCACCGCTGAGCTCAGACACACCGTGACACACCTGAGTCACTGTTTGCACCAAAACTCAGCCTTGGCTCCCGATGTGGGGGTGGCAGTGGGGGACACGTGTGGGTCCTGGGTGTCCCTGTGCCAGCCCAGCCCTGCCCACAGCCATGGCACAAAGCCATGGCACCTCCAGCCCGCGGATGCGGCCCCAGCTCCGCTCCCTGCTGAAGGGAGGCCATCCTCGTCCCGCTCCATGCAGTGACTAAGGCAGCCTGGCATTTACCCAGGGTTTATTTGGACACTCCAGAGCCAGCTGCACACATTTCCTTCATTTGCTTTTTGTCTGACTTCATGCCCTTTTGGTGATTGCTTATAAACTCGGTGTGGAGAAGGGACCCGACGCTCGCAGCTTCCAGGGGAAGGAGGCTCGTGCAGCATCCACCAGAGGCAGGCAGACCAAGAGGGAAGCAAGCTGAGGGAGAAAAAAAAACCACCAAAAAAACCCTCATGAATTATCTGTCCTGGAAACAGCGTGTTCTTTTTACAATTCCCTTTGACTGTTTAGGGAAAGATTTATCCTCTCCTTTCTCTGACAGCAGAGTTTGCAGTGTTCCTGTTAACTTCGGGCCAGCCTGGATTAACTGTGCATCCTCAGTGTCTGATTAGCTCTGTTTGCCGTGTTTTTATTGACCTATGCAAGAGGAAAATCTAGGTCAGGCCAGGCTGATGAGGCTGGAGCTGGCTCTGCAATATAAATCAGTACAAACGAGGCCATCCAGCCGCTGAGCCATCAAATCACGCTCTGGGGTGGGTCGCCTCCAAAGTGTCCAGGGGACATAATTAGGAACTTTCCCAAGCTGTCAATCAGACCGAGAGCCTGCTTTGGAGGTGGAGGGCAGGGAGGGTTTCTTTAGGAGCTGCTCCTTGTTTCTGGGTGAGGTGGATTTTATCAGCGAGTGGCTGAAGCGCAGGGATGGCTGCAAATAGAAACGGTCCCTGCCTGGCTGTGACTCCGTGTTTCTGTGCACAGAGGAGGGATGGAGACAGCTGAAGGAAGCCTGCAGGGCTGAAATGAGTTTTTCTACGGAAGCAGGAGGGGAGTGCAGAATCTTCTACCCAGCTCCTTTGCTCACAGACCTTATTGATGGCTTTTGCCATGCACAGCCAAGGGGGAAGCAGCGCAGACTCTGCTCCTGGCAGTCCTGAATCTCCTCTAACGTTGCCACTCCTGGTTTGGTTGGATCAGAGCAGGGATCAGCCTGTGACCCAATCTGCAGCTGTGTTAGTCACCCTGCTCTGGGGGGAAAGAGCAGGCAGCTCTGTCTGTGACAGGCTGACTTCAGCTGCCTCACACAACCCCTCCACCGCTGGAAAAGCTCTTTGCAGGGAGACAAAGGTGTCTGGTGCTGGAAGTTTCCAGGCTGGGGAGCAGGGAGCAGCCTCAGCTGGTGCTGTCTGGGGTGTGTGATGTGCTGGGAGCACAATGTCACACAGCATTAGCTTCACTTTCCGCAGGGCCGAGGCGCAGTGACAGCGCAGGGGACCACAGAGCCACCCTGGGCAGGGACAGGGGGGCAGCACGGCCACGCACAGGGGTCACACCCCAAAGTGGGCACCCAGAGAAGGGGTGCTGTGGGCACAGAGGGCAGGGCAGGCTGTTCCTGCTGCCAGGGCTCCCTGGGGGCTGTCGGAAGGCGCTGCTGGCTCGGCCTCAGCTCAGCAGAGCAGCCGGCGCAGGAGGCGAGCTCAGGTCAGCGTCACGTTGTGCTGCCCAGAGCCACACATGTGACAGCCAGGCAGCGCCCTGGCCACGGGCAGGTGGCCCTGGAGAAGGTCACCTGTGTGGGGGAGCTGGGTGGGGTCTGCTTTTGGGGGAGCAGTGGTGTGGGCAGAGCCGTGCAGGGGGAGCAGAGCAGGGAGGGCTCAGTGCGGTGAGGGAGGCAGAGCTCTCGGTGTCTGGGGAATCTCACACTGCCAGGCCTCAGTGAACCTGCAGTCCTTTGCCACCTGGAGGGTTCTGGGGGGATTTTGGGATGTATGGAGCCGGAGAACCTTCAGTGGGAGTGTCAGGAAATGCCCTTTTAGGAACAAGGAGAGCCCACCAGTGTTTGTACAGCTCCACAGCCAGGTGTCCTTCAGTGCCCTTCTCCTGGGGAAAATCTGGTCAGGAAAACAAGAGGAACAACAGCTTTTATGGGGAGAAAAAGAGAGAGAGACATGCTGGAGATGCAAGGTATCCTGCACTGAACCCATTCAGCTGAGCCCTCTTCCAAGGAGATGCTTCCTTGGGTGAAGCTGGTGGGATCCAGGGGTTCCAGTTTTAGTGGAGCAGCCACCCGGGGTGGGTGATGGCCAAACCCCCCCGAGGCATTGCCATTCCCTCCACACGCTGCTCCTGCCTGCCCTGCTTTATGGCTGTGATTTACTGACGTCACAGGCGCAGCATCACGGAATTGAATTTACGGGAGGCTGAATTTATGATTAGAGAAATTAACCCTTTGCTACTTTGTGCTTCCCCCAGCCCCGTCTTGTGTGCACCCTGCTCTGCAGCACTCTGACAGGGAGACCCCATGGAAAACCTGAATTCCTGCAGGATAGCTGCTCCCCTGGAATGAAGGGATCAGGGAGAAGGTTCCATGGGAATCTGGGCATCCAAAGTTCCCGGGCTCTGCCCACAGACCTGCAAGCTGGCACTGCAGCCGCTCCATCAGGCTCCAGTCTGCTCGTTCCATGTTAACAGTCCTCTCCATAATGATGTATTCCCACTCCTGGGTGATTTCCAAAGCATTCCCAGCAGGTATTTCTCAGCCTCGCCATCCCCTGCCCCTCCCCGCCGAATTTCGCCCTCTCTCCAGCTGAATTATTGGATAAACTGCAAGACACAGAAGCCAAACAAAGAAAGGAGGGCAGCAGAAACGAGAGACAATTTACAGGTCACAAGCCAAACTCTCTACAGGACGCAGCTCCGCGCCTGAGTTTGTGCCTGGGGGCGTTGGAATGACTCCATCCTCGGGAGCTAATTTGGGATGTCCTCTGCTCCTGGGGAGGAGATGGCTCCTGTACAGCAGGCACTTGTCTGTGACAGATCTCTTGTAAACAGCATAATAGCTCCGTGTCAGACAGGCTGAAGACATCTTTATCAGGGGCTCTGCCAAAGCCCCGGGGGAGGCTGGAGGACAGAGCGTGGTCAGCAGGGATTTTTCAGGCACAGGCTGGCTGAGATTCCGGCTGCACGGAGCCCTGGCTCAGCCAAAGGCTGGCTGTTAATAAAAAAGGAGGTTTGTGTTGTACCTGCAGCATCAGAGCAGCTTTGCTCAGGTGTTCTCACCAGAGGTACTAAAGAATAGATGATATCAAAACTGGAGCAGGATGGAGAGAGGATTTCCTGCTCTGGGGGAAGGTCAAAGCCTTTTTTTTTCCAACATGAAAATCCTGGCACTTTTCATCAATCATCAAAACCCATTTTTATCCAGGCTTCATCACAATGATTCATTTGGGCCTTTTTATATCTTTTTCCTACTCCTGTACATGTATTCACCACCCTTCCCTTTGTACCTACAGTCCCCAAAACCCGAGTTTCAAATCTGGAATGAAAGTGCTGCTGTGTCTCTTTTTCTCTGGGACTGCTGTTGAGTGAGGGGAACCTGTCTTGCTTTCAAATGAACATTTTGGGATTTCTCTTTCTGCTGGAGACCAAAACCAAAACAATTTTCTGTGGGCATCAGCGTTCCTCTGGTGATGTGATTATTTCCTCTCCTCTTTGAGCCTCTGAAAACACACGGCCTTGTGTCTGTGAGTCTGTCCATTCATCATCCATCCATCCATCCACTCATCCATCTCCCCATTCCCATCCTTCCCTTCATTCCAGAGGCTACACGAGACATCCCGAGCTGCAGAAATCCTGCTCGAGGTGGAGAAACTGCAGCAGCAGAAGGAGCTTTTACAGCAAACAGTCTGTTTATTGATATTTTATTATGCTGTTTAGCAGGACCCTGGTGCCTGTAATAAAGCACTAAGGAAGTGTAGCAGCACATTCTCATTGATCCTGTTCAGTGCTGTGATATTTCTGGGAGATCCAGGGACAAAGGAAAGGAATAATTTTGCTTCCCTCCCCTGTGTTGAGTTGCTGATGGCAAAATACCCTGGGAGCCTGAGGGTTAGTTAGATTTAATGTGACTCCCAACTGAATAATCACAAAAAACTGGTAAGAAGGAGAATCTTTGGAGGTTTTTGATGTGTACAACTGCACAGTGAGGGATCTGGAGAAATCCATGGTGACTCAGGAGAGCTCAGATCTGCCCAGCCTGGCATTTCCTGGCTGAGCTTGGAAATGCTCTGGGCTGGTCCAGGGAAGGGATGAGCTGGAAATCCCTTGGAGTGACAGGAATGTTTGAGGGTCATGTCTGCTCTGGGGGCTGCAGCTGCTGGGATTCAGCTCAGGGAACCCCTGAGCTCTGTTCCTTGCAGGCACAGGACCCTCTGTGCCCCAAGAACACCAGAATTTTTATCTGGCACCAACACTGGGAAAGAAACCCTTAGGTCAGAGCTCAAGGAAAGCTTTACTGCATCCAATCTCGTGTTTGAGACCTGTCTGTGCCCTCTTCTCCTCCTGGGCAGTGCTTGAAGAGCAAAATCTACTCCC
Source organism: Thryothorus ludovicianus (assembly GCA_013397245.1). Taxonomy (NCBI): domain Eukaryota; kingdom Metazoa; phylum Chordata; class Aves; order Passeriformes; family Certhiidae; genus Thryothorus; species Thryothorus ludovicianus. The sequence goes on from VZTB01009978.1 coordinate 182,289, forward strand.
AGGTGAGCTCCAAAGGGCAGCTTTTATCCCTGCATCCCTCCTGGAGCAGCTGATTCTCACCCCTGGGAAGAGCTGGGAGCTTCTGGCTCTGCCACCCTTATGCAGGTACATAATTCTGCCTGGAATGGAGGCTTTATTCTTGTAAACATTGCATTTATTATTAAAAGAATACATATATATAGGCTGGTGAATTCATATTGCACAAAAAAAAAAGTCATAAAGCTCCCACTAAAGAGGCAGGAAAACGCTGTGAGGAGAACAAAGCAGGAATTTATCACTGGGTTTGGGCAATCTCAAAGCCAGGCATGGCATTGTAAATAAAATACACAGCGCTCCTTTCACCACAAATGTACCCTCAATCAGGGAAAAAAAATACAAATAATTTGAGATCTGATCAGCTCCTCAATCAGGATGTGACTTTATGCTCAGGAATCAGAGAGATAAAAATGGGGGCAATTTCTAAATCACTTCGGTCTGCAAATGCTGGGTCTTCAACTGCTGCTGGAGGGAGGAGCTTTGGGAGCGAGCAGAGGAATTTGGAATGCCTCAAATTTTGATGTTTAATCCCAGTTTTCTTAAATTCCAGAGCCCCACAAATAAAGGCAGCCAAGATTGCTCATCTTTTCAGAACAATTTTATCAAGTTCCCCACACAAAACATTCTATCTTTATGGGCTGATTTAACTCTTGCCCTGCTTGGTGCAGGCTGAAAACTTCCAGGATGGGTTTAAACCAAGAATTTAATGCCTGAGGTCCTTTTGAAAGATCTTCCAGAGGGATTAAGGAAAGCAAAGCTCACTAATATCAGGCTTTAATTTGCCACACTGGCTCCACACTGCTGCCGGTGGATTTGTGGGGCCTGCAAATGAAGGGGAAAGTTTTGTAGCCACTATAACCACGGTGGCAGTGACTTGTGGAGATCCTGACAGGGTGTAAAATCCCTGGCTGTGGGAATTTCAGCCCTGTTTTAAAATCCTGATCAGACAGAACCCCACCTCGTGTGCCAGAACCGCCCAACGGTGCCGCAATGCAGAATTATTTGGTGCTTTAATGCATCTGATACTGTTTCAGAGCTATTTAAGTCCAACTTAACTTGTTCTTGATCCCTTAATTGTGTCATTAGGAGCATTTCCAAATCAGTTCTGTAAAATATCTCCCTCCTGTGTCTGAGGAGAGCCATTATCCACGTTTTGATCCATTTCCCTGATAAGACTGATTAAGTTTTAGTGAGGCACTGCTTCCTGTGGATGCTGAGGAGGCTGGAGGGACTCTGTGCCTCTGGGTGACAGCTTCTTCAGGTGTTGGTCTGTGGGTTTTTGAACACTCTGGGGGTGTTTTGGTGGCTGTTCCAGCCTGGTGGGGGTAACTCATGGTTTGTATAGGTGATATTGGGGGGTTTATGTAAATTATACCCTGTGTGATGCCTGGAGAGGCTCCCTGGAACAGAGGCTGGGCAGAGTTAAAGGAATAAAGCTGGGATTTATTAAAAGGCCTTCAAAGGACAGAACAAGAGCCTGGCTGTGGCTGTACCCAAGATGGAACCTGGGTCAGGAGTTTTCACACTTTTATAATTTTTGGTCCATTCCATATTGGGGTTCATTGTGCAATTCCAGCTCCAGGTTCTGCAGTCCCACCCTCCCAAATT
>VZTB01009978.1:183948-195399 GCA_013397245.1 Thryothorus ludovicianus
AGGATTGTTCTGTGCCCTTGGTTCTGATTCTGGCCAGGATTGTTCTGTGTCTGGTTCTGGGGCTGGCAGAGGATTTTCTGTGCCCTTGGTTCTGTCCAGGATTGTTCTGTGCCCTTGGTTCTGGTTCTGGCCAGGATTGTTCTGTGCCCTTGGTTCTGGTTCTGGCCAGGATTGTTCTGTGTGACTGAGCTGTGAGGAGAACTTGCTGGCACTTTATATGGAGTTCAGAGAATCTGGAAAATATGAAATCTTAAAATTTAGGCATCAGCTGTGCCGTGGCTCAGGGTGCTGTGCAGGCACCCAGGGGTGAGGCATGAGCAGCAGCAATGTCATAGCAGCAATGTCATTCCATCCCTCCTGCAGCTGGGGGCTCCCAGGCAGGCCCTGAGCTCTGCCCTGCCCAGCTCCTTCCCCATCCCTGAGGGTTTTCCTGGTCCCCATCAGCCTGGGATTCCATCTGCAGCCAGGATAAAACTGGGCACTGCTGCCTCTCACCACCACAGTCTTTTATATTTTAGATCCTGGGCTGTTTCTGGGCAGTTTTAGGTTTCATATTCAGTGCTACTGAGTTCTCAGAGGAGAGAGACAAAACAATTCCTTCTCCAGCTCGGCACCAAGGACAACTTTCAGGCCCAAGAACAAAACAAAGGATGAGGGGAGAAGGAAAAACCAGGAGGATGGAGCTTCATAACCTGGAGCTGTAATTGGACAATTAACTCCAATGTGCTAATGGATGAGAACTTATAAAAGTGTGAGGCCTCGTGGTCTGGTGTCCATTTTGTGCCCATTTTGGGTTCATTTGGGTATGACCCAGCCAGGTTCTTCTGCTGCCCAGCTGTGCCCACTGAGGGATTTTAATAAATCCCCAATTTATCCTTTAGCTCTGGCTGCTCTCTTCCCAGGCCAACCTCTAGAAAACATCACTTTGGCCTTTCCCCCTTAGCTCCCTTGTGAGAAGTAAAAATAAATTTTTAGAAGTAGAAGTAAATTTGCTACTCCAGGAGAAAATTCTGAGGATTCAGCAAGGGGGAAATCAAAATAACAATTTAAAAAAGAGGAAAATCTGTCTTCCAGACTGCTCCATTAGGGGTTTTATTTTATTTTGGATCCAGTGTAGATCCCAACGTGCACAGATAACAAACTCCAGCCTGGAAAGAGTCTCCAAATCTGATGGACTCCACAAATCGGGAGCATGGCATCCTCCAGCTGCATGAGAATTTCAGATTTATGCATTTCCTTCAAACAGCCACTGTGCCCTCAACCAGCAACATGCTGCTGGTGGGAAATGCCCTGCAGTGGTTTTGAGGGAAATTTGCTGCTGGGCTGGGGAGATTCTGTGCTCAAACACAGAGGCTGAGCTGCTGTGAATGCAGCAGGGGTGGATTGAGCAGGTGAGGGGCTCTGGTGGCTCCAGTCTCTCCCGAGGAGCAGCTGAGGTCAGCCCAAGTTCATTACTCTGCCAGGAGTTTATGATTTCTTTGTTATGGAAGTTCAATACCCATTGATTTTAAAATAAACCCTTTCTTTTTTTATTTTTTTGGGAGGGGAGGAGGGCTCTATTTAATAAATTCACTTTATTGTTTGAGCTTTGATGTTATTTTCCATGTGATCAGCATAAAGCTTTTCCCTTGGTTCCCCCACCACTGGTTTTTAGACCTTGAGGCTCTTCTCTCCCTCTCTCCTGATCAAAAGCTGGGCCTGGACTAAAGCTCAGCTCAGCCTCAGGTCTAGGGGCCAGTTTTGAAGTTTTAATTCAGGAATGCAGCCGGCCCAACTCACTTTTTAACCCAAGCCTGTATTTTCCCAGGTATTTTTGGTTGGAATCAAGAAATTCCAAGCCTTTTTAATGAGTATTAACAGATGGGAAATTTCAAGAGCTTGAGCATTTGCATCGTGGTGCCATTTCTATAATTGTGGCCGCTCCCCAGGGATGTCTGGGGATCAGCTTGGCAAAGAGAGATCTTTTAAAGGAAACTTTATCCACTTTGCAAACCCAAATGTGTTGTGAAACAGGAACTTCTCCCAGACCTCGACACAGAAATCCATCGGGACTCCACTGCTGTGCTGCCACAGGGAACTGGGCAGGGATTTGGGAATTCTGCAGGATAACTGGCAGGAGCACAAGGATTGCTCCAGGGAGGTTCAGGTGAGAGCAATGTGAGTAGTCCTTGGCCGTGCAGCTGATCCCACTAATTATGACAATTCAATTTTAAGTTTTCACTGGGTGCTTTTCCTTGGGAAGATATTTTCTCCCACCCTCAATACAAATTTCTCCTGTCAATTAAAAACCACCTACAGCTGCTACCGACCCTCTGGGCTTTGATTGGCTTTGGAGCAGGTGCTTTTGGTGGTAACTAAACCACTTGTAGGAATTATTCCCCCAGGTGCCAGCAGTTATTCCCCCAGGTGTCAGCAGTTATTCCCCAGGTGTCAGCAATTATTCCCCCAGGTGTTTCAGCTAAAGCCAACCGTCCCCAAATCCTCATCACCTGGGACACCCCCTCTGCAGGGGATTTATTGAGCAGCTCAAGCCCCTCCTTTTCTTTTAGGCTGCTCTGCTTGAGCTGGTGCTGTTTGTTGGATTTTTTTTTTGTCTATTTGGTGTTTGGTTTTTTTTGGTATGTTTTTAGTTTGCTGTGGCTGTAGGTGCCAGGTGATTTTTCCCTCTGCTCTGCCTCCCTCCACCTCAGAGCTGCAGAACAAGGTAGGAAAACTTTCTGTTGTTGCTTTTTTTGCGCCTCCCTCCAGCCTGGAGTGCCAGGGGGAGCAGGAAAAAATCTCTCTGGGGGAGATGAGTGTGTTTTAAAGAGCAGTGATATCTGTCAATGAGACAGCAGCTGCTCCCTAATTCATCTCCAGCTCTGCCTCCTCCTCCCCCTGGCCCAGAAATGTCGACACAGCACTTTTCTCTCTCTTGGGTTGTTTATTGAGGGGTTTTTTTAAAATGCTTTTAGTGCGTCCGGGGGTTGCACTGAGGAAAGGACAAAGGAAATTCGGGAAAACTCAGAGTGTGTGTGCAGCCCCTCCCTGGCTTTGGCAGTGGTGGATGAGTTAATTTTGCTCAGGCTGGGCCACAGGAGGCCTGAGGAGCAGCAAGGGGAGCTGCTAAAATCCATGCAGAAGTGCCCATCTGTTACTGTGGCATTTGCAGGCTGTCCCTGTGCTGCTCAGGAAGGTCAGATGGCCGCAGGGCCACCGGGGGTGTCCCACAGCAGCTTTTGGGGACGAGCTGGAAGCAGCCAGGCTGGCACAGAGAAGAAATTGGTGGCTTTTGTTGGGTGTAAAATATAAAAAAAGAGTTGTGTTATTCCCTGGGAGTGTTCTGTGTGGCCAAAAGCTTTCCTGGGGTTTTTTCCCCCCAGGTCCCCTGTCCTGCCTTTTCACAGGTGCTGCTCTCCAACCTTGCCTGTGCCAGAGATCCCCCCCAGCACCTCATTTTTTGGGGCATTACCAGGGAAACTTGGCTGCTGTCTCTAATTATAGAGGGGTTATTAATTATTCTTGCCCTGAAACTGAGGTGAATTTACCAAATCCAGGAATTTTGTCCTTGTGTGATGCTGTTTTAGTCAAGCTCTGTGGAAGATTAATGAGGGGAGCTGTGGTTTTGGTGGGTGAATGTGAGTTCCTAAGGAGCATTTTGCACCTTTAAATACCTTGAATATATCAAGAGTTACCTCTGATTTAACAATGATTGGTAAAATATGAATATTTGCTAAAAAAAGTGGGGAAAGCTGCTACACACAGCAGAGCAAAAAGCTGAAAATCTCCTCCAGAGCTCCAGCAATGACAGCTCATTGTTTCCCCACTCTGCTAAAAAGATTTAAAGAGCTGCTTTTTTTTTTATTTTTTTTATTTTTTCTGTCTAGCCTGATGAGTTGTGGGGGGAAAATGATATTTCTGTGTGTTGGAAATTCCCTGGAAAGGCTTTTCTTGGAGCACCTTTATTTTCTTGGAGCACCTGTCCTTTATTGCTGCTGCAAACTCCATCCTGGGAGCTCTGGGAATGTTTCCTCACCTGCTCCAAATCATTTGGAATCCTCTGGAAAATGCAGAAAGGTTGAATTGGGAGCTGCTGGTTTTATCCAGGGTGGTTTCAAACCCTGCTTGCTTCAAGTTGGGAAAGTAAAACTTCCCTTATAAAACTTCCCTTATTGAGCTTTCTTTGGAGAGTGAAGTTGTCACCTGGAAGTGTTTTCTGGAGCAGAATTTGGGTTCAAAAGCTGTTGTTTCAGTGGCAATAAGTTGATTTATGGCAGCTGAAGATGTGTTTCTAGAACTGCTTAAAGCTTAGCGCTCCTCTCTCAGCATCCCTGTGAGATAAGGATTTACTGCAGCTGTTGGAGAAATGCAAATTTTTTATTTTTTTTTTCTCTCCACGAAATATGTCTTCTCATAAAAATGCTTCTTTGGTGTGTGAAAATATTTCATGAGCATCTTTAAGGTTTTGATGGGAGATGGGAGCCCAGAAAGCAAAACAGTTTTTCACTTCTTTTTTTTTTTTGAGCTTTCTTTTTTAGAACGCTGGGTTGGTTTTTTTATTTTTTTTTTTGCTCACGGTCTCAATTATTTACATTTTCCCTGATGATAAAAAAGTGTGATAAATGAAAGCAGGCAAGTTTCTCATGCACACAGAAAATGGTGTTTGGGGAGGGTGAAGAAATTGCAGTGTATTATGGTGTTCCAGGCAGCTCTGCCAGTGACAAGCTTCAGCTTAAAATAAGAAAATCCTGGGTTCAATTTTTATTTGGCAGATTTCTTTTTCTGCCTTTTATCAGCTCCTGCAAAGCAGTCCACGCTTAAAGAGCAGAATCAATACCCAGGAAGGGTCAAGCAGCTTACAATTCATTACATGTGTGTGTTTCTGTCTGACAACGCAATTCTCCGTCCTCATTTCTCACTTCAGCGTCTTCTCGGGGAGCAAAAAAATGAAAAAAAATACAAGGAAGAAAAGCAGGAATAGACAAAAAGACAGAGAGATTTACTGGAGTCATCAAGTGGAATGGAAGCTGACAGGTTTCCTAATGTTACATGCCCAGAACAAAAAGGATTTCTCACTCTGCTCTTCTGGAAGTGCTTGAGAATCCTTTGTGCTGTTCACCGGGAGCCTCAGCTCCAGGATTCCCCCTAATTCCTTCCAAAATGTGCCTGAGATGCTCCCTGGCCTGGCAAGAATTACTCAGCAGATCAAAGGCAGTGAATTGTTGGGATCCTTTCTTGGTTTTGTAGCTGAATGTGCCCAAATTCCCCCAGGCAAACCAATTATTTTGGGGTCTTATGCCCAAATTTTTTTTATTTTATTTGTTATGTGCCAAGAGTAGAGGCAGTTTTGGGAGGGGGCAGGATTTTAAACTGCTGGGAAAAATCCCTGCTGGGGAGGGATTTCTCTGATGATCCAGTTTGCCTCAAGTTTCAACTTAATCCAGAGTTTTCCCAGATCTGTTTGGAGGTGCCCTTGGAGGTGCCAACCCTCTCCCCCCAGCTGGGAGCTGTAAATCCAGGCTGAGCCCTGGTTTGGGGTTCCCACTCCAGCACTGGAGCTGGATTTCCTGGTGCTGAGGCTGTGTGAGACTGGTGGGATGCTCCTCCAGCTCTGGGGCAACGTGAGGGAGGGAAAATGGCAAAATAAAGTAAAATATACATCAGGAAAGGAGCAGGGTCGTCTCCTGTGGTTCCCTGCTGTCACTGACACACCTCCATGGATGTCTTGGCTGGAATGTCCCAGTGAAAAGCTCGTGGATTAAAGGGGGAATTTGGGTTGGGGTTTTTGGGGCTGCTTGTCACAGCAAAGTGTCTGGGAGACAAAATCTTCCACCCTGGGTGAGGCTCAGGTGGATGTTTTGTTGCACAGGATCGTGCTGAAGGTTGTTTTTAGGCAGGCCTCTTTTAGATTTGTGTTTTCTGGGTAGGTGAGGGAAGAAGAAAAGGAAATTTGGTTTTTGCAGTGTATTAAGTGCAGCCTCTCTTCAGGGCTCCTGAGGTTTCAGGGTTCCTCTGCAGCGGAAGGAGGAATCAGGACCATCAGATTTTCCACTTTTCCTCCTATCCTGAACTTTCAGGAGAGGTTTGGTTGTGGAAAAGTGGGGCTGGAGGGACTTGGGGATGATCTAATCCATCCCCTGATCCCCTCTCCAGCTGATGATATCACACTAACCCTGATGGAAGTCCCTGAAATCCACCTCCAGCAAGGATTCTGTGCACTCAGCTGTCTGTTATTTACCCTCAGCATTAAAAGTTTATCTTAAGAAGAAATTTAAACCTCTCTTTTCCCCTCTCCTCCCCTGCAGCTTCACCCTGTTTCCCCCTGTCCTGCCTCCCATGGCCTGAAGGATAATTGCCCTCTTCTCTTCTCAGAACAATCTTTTACATAAGAGAAATTTGCTTTATCTCCAGCTCAGAACACTCTTCCCTTGGCTGGAAAAGGTCAGATAAAATTGCCTTTCTTTGAGGCTTGGCTTTCCTAAGCCTCCCATCCATCTCCTGCATGTGCTGGGTGTAGATAGAGAGCCCGAGGTGAGCTTTTTGTCCACCACAATCCCACGAAACCACTGAATTCCCACACCCTGCTGGGGCAGGGTGGCAAAATCCAGCACTCTAAAGTCAGGGTGAGTCCATACCTGTGTGGCAGAGCCACAAGCTCTTGGTTTTTCTGTTTGCTTTGGCTGGGGGAGGGCCCTGCCATTGTCCCCCACCCCTTCCCAGCTGATTTTGGACACAGAATTCCCAGTGGGATGTGCCCTCCAGTGCACTTCATTCTATGAATTTTGGAAACCAGCAGAACCCCCCTCATCCCAGGGAAACTCTGGCTCTGGTTTTTACCCCTTGAGCTTGTCTGCAGCGAGCTGCAGTCCCTGTCAGTGCTGACAGCTTTCCATTTTAGCTGGGAGAATATGCAGGAATGAAGCACTCGTGCATCTCCTTCCCGAGCCTGCCGTGCCTCTCCTGTCATGTTTTCCCCCAGTGCTTGATGTTTGGAAGTCTCTCTGCCTCGAGTCAGATCAGCTCCAGGAACACACGAGAGCTACAACTTTCTTTCACTCCCTCCCCTCAGCCTGAGTGTTTAATTTGCTCCCGACTCTGCTTGAGCAATTTTTCGAGAGCACGGTTTATATTTGCCTATGCAAATCAGCTGAGCAAATATGCTGAGGAGCTCCAAAGATAGATCAGGACGTCTCAGCATGTGCCCAGCCCAAAGGAAAATCATCCCAGGCCGTTCTGCTCTCTGTTAACCCTTCTGCCCTCACTGATTTGGGGTTTTTTTGGCAGGGAGATGCTGTCCCACCCCTTGGGAGCCCGTGCTGTGGCTGTTCTGCACCAGGAGCACACACGGGGTTGTACATTCAGAGCTCAGTTGTCTTTCATGTCCTTTTATTGGAGAACAAGCAGTTCCAGGAGCTGCAGGAGTCACAGCCAGCTTTCCTTCAGCCCTGTGATTTATGGTGGAGTCTCTGGTGCCTTGTAAAATTCTGCTCTTCTGAGGCTCTGGGCATGGTTGGGGAGTTCATAAAAATCCTCTTCCCTCTGGGTGCTCTCTGAGCTGGGCCCAGCTGTTGCCTTTTCTTTCGGGGCAGGGAAAGAATTTGACCTTTCTCCTTGAATTCCCGCCAGCAGTTATAAAACGGCAAAAAAAAAATGAATTTTCCTTGAAACTGGTGTGATGGCTGAAATGAGTTCTGACATCTCCCGGAGAACACTGCTCTTATTTATTTATTTCTTTATTAATTATCCATTTATAAATTGTATTTCCCCTCCGCACAAGGGGGAATTTGAGGTGCTTGGTGGGGCTGACAACCATCGGGTGCTCAGCCGGAAACGTTTGGGAACAGCACGGCCACGCTCCTCTGGAACACAAGTGACTTCACTGGAGAGTGATTACTCCACTTTGCAAGAATGCTAATTACTTTGGAGAGGGTTTTTATTCTGGAGGAGAGACCTGCTGTCGCAGTGTCCTTTGGGAGGGAATCGTTTCTCCCCTCCAGATGTTTTCCCCTTGGAGATGAGGGCTGCAGAGGCTGCTGTGGTGCTGAGCCCGGGGAAGGAAAGAGGGATTCAGAGATGTTTTATAGCAGGGTTGATTTAATATCAGAGCATGTGGAAGGCGACACAGCTTCTCAGTGCTGTTTTTAGCCGAGTTTCCTCGAGAAATGAGCCTTACATAAGCAGTGTCTGTAGCCATAACTTCTGCACCATTAGCTCACTCCAGCCGTGCTCAGCACACGCAGGAGGGGTCAGGGCTGGGGGCTGCACATGTTTGGGTGCTCAGGGAGAGGCTGCAGGATGTTGTTATCCTGGTAAAACATGGAATTACCTGTGGAATGGGATGGCCAGACCATCTTCTCCTTGAAAGGAAAGCTCTCCAGTGGCAGAGCCCATCACACCACAGCCCCAGGATTGATTTCTGGGTCCACGATTTTATTCTTGGTGGTTTAAAGCTTCAGCAGCCCCACAAACCCTTCTCTCAGGCTGGGCTGGAGCTGGCTCTGAGGAGGAAGAGCTGTTGCTCATCCTCTCTTCCTATCCTGCTGTCCCAGGCCAGACCTGCTGGAAGCCAGAGCATTTCCCTTGGGATTTTTCCCTCGTACATCTGCAAAAGGGGAAGGGAACTCTGCAGCAGATCCCCCCCAGACAGAGTCAGGTGGCAGCTCGGGGTGCTTGTGCTGGTTCTGCAAATGTTTTATTGTGTTTGTAGCCAAAAGCAATCTCACTTTGCCACACAGTGGAGTCTAAACCCTTCCCCCCAGCTCTGGATGGAAGGTGAGGGATGGCTCTTGTTCCTCTAAATTGTCCAATTTTATTGCCCAAGTGAATATTTTGGGTTGAGATTTGGGATTTTTGGCTGCTGCATGAGGGAGGCAGCTCCTCTGGTCACTGTGATCTGCTCACCTGGGTTAGAGGGGAAGGAACAGGTGAGGGAAGTTCTGCTTTGGGATGGGGATTGCTCCTCACCTGCTTCTCTTGGTTGGCTGAGCATTCTGTCTGGACACTGTGCTCACATTTTCACCTTCTCCTGATTTTGGGGCGTTTTCATGACTTCTCTCTCACAGAGCTAGGGATCCATCTGCTCTGATTCTGCAGGATAGCACAAAGAGGGAAGAGAACACTGGAGAATGGGAGAATCATCCCTGCTGGGGCATGGGGGCATGCTGTGCACCCAGAGTGGGGTGGTTTGGGGGAAAAGGACCCATTTTTGTGTCCCTTCGTGGTTCTCTGAGAACCCCCAGCTCAGGCAGGGCTGGGGGCAGCTTTGCTGTCACTGCCAGGGGTTTGTCCCCCTGCTGAGGGGGAGTTCAGCTATTTCTGCTCCCAGTTGTGCCCCAGCAGAGCCCAGTTTGGGGCAGAGGGGCCTGATTGCCCCAGGGCACAGCCAGAGCAGGGCAGGTGCCACCCCTGTCCTATTCCAGCCCTGCCTGGTGCCAGGACAGCTGTGCCAAAGGGCTCTTGGAGGTGTCACAGTGACCCTGCAGGGCTCTCTGCCTGGTCCCCTTGTCCCCACTGGTGACAGCCAAACGCCTGCAGGAGGGGCTGGCACCTTCCAGGGCTCTGGGATGTGTTCCCAGAGCCAGGCACGGCAGGGAGGAATATTTTTTTGTTTGTTTGTTGTTTTTTGGTTTTTTTTGTTGCATGTGTCAACATTACAAAGCAAAAAACCAGACAGGGGAACGTTGAAGAATCTCTCTCCCAGCCCAGCTCTTGTGCTTTTATTTGTCAACACTTATTTTTGTTTCCTGACACAAAGTGGAAACATTTGGTCAGTGTTTTGGCTCGTGTCCCTGCTGCTTTCCCTGTCTCCTGCAGTGTCACTTGGAAGGACATTCCAGGCTTTTTTTGTCATTTCTGTCAGANTCCCAATAGGATCTCCCTGGCCCAGAGAGTTTTAGCTGAACGGATCAACAGGTGACAAAGCCATAAAACCAAAATCCACCTGCATTTCCTTGGAACCGAGGTGGGAAATGAATAACTGGAGGTGAAGCCTCTCTCACATCCACGGCCAAGGAGCAGAACATTCCCATTTCCCTGTTTTATTTACCCACATGTGTTGAAGGGGTTGGTTCCTCCTGGACAAAAGGCAGGCAGCACCTGTGAGCTGATGGGAACTGGGAGCTCCCTGTGGCTGCCAGCTCTGTTATTGCAGCTGCCCTGAAATTTGGATTTATTTACCAAAGCAGGAGCCAGGATCCCTGATGGAATTGCAGCCACTGCTCTGGGGTTGGAGCCCTGCAGGGCTGGCCTTGATCTGTTTGGGATTTGAAGTGGGGGGAGGAAAGGAAATTCTCGGCTTCACAGGTTTGCTCTGTCGGGGAGTCAGACTGGAGGTGCTGGGAGTGAAAATGAGGGCTGGTTTTTCCCTGCCAGGAGGGATGGGATGGGACAATCCCCTGGGATGTTCCTCCTGCCCTCTCCATGGGGGCACTGGGGGAATGGGAGTGGGGGTTTATGACAGAGAGAGCCTTCATCCCATTCTTGGGATCACTGAGGGAATGGGGATTATGGCAGGGAAAGCCTTTATCCTTTCTTGGGGAAATGAGAGTGGGGTTTTATGGCAGAGAGAGCCTTTATCCCATTCTTGGCATCACTGAGTGTCCTGGGTTGATGACCAGGACACTGAGGGAATGGGAATTTGTGGCAGAGCAAGCCTTTACCCCATTCTTGGCATCACTGGGGGAGTNGTGTTTTAATCCCAGGAGTTTTGTTTTTTTTTCCTGGCTCCAGGGCTGCCCTTTGGGTAAGGGGAATTTTCTCAAAATCTTCTGCAGGGCTGCTAAACTTGTGATCCTTTACTTTAGCAAATGATGGCCCACAGAGTTGGACAGAAGCAAAAATAATTTGGCTGAGCTGATGCTCAATGGTCCAAGTCTTAGTTGGAGTCTTAATAATTTTAATGCAATTACCCTCACAATTATGGTCAGATAAATCAATTCTCAGAGATCAGGGCAATCTTGAATTTCCCTTTGTTCTTTGTCCTCATGTCTGTATCTGGATAAAACAGGACAGTGGGTTAGAGGGAACAGGGGTCTGAGCCTGTTAAACCCAAAATTAAGATTTTTGGATTCACCATTTCCATCACTTATTGGACTGAGGAGCAGAAATGTCTTGCAAACAGAGAATAGATTGGTTAATAAATTCCAGTTTAGAGACCAAAGGTTTGTTCCTTATGTCATGAATTGTGCCACCTCTTCTGCTTTAACTGGTGACCTTAGACCTTGAGCAAACACTGACTGCCCTCAACTCCATTTCCCCATCCCTGAGAGGGAAATTTTGTAATTTGGATCCCTCTACACCTGCCAGAGTTCAATTCCAATTTTCTAATGGCTGTCTCTACATTGGTGCAAAAAACATTTCAAAAATTCAGCCAGAACTTGGCTTATTTCTTGATACATGTGGGTTTTCCTCCAAAAAGCCCTGTTATATTATAAATACTTAAAATAATAATAAAATAAATAAATATTATATATA
>VZTB01009996.1:0-60775 GCA_013397245.1 Thryothorus ludovicianus
TTTGTCTTGTTACACATGTGCATATGAGTAAAGATCTATTATTCCTTTCCCTACATCTTTGCATGAAAACCTCATAATTTCAAAGTGATAATAATTTGAAGGGAAGCGGTACACATTTTCCATTCCAAGGGAGGATTCTGCCTTCCTTGGTAGACATCTGTCTTTCAAACCAAGACAGGGCTGGAGGGAGAAAGGCTGAAAGTAAGATAATGAGTCAAGGCACTGGATGTCACTATTGGTGGAGCAAGACAAAGGCAGAACAGCTGTGCATGACGATGGGACTGCTACCAGCAAGCTGGAAACAACATAAAATTAATAGGTCTATAATTTATTCATCCTTTGAATGTTAAGATTTAGCTTCAATATAACCAAGCAGCAACAAGCTAATGCCAGGCATTTATTTATGTCACCCTTCAATGTGGAGCTTAATAGATTAATTTGCAAAAAAAATTTGTAGGATCTAATTGTGACAGTACTTTTTGGGGAAAAATAACAAGGTTGTAACCAGCAACACAGAGTCTGTAATACACTAGATGATCCAAGGTACTTGAATCTACATTTACAGGCTCTAGAACATCACTGAAATGTTAAGGACTGAAGCAATTTGAGAAGCTACTCAATTTCATGTTTGAGGCTCAAGATCAATCAACCTGTGGGAGCACTGCTAGGGGTAACTGTGCCCATTTCAGATTCCTCACAGAACCAGCCTTTCACACACCCACACCAATAAAACAGCATATTTACATGGCAGAAAATGTCCACAGCCACAATCCAAAGCACATATATAGAAAAGCCACATCAGGACAGAACTCCCACTGAAGGCATAGTCAGAAATTATGGTAAACCGATGAGCTATGTCAGATTTCTGAGACAGGCACCCAAGCCAGGAGCTGCAGGAAGGCTGAAGCACAGGAGAAGCTGGTCACAGCTCTCTGGAAACCAATTTGAAACATGGCTCTATGATTTCTATTCCTAAGAGTGGGCACAGTTTGAATACATATTGTGAGGTTCACATGTAATTTTGTGAATCATATAAGCTTGATTCACCTTCATTTATTGAGTCAAGTGTTAGGAGAATTTGAATTAGGTCAAAAAAACTATTTGCATATTTAATATTAATTTTTTACTAATTTAATGCTCATGCTAAACATGAGTTTTAGCACAAAAACTCCACTTGATGATTCATAAGATAAACATTATTTTATATTCAGTAACTCATAAAAACCATTTTAAAAATTAGCTCCAGTCACCCAGTAAGAGAACAGAAATTATTAAGGATGATGTATGTAGATGGTAAGAAAGACTGGTGCGACTGAATACAACTTATTTGCAAAAATATCCCTCAGAATAGTTCAGTGCCAACTCACGGCATTTCTCCAAAGTACAGTAGATGGCAAATGCTTGCAAATATTAGAAGTGTGTGAAGAATATTAAAGTGGCCATCAGCAATTTGTTAACCACATTAGGAGAAGAAACCTCAAGCCATTAGAAAACGATCACTTTAAACAAGCAAGTGCTTAAGAGTTCATCTTTATTTAGCACAGTGAAGCATGTACTCGAGTCCTGCAAGCCAAAGGCGTTTATCCACATGCTCTGAGTTAAAGAGATGTCAGAAAGCTTTGCTGGATGGTCAGCCACAGACTACAGGTGGGAATGAAGGGTTGATGCACCTACAAGATGGACTCCAGGCACGACCAGTGATGGGAAACAGCAACACAGTGACATTCAGGAGAGATAACAGCATGCAAATATGGTGTTCAAAAGTCAAAGGTATTGGACAAGCTCTTGGCAATCTACACAATCTGCTGCATCCCTGTCCAGAGGAGGGATTTTGTGCAGCATTCCAAGAAGTCTCACAAAGGGCATTAACTTTCAGCAGGAAGGTTTAAGCAGCAGGGAGGTTTCTTGCTTTAGAGAACATATTCTCTAGGAAAATAAGCATGTGAGTAAAAAAAATTATTATACCTTTTCAGAACTAAAATGTTTCTTTTGAATAGTATTTAAAATGCCTATTATGACTACATATTGTACATTCACAAAATTTCTGGGATAGGGCCTATCTCCAGCACAGAATGAAGTCCTACCAATTTAGTCCCCTAGAGACCATTGTGTAAGCCCACAGTAATTCTTCATGCTTCAAAGTGTCTCTCAACACTTTCCTTCAGGCACCACAAAGGGTCACCAGCACAAACAGGGGAAATGTTTGCTGCCTTCAAGTTCTTTGAAATATTTTAAGGCACTAAATTTGCTCAATTAATTTCCTTTCTGACTATTCTTTAATCCATGGGAAAAGAAAGCTCAGAACTGTTTTTATATTAAGTACACAAAGACTGTTTATTCATTCAATTACAGCACAGTTTGAAAATCTTTGTATTTTTTTTCTTTATTTTTAACTTTCGGGGCAGGGGAGGACCACCACCAACCAGATTTCTGAGGCTGGCATGGATTCAAAGCCAGATTTGATCAGAAAAAGCTTTGAATAGAAGACACAATAACTAAGCCAGTGCTGTGGAGTTTTTGATATATGTGGTCTTCCCTCAAGCCATGCAATCCTACTGGAGAAACTTCAGCTTGTCATACTCTTTTAAGAAACATCCAAAGGCTCCCAAAGCCCAGACCTCTTTGGAGTGATTTGAGAGCATCATCCATGCTTAAGTGTTATCATCTTCTCCATGCCTCAAGCTCAAGCTACTTGAGGGTTATCTTGGCACAGCAAGAGAGGCACTCGGAGAAGAACACCAAACTAGGAGGCAAATTATTTCCCCAGGACACAGATTTTGAAGCTTTGCTGCAGGTCACGTCAGGAGCAGCCAACTCCAACTCCCCTCTTACAGTTTTAGGGCTACCACTCACCACCACTCACTTCAGGGCTAAATGTCCTTCTAGTGCCGAAAACGAGGTCTAGTCAAAAAATAACCCAAAAGCCAGAGTTGGGTTCTTTTGTGTTGATTTATGATTACATACAACAAGTCCTGACCTAGACACACTGGGATCAACCTAAGCATTGCTGACACCTGATCAAAGCTCCCTCTCCTGAGTTTTGCTTTAAGGTGTAGAGGTCCTTTTCTTTGGAAAAGAGCAGATTTGATTCTAACCACAAACACTTTTGTGTGTCACTGCCACTTCTCATAGCCTCCTAAATTCTTCACTAGTTTGCAAAACAACACGGGTAATTGCATTTTATTTTGTCTATGGCCTTGTTAACGTATTACAAGGGTATAACAATGAACATTGTCAGCTTTATCTCAAGCTGAAAGTCATACACTCTCTAGGTCCCAAGGCCTTTTCACACAAGTGAAACAAGGGCAAAGTCTCTCATCCCATTTATCTCTGAAGGGACTGACCTGGAAGCCCTTTGTGTTGCCCATGTTCAAACCTTGATGGAAACACCGCAATGATTTCTTTCCACCTTGGTGGGTCACTTCCAACTGACAGAACACTGATATGAGGGTAAATAATCTCACTTTGCAGGATCCCCTAGAGAAGTTTGGCTTGCACTCAGATTATAAAGGCCTGGCCTTCCCTTGCCTGACATTTATCCAGCTCTGGAAGGATTCTGCTGTGGCTAAAATCTCCCCATGGGCCTCTTGAAGACTCGCTCACTGTTTGCTCAGAACACAAACCCAAAAAATGCAGCTCTTGTGCTTCCACAAGCAAAGCAGCTCAACCAAGTCCTACAGAGTACATGAAACTGCAACACATTTTTGGGGCCCTTTTCAAACAAAAAGCCACTTCAACTACTTGCCCAGGCAAAGGGAAAGTGTTAGTGATGTGGAAATCCTTCCCAAAATACTGTAGGATTGGATCAAGAGCCAGTGGCAGAAGCAAACATCATAGAACCCTCTGCAAAAACTCAACAGATTTGATACAAATATTGAGGCAAGGATTGGAGAATTTGAACTATTAAAAAAGAAAAAAACACATTAATTAAACATTTTTTCCATAGCTGAAAAGGATTTTTAAGTAACTATTTTTATTATACTCCAAGAAAATTTTGCTTGCCTTAGAAATCATGGTCTTTTGGACAGGACACTTTAAAAGGATGAAAAAAAACCCCACTGAATAAAGCTGGGAGAGTTGTTCTTTTTTAATATTTCTTGGCTTTAAAATCTGTAGAGGTTTGAGCAGTAAAGTTTTCAAGGTTTTGATGGGGTTTATTTGTTTGTTTTTCTTTGAGTGGAACTTAGACTTTACAAATACAAATTAATACCCCTGAAATCCCTCCCCTGATCACTGTAATTGGCACAAGTTCCAATCTGTCCTACAATGTTTTATACTTCAAAGATTTTGTCTCACCTATAGGGACAGAGACTTCAAAAAAAAAGACTGGAGACTCCTTCAGTGCCCCTCTCTCCAGTAAAACTATTTCCAACACATTTCTACACCCTGCAACAGAGGCTTCTCTGCAAATCTCCAGCATTTATAAACAAACCTTTTCATACTTACACTAGGCTTGCACACAAAGAATAAGTAATGTGAAAATCGAGTCTCTATAAAATTAAGTTAAAGTATAAAAAATCCTTGAAGAGACCATTTATTTATGGGTTTGAAGGCAGACTTGAGTTCAGGTGGTATGACTTTTGCCCAAGGGAATGGCTGGGATCCCTGCTTCTTGCAAGCCAGAATCACAATTTCCAACATGGCAATTTCATAAGGAATTGTGGAAACTCCCTCACTCTACCATGTTAAAAAGGTTTAAAAAGGGTAAGAGCAGTATCCAGCCTGAAAAAAGGAAACACTTCCAGAAAAACAGCTGGCCAGGAAATGGCAGTGTTAGAAACAACACACAAAATTATGAAAGGCAAAGACTTTCAAAGGAAAAGTGCAGTATTTCCTTAACAAACACAAAATCTGAACATAGAGGCAGTTTTAGAAACATCTCCTTTGTTAAAAAAAAAAAGTTACACTGAGAACATAACGGAGAGGAAAAAAATCACCCAAGTGGGTATTCCTTATTTTAATCTTGCTCACCACCCAAGCCAAGCTCACTTGATCAGCTTTGAAGCACATGAACTGAGCTATTTTGGAGATGCTGAGCTATGCTGCAGTTGATGGTGCTGCCTTCTACCCCTCCAGCTACCTCTGGGAGACCTATAGCTGGGAAAAACTGGAAATCTGCTCCCAACCACGGCAAACATTTTGCATCGAATACAAAAATAAACATGATTATTGGAAAGTGCTGCCTGGACTATGAAATCCCGTGATATCTTTTCCCAATTGCTCTGCATCAAAGTGCAGCCTCTGCAAAAAGAGAACTTGCACTTTCTTGATCTGCTGCCCTGAGCCTTTAGCTGACCCCCTTTTTGTGACTACTTGCTGTTCTCTTGCAGGATCTAGGCAAAATATCAAATTTATTGCTTTTAGTAAATAGTTTTTGCCCACCAAGGCAAGACAGAATTCTTGAAAGAAAAAAGATTATTATCTCATTACATGACACCTCTATAGTGTTTTTTCTGACTCTTTTCTATGCTGCCCAGATTTCTGCCCATGGAAAACAGAAGATTTTAAATTTCACCTTTTCTGCAATTACTAGGCTCTTGTTTTATATTGATTTGCAAGACACAACTCTGACAAAGGAGCATTTTATAAAGCAAGAGAAATCCCACTTGCCTCACTTGTAGCGATGGCCACTTGGCAAGTGGCTGCTCACAGCCCTCTCCAACTTTTCAGCTCATATCTTCCTCCCAGCCTCAGCAGAAGGAATAATGATCCACAAACAGAGAGCAAAAACACCAGGAGTTATTTAAGCTGGCAGTGTTTCAGGTGAAGTGCCACACGATTTACCGTTCACTTGCAATTACTGCCTCACAATTTGGGCAGCTCAAGGATCGTCATTGCTTCTATTGATTGTTTTTCCCAAAAAAATTTGATGGTGCAGCTTAAAAAAAAAACCCTTGCAACAGGCTGGATGCAGATGCCTTTTTAGGTACCAGCTTGTCACAGAAGGTAAATTAATTTCAACTGGCTCAGTCACAGGCAGAGGCACAGAAAAGGAAAAGATATCTAAAGGCACAATGGAAATTAATAGAGTAATCCCTCCAGATGGCTCCAACACTGCCACATTCCCCATGGTGAAAGTGCCACACCAGCCCTTATCATAACCATGAAATGGGATAGAGGAAGAGCACATCACCTCGCTCCCTGCTCTCCTTTATTCCAGCACCTCTAAATATTTATGGGAACTGATAACCCAGGCACTGCTCTATGGCCAACTTTATCATGCTTTTCCACACAGGAGGATGCTAATAATTAGGATCCTTCCGGATTTTGGAAATAATTGCAAATCTCCAGCATACGAGGCTAATCATAGCTTTAAAGAGCCAGTCCCAAACTACTGCTCTCATAGCAGGGATGAGTTTACTCTACTGAAACCTGATGTAGGCTGATTCACAGGAAAAGCAGGAAAGCTGCAGCAAGGCTCAAAGTTCAGAGAAATCCCAGTGTTTTCGATGCTTACCTAAATCACCCCAGCCTCTTCTGCAGTGGAAGTTCTTCACAAACAATCCTTGACAGATTTTTGGTACTCCTGACACTTTTTACTATATCTGGTAGTTTTGACAGGGGCAGAAGAACCAAACAACCCTCTACTTCATCCTCTTGATGTGTGCTGTATTTCTCCTGGATGCTACTTAATACTTGCACTGCAGTAGAAGCTGGGAGCAGCACTGACCCAAAGGGCAAGTCCCTCCCTTGGGCAACTGATGGCCAAACTCCCAAGCCATGAGAAAAGCATGAAATGCAGCAATCTCCTGTGCACAGCAAACAGAGAGCTCAGGTATGAAGCTGAAAAGCACTATCAGCTTGGGAGAACACGTTCACACTTACTGTGCTGAGGGAATTGATCTAGCAGTGGTGAGTGTTCAAGGCAGTTGAAATTAAGGTCAGATTGAAGTTTTGTGGGCTTTCATCAAGAGCTCTCCCACCAAAAGGTGGGAAGCAGCATCTGAGGGACATCTGGATGGAAGGGCTGAAAGGTTACATGGCATAATAAAGTGAAAAATAATGGGAAGAGTGAAGTTAATTAAACATTTCTGAGCCTTTAAAAAAGGCTAAGGCTCCCCCATAGCTGAGGCAATGTTTGGGGACAGAGTGGATGGCATGTTCTCCTGCTAACAAGCTGGTTTTCAGCCTTATTTAGCTTTCAAGTGAGTTAATTTTCCTAAAGCATTCAGCTATGCAGCAGCACAGGCACCTTCTCACAAGGCATGTTGTTCTAATAGATCAAAAGTCTATGTTTTCAAAATCTCATTAAATACATATTCAGCTGTCAGACGTTAGCACACATTACAAAGAGGAAATTGATGGTTGACTCTGAAAATCCAGCCCGATGTGCTGTCCCTAATTTACCCCATCCCTTTCAGCATACTCTTTGGAGTGTGTGATCCATTACAGCGCGTTCGCCGTAACGCCGAAACACAAAAAACGGATGAGTCAAAGACAGAATGTCAGATCAAATTTTTCAGGCTTAACTCAGGATTTAATTGCATTTAGAGGTTTAAGTCAGACTATTACAACTGTCTTTAAGGTAATCTCCTTGTGTAGGAGGGAGAATATATGTCCTACCCCTCGGTATACCACTGGATACAGCTGCAATGAGACAGACCCTTCTCTTCCCCATTTTCTATTGAATGATCAGTTTAGCAGTTTTTCCTGAAAGTCAAGAACCACGGACACTGCTCGTGTCAAGACAAGGGGCTCACCTCCTGCTCAGATATAGAAAGATACGGAAAAAATGCTACAGGGATTTCACAAAGAAAGGGGCTTGGAAATCATCACTGAAGTCAAAGCTGAAGTTTACAGGAGCAAGGCACTGAGAGCCCCTTTCTGCAGGATTTCATGTGTCTAATTGAATGTTAATGGCTAAAATCAACATGTGTGAGAGCTCAGCCCACATGAAACATGAGATATGTGGCTTGGATCCTTCACCAGAGAGGTATGTCTAAGAGCATTAAAGCTGGTGAGTATCAAATGCAAATGCTACCATGGGAGCGCAGCACACTGGATTTTAATGCTAATACCAAGCTGATGGCTCAGTGCAAAGATTTCAAAGGAAATGCAATCAAATCTGCCATTGGAAAGAAGAAAGTGGAGGCAAAGGTGCCTGGAAAAGCAGCATCCCTAGGACAAGAGGCTTGGCTCCTGCTTGGCATATGTAGTGGTTTTGGTTCGCCAATTTGAAATCGCATGGCTAATGCACTAATTTATGTGGTTGGTTTATTTTCTGCTGTGAGACAGGATTAGAAGAGCAAAGCAGGTTTAAACTTTGAAAAGGAAAAAGAAAATTTATTAATGAAACTAAAAGAATAATAAGAACCAGAAGAAAACCTTCAGAACACTTCTCCTCCTCCCTCAGCACTCTCTTTTCTTTCTCACTGACAATGTACAGAAACAATACCCAGAATTCTCAGTCAGTTTTCCACCTCTAGAAGAATCTTACTTCAGTTCACTTAGGGAGAGAAGCATGTCTTGCTGTGCTATGGAGAATTCTCCACAAGAAAACAGTTCTCTCGTGGCTTTGATTTCTGTGAACAGCAGCCACCCAGGAATCTGCATTTGTAAAGCTCCTCCATCTTCCACAGCCTTCTCACAGCTGTGCTTCTGGGCCATGTCAACTTATGGGGTATTATTTTAAGGATGAACTGTTCAAAATACAAAGGTTCTTTTCATCTGTCTCTAAGATCATATTCATCTCTGGGAACAGAGGGTCTCCTTCTCTTGGGGCAAAAGGGGCTGTCCTCACTCATTTCTCACTGTTTAAACTTCTCATCACAGCTACTTCAACATCTACTTGTTTAGCATGGATGTCTGCTCAGGTCTATAATTTGAATGTTCATCTTCCCATATTTTTTTCTATGATTTAAAGGGATACTCAATGTATCATAGTCTATTAGCATAGCTTACAAGAGAATTTCAGCCTAAAAATAAGATATCTTCTCATTCACCTCTCATCTGGGACCTGACTTCGTTTTTACTGATCTCAGTGTCTTCATGTTGTTTCTCACTCTTCTTATTTTTCTCCCTCGAGAGAGGATCTACCCCTTTCATTAGTTTAACCATGCGTCAATATTTAAAATTGGCTACACTGATTGGTTCTCTGCTGAGTCTGGAGGAAGCTACCAAGGTCCCTAATAGGGAACCACTCCATACCAAAAAATGAATCAATGCCAAACCAGGACATCACATCATACAGAAACCATAACCAACACCACTCTGATGGTTAAAATTTTGAGATTTTAAGCCAGGCACCCACTGATGTACCTCAGTGGGGATGTACCTGTCCATCCTAACCCTAAATCACAGAGTCATCACAGAATAGCTTGGGTTGGAGGGGACCTTAAATATCATCTACTTCCACCCCCTGCCATAGGCAGGGACACCTTCCACTATCCCACGTTGTTCCAAACCACATCCAACCCGGCCTTGGACGCTTCCAGGGTGGGGCAGCCACAGCTTCTCTGGGTCAGTGCTTCATCACCCTCAGTCTCTCCAACTCCCTGGACTCTTTGAACTGAAACACCACAGAGCAGAACTCCTCAAGTATTTTTTTCCTGTAATGATACTCAGGTGGGGCTTTTTTGGACTGTGTGATCATGCAAATACCGTACATTTTTAGACCCAAGATACAATTTTGTCCCTTTCTTCAAATTTAAGAATCAAAATTATCACACCCAAGAAGAATCATCTTGCTTGTTATAATAAATCTTCTTAAAAGAAAATACTTAGCCTTGTTAAGTTGCTTAGACCAACTAGTTAAGCAAAAAGTGTAATTTCTTCTCTTGATCTTCAGATAGCCTTTGAATTAAATACTTGCTGCAGCAAGAGAAAGTTTGGGTTGTTTCTGTAATCAGATTTGAGATCAAGAAGAGATGATATGATCTAGGATGAAAGGCAGAAATTCCAGATGAAGGACTGAAACCCAAGGATTCAAAATAAGTGCACAAAGGTGCTGGAAATAAACCATGGATAACTCCATGGTGCTGGGCTTGGTTCCAGTATATGCATTCTCTCAGTACCTGTGCTGGAAGCAAATAAACTCCAGACAGAGACAGAGGGTTGGTGGTGCAGCCTTGGCTGGGATGGAGCCCACCAGCCCCAGTGTGGTGGGAGCCCATCCCAGTGCCTAATCCTAACTGGAGGTCTATGGCATTTGGGGGATTTCTAAATGCAGCCTTCCCTTGTCCTTTGGGAATTTACCTTGAGCAATGTTTCCAATGCAAAGCTAAGCCTTTTTCTTTTTGGAAACTTTAATACTCATCAGCCCTGAGGTAAGACAGACTGTCCTGCTCCACTCTGGGAGCCCCTTCTCAGCCCTCTCCTGTGCCATACCTTGGGTGGGCACTGCTCAGGGCCCAGGGGATTTAGGGCTCCTTTGTGTGATAATTCTGTGTTCCCACAGTCACCGTGACTGCTATGCTGCAAATCCATAGCCACTTTCTCTGTGCCCCAGCTCTTACTCCTAAGTTATTTTCTTTTGGCGGTCTTAAACAAATTCAGCCTGTCTGCAGTAGGATGCTGCAGAAACAATTATGCATACCTCGATTTTCTCAGCCCCATCAGTGATAAAACATGCCTTGTCACATTTTCTGAGCCCACATTTACAAAGGCAGTAGAGCACCAATGGCACTTCATTGCTGAATGTTCTTTTTATGGAGAACATTCTCCATTTTGGGCAGGAGGGAGGGTGTGTTTCAAAGTTCATTTTTCAATTTACAAGCCCCCTACGTACTTTTCATCAGGATCACATCAGGGGCACCCTTGCATAATCAGACAGAAATGGGTTCAGCATAGGAAGAGCTCTGACAATCTGTGGGAAATTGGCTAAAGTCCATAATAACTGTGAAAAACAAACTCAAATCAAGGTAAATCAACAAAAAACATAATGGAAAAGGTGCAGATTAGAGATAATCAGCTATTTTTCCAGTGAAGCAGTTTCACATCAAAGAAAGAAAGAAGAAAATGCAAAACTCAACTTCCAGCCTCAATTCGGTTCATGTAGGTTCCGCATCTTCACTGCTGACAGAGATCTAAACCCTTCCTCAGTCTGGAAAAATGCTGGCTCAGGTCTCCAGCCTGACAGACAGCTCCAGCAGCAGGCAGGTGCTCAGGGAGGGCTGAACTGGGGTGCTCCAGATAAAACTCAGTGCTGGGCATTAATGACTCTGCAACACCTTGTAAATATGTTTTCCATCCTTTGATTTTTATTAATACCACAAACCTGTTGCTCTGGAATAACCACCAAAAAATTACCTAGTAAGACACACAACCACTGACATTTTCCCGTGTCTGTGCCATTTCCTATGTTTAATTTGGTAATGTTGGTAAATTCAGTGGAGATGTCTAAGGTTCTTCAAACTGAAGTTGGGGTGTCAAAAAAATGCCCACATTTATTTCTTTTGAAACCCCATTAGCAGACAAAACAGCATGCCTAAGAGCCCACTCATTCAAATTTAACTAAAGAAGTTAAACAGCTTCACAGCATCCAAATACTCTTAACTTATAAGCAAACAAACATTATAGAATTAACAAAGAGGTGCCAATCTAATTAAAATCAATCCACAGATATCTCTAAACACCAAGGGAGCCTGATTAGAAGCTGTTTATAGTGGCTGCTTAAGCAAATTGTGAAGGAGTAATAATTCTGATGTTGTCACTTGCCAGAAAGATTTTTCTCACCTCCAAAACATTCCTTTGGCTTCATTTTATTTAAAGCTCACACTTTCCAAAGAACCACATCTTTTGTGCCATAATTCCTCAAATAGAGGGGCTGAGAAAATTGAGGAATTGGAAGTGACTGATCCTCGTGTGCTGCCACACACTTGAGAGCATCCTCACGTGCTGTGAGGCTGCACAAAGGGCTTCTCTTGGGAGAGAAAGGAGCCTTTTGGGGTGCTCTGCTCCTCCATAGCCCACCTGCAGAACAAGCAATGCCACACTCCCAAGAAAGGGGCTGCAAGGAAAGAAAATCCTGATGCTGCTCCAGTTGGATGATAATTGTTCCCAGAAAAATGCCCAGAGAGATACAAAAAACAAATGGGAATCTATCTCCCAAGACACGATGCTCTGATCCACTCCTGTAACTGGTACCTACAGGAAGGGCTATGGCTGAGCAAGGGCAGAACCTGAGCACATTTGGCTCACTGGGAACACTGGACACATCACTCCCTAAATAAGGAGGGGTTTCTCCTCAGCTTCTTTCCAGGCTGTTTGTCAAAGGCAGAGAAGACAGCCGTTCAAAAAACGCACAGATCTGAGAGAAGAATAAAATTGGGGCTGAGAGAGAGCACTTTCAGAAAGAAAAACTGTTTTTCAACAGTCCATGCTGGCTGCTCTGTAACTCAAGAGGAAAATTATGAGACTCAGGCAAACTTTTAGAGACCCTGAAGATGGCAAATCTTGAAAACTCCTCAAGCAAGGCGACAATGCTTGAACTTGTGAATGTGTTTGTCCCCTTGCGTGATATGTGTATTCCATGAATAGTCTGAAGACAGGTTTTGCTAAACCCCTCCCCTTGGCAAAAGCACCAAAGTGGATAAAAACTGAAATAGGAGACAGAGTTTGTGCTAGACACTCCTCAGAACCAAGAAACCCTTAAAAAAGATGGGGATCAAAACACAGCAGGCCCAGGATTGTGTGGTCTGGACTGCTTGGAGATTTCACAGGGCCAGGCTGATCCATGGTACCTTCTGGAGCTGGGAAGACACCCACGTACATGAGATCACTCAGAACTCAGGTGCCCTTCATGCAATGTGACACCTTACAGTCTAAAAAGTCAAAGGGAGGAGATGGCAGAGCTTCTCCAGCACCTGCACCTGCTCTCATCCCTGCAATTCTGTATTTGTGTCTGAACTATTTTATTTGTTTCTAGCCACAGGACCAGCACTCCCGGGAGATGGCCATCTCCACTCTGCCACCTCCTCCTCCTCCCTCGGCCAAGGCCAAAGGCTGCAGGAGCAGAATGTGCAACCTCAGGCTCTGCAAGGACATCTGCAGCCTCCAACAAATCCCTCCCTGCTGCTCTTTCAGGCACTGAGTGGGAAAAAAGCACAGTCTAGAGGCTCAATCTGCGGGTGCCACCCCTCCCCTGCCAATGGCACAGCTGCTGAAGAGCATTTGTTTTTAGAAAGAGTTTTTTCGGTATCCAATTCACAGAGCTTTGCTTTTCCCTTTTTCCTCTTCTTTTTTTTTTTTTTCCCTAATGTGTAAAGTGCTTTGTGAATGGGCCAACTAAAATTATTTATAATGAGCTAATTTCCATAAAATTGGGCTAATTAATTTCCATGCTGCCTGATGAAAATTGCTAACATTGGCTTTTTACTGACAATCAAGGTCCTGCAGGCAGTTTCACACCCATCTGACTGGAAGGAGGTCCAGGCTGGATCCTTAGCAAGTGTAAATCAGCAGATATCTAATAAAACAAGCAAAGCAGTGTGTTCATTACACAGAAAAAAAATGTTTTGGGACACTTCACAGTTTATATGGGGGTAACAGTGTGTTATCTTTAATTAAGTGCATATATAGAGAGGCACAACATAAAGTTACTTCTTCAAGTTCTTGAAAGCCAAGCAAAGACTCAGGTCCAGCGAAATACTTCTTTCCCCCCAACAGAATTAGGGAGGATAACAGCAGTGAACTGGGAAGCATCAGGAGGGGCAGCTCAAAGGGAAAAGTAAAAATAACCTTAACACCAGTGCTTCAGTGCCCTGAGGGTTCACAAACAGCCAAGGGATACGTGCGCTCCTAATGGATTTGCATATGAAAATTGCCACTAAAGGGATTAATATTACCCTTTTGAAAGCCATTCCACACAGTATTAGTGGACACAGGTCCAGCTACAGCTAATCCTGCTGGGAACAGTTGACTTGGCAAAACAAAACCATCACGTTTTACATCAATGGGGTTTCTCAGGTGCAATTAAAGACAGCATTTTGCAGGGCTCAGGAGCAAGAAAGTGCCCCTTGTAGCAACTTTGTGTTGTGGGCTACCCTTTGATAACATTTCCTAAATCATGTTAAGCTTTAAGTACCTAAGCCCAACACACCACCAAAGGTAACTACCATTACCATCTAGAAATGTATGAGTTTTATCATGGGCTTCTTGGACTCCTAAGAAAAATTTAGTTGTTATTTTGTTATATTATTTTGACTGAACTCTTTCTTGTGAGCTCAGAGGTCTAAGTTTGTGACCATCACACCCTCTGTAATGTCAACATTCACACCTCCAGCCACCCTGGTAACACACACCATCTTTCCTAGAGAGAAATATCTTTCAGGCTAACACTCTGGATCCCCTTGTTTGCTGTACCACAGAACACCTACGCAAAGCAAAATGAAATAACTTGCTTTTCATGTCTAAACACTGCTAAATGACACTGTATCAAGCTAATTTTGCCTTAGGCTTATTAGCACAAATTGAATTTGGTGCTAATCAGATACCACGTTGGTATGCAATATGGAAATGTGTGATTTGCACTGACTGTAAAATACAGTAATTGTATTTGTGCAAGACATGGATCCTGTAAAAGACCCCACAATTACTAGTAGTCACACATTAGCTGTAACTTGTTGGGTAGTGCCTGAGCAATTTATCTGTTCTTGGCCTCAGGCCTACACTTTCAAATGATTACATAAATTAGGGGCAGATGTCTCAGCTTTTGAATGTCTCCTGTGCCTTCTCACCTACAACACATGTGCTGAAGGCTGAGATCCCTCCTTCAGCACAGCCCACCACACATGAGGTTACTCTTGTTACTGATATAAATGTCAACCCTTTTTTGCAAAGAGCAACCCTGCCCAAGAGGACCAGAGCCACCCATTGCATTGTGACACATACACTTAATACAGAGCATTTATAACATTTTTAATAGCAGTTAAACACTCAGTGTCCAAGTATTCACAGCATCCCCACCACAAGGAAATGCAACTCCATGACTCCCATGATTTTGACATCCAAGATTTATCTTCATCTCTGTCAATTGATGGGAACTCTTTAAGAGTTCATTCAAAGGTTTCATTTCTGTGCTGTCTCTATGTTCCCTTATTAGTCACAAATGCATTGAATATATATCTAGCTAAAACACTGATATTTGTCAAGCTTATACCTCCTTATCCTTTTATTTCTCCTCTTGCCCTCATAAAGATAACTTTATTCTAGTGAGATATTAATTATCATTTTTCTTTCCTTGGATGTGCCTGCATTTATCTTTTGCCTCCATTTACTGCTTCATAACAGCTCACGAAAAGACAGTCAATAACTCTCCACTCCCAGGAAATCTGAATGGATTACTTGCAAGAAAAGAAGAGAAATTAAAAAGGTGCATGGTGCTGGGGAGGAGGACAAGAGTATTAGGCCATGGTGATGATGGATGACATTTTCCAAAGGGGCAAGGGGACATGGGGCAGGCCTGGAGGTTACCTACAGAGGAGAGATTCCCATCTGCCACTGTATCTGACCCAGGGCTTAATTCCCTTTTGCAAATGTAAATGAAGTACTTCTGAGCAGGGCAGCCCCGGCCAGAGCCCCAGATATAAGTGCATTAGAATGGAATGCAAAACATTAGGAGGGTTAAAGGGCAAGCAAATACCAGAGGGATGCTGGTATATACACACTCCATTTGTAGGCAGTCCAGAACCACGTGGGACATGGTGGTTACAGCCAGCAAGGACAAAGCCAAAATAAAGAAGACCACAATAAAAGGGCCACAATAAAAGACCACTGAAATGAAGACAAGAAATGATAAAAATATTTCCAAGACTTAAGTGGTGGAGAGGAGGTAGATTGCAAAATCCTGTTCAGCCTCCCTTTAAGCATATAACCAAAACTGAAAAGATGCAAAAGTCACCAAATTAAACCTGGTAAATTTATCTAAAAAATTAATTCCAATGCCCAGGTAACTGTGGCTCTTGCCAGTTTAAGGTACCATTGAATTCATGCATTTAGGAAAGGATTCAAGCCAGGATCTCAAAGCTGAAGAGATGAGCAGAGTATTTTCAGGTATAAAAGCAAATCTTTTAAAGGTGTAAATACAACATCCAGGTCTGGGGCACTAAGATCAGGACCTGTGATCAGGGCCAAGAAGGAGCTTTGCCTGGGAGCAAGGAATTCCTGCCTGCATGGCACACCTTTGACTTCCTTGGAGAACCAACTTTCCTCCGCTGCTCCTGCTGTTTCCTGCAACCACCTCTCCTATTTTCCCTCCCACATTTCAATGTCTAGGTTTGGCCCAACAACAGAAATACAGAGGTGAAGAAGCTGACTGATGAGTATTTCAAATCCAACAAGTTCAACCCTCCAGAAAGGAGGAACCACTGAGGAACCACTGCAGGTGGATTAGCAGGATCACTCGTACCAGCTGTGCCACGGCAGATTCACCCTGTTAGGATTTTGGGGCACCCAGGCTAAGAGCAGATCCTCCTCAAGCTGAGATGAGCAGTGCCAGTTCTTGAGGGGCTCCACTTTGATCAGATCCTCCCGAGCTGGAAACGTGGTGCTGAGGAAGCCCCGAGCTATTTGCACAGTGCCAGCCACAATCCAGCAGGAGACACTCCCGTCCGTCCATCATTACCACACAATCAGACTAAGCTCTCCTGTCTCACTGAAAGGAACTTTTCCAGAGTGCTATTGATATTACACACTGAAGCCTAAACAGACAGACTTGTTAAGAGAGAATGCATCTTCCACGCCTGTGATAGAGGTGCTCACGGAAATACAATTAAATCTTTTCAAGACAGAGAAATGTGCTTTTTACCAGGGAACAAACTTCTCCGGCTTCTAACAGCAAATGGCCAACCAAATTTAATATATCATTCTGCTCAATAAGAGGTTTTTTCTGCAGAACATGGCAAATTCAATCTAGAAAAATATTAAAGTGTATTAAAATGTGCTTTTTTTGATCCCATAGCTTTATTCCATTCTGCCTACAATTGGTTGCATATGAGGTATGTCATTATAATTGTATTTTAAGGCTATTTTTTTCCAGAGGTGTTCAAAATACATCTGTGTCTGTTTTTTGTTCATTTTGCAAAGTAACTGAAGCTGCACTCAGGCAGACTGAAATGCTCAGGTTGGGTTAGCTGCACTGAAACACTGTACTGCTAATACACGACCTTAGTAACACTCTTACATACTAATGAATCGAGGTCCTAAACTATGGCATTCCAGATGAGGATACAAGAGACTTTAATTACATTTATTTACTTCACTCCAGAGGCAGAGTCAGCTTAACGCACGCACATATCCCAGGGCAGAGCCACAAGAGCTCCAGCTCCTCTCTGTCAGCCCCTCAAAACCCTCAGCCACTGTCTGCAGGATGTACTGAGGCTGCCCTGGATCAGGGTGGAGGGAGGTGCTCCTGCTGGCATTACAGCATGTAATCCTCCTTGTAAATTTAACAACCTCCACCCTGAAATTCCACTCGCCTTTATGATCATATGGTTGTTCCAAAGCTTCTCTGATATCTGGACATCTTTTTTTAACCTAGAACTCAGCTCACCCTTATCTAACTCTGCCCTTTTAACCATCGTACTTCTTTTTGCTCTTCTAAGTTTATTCCTTCCCTACCAGCAATCTAATTTCCTTTCAGCTCTCTTTTACTGCACTTCAGTGATTTCAGCTCATGATCCTGAGGGCTCTGCACTGGCTGCCTTTGCAGCCAAGCTCCTTGCAGCTCACCTCATCCAAATCCCATTTTCTTACACTGATCCCACCTTTCCATCACCATACAGTATGTTTCCACACCTTTCACCAGAAGAACAACATCCTCCTTCCTGCTTCATGACATGATTTACCTCAAAATAACATTTCAATATTCAGTTTGATTCTGAGTAAATACTCTGAGCATTTAGGCTGGGTATAGGACTACACATTGCACCTTGAGATCTTGCAAGGGGATGCAACACTTCAGTAAACTGCAACAAGGCATCAAACTGACCTGCAGATCAGCACATCACTAAATGAACTCACCAAACCAGTCCCACTGCTGCCCTAGTTTCATCACCAATTATGCTGCTGGCAATGACAATCAGTTGTGAGGTGGTTT
Source organism: Thryothorus ludovicianus (assembly GCA_013397245.1). Classification (NCBI taxonomy): domain Eukaryota; kingdom Metazoa; phylum Chordata; class Aves; order Passeriformes; family Certhiidae; genus Thryothorus; species Thryothorus ludovicianus. The sequence goes on from VZTB01009996.1 coordinate 18,035, forward strand.
GTTTTTCAATAGAAAACTGTGCTGAGGTGAAGGTGGGAAGTTCAGCCAAAAATGTAAAAAAAATGCTGCCACCAGTATCATTAGCTCTCCAGGGAGGCGTGCAGATTGCAGGCTGGTAAAAGGCAGCGGGGCTGGGATGTCCTGCTGGACCAAGGACAGGGAACAAACCCACCCTGTGCTAGTGCCATGCTTTAGGTGTAGACTTGACTGGGAGATTCCCTGACAAGAATAACTGATTCTGACAAAATCTGCACACCAAGATGGGAATAAGACCTTACAAAGCAGTATGGACATAAATGGAAGTACAGGTTCATGGTTAAGTGCATCCACGTGTTTACAGCATCAGGCTAGCGACTTTAGGCACTCCTGTGAGATGAGGGAGACAGAAACTCCTGGGGTTTTTTGGAGGAGGGGCTTCAGACAAAAAGCTGGATATTTAAAAGTAATATTTATGTTGCAAGTACTTGCTGCCCAAGATACAAGGGCTTACTTACTAGCTTCTTGCAAATCTGGAAACAACCTGGTCTGCTTCGCCAGCAAATGGAAAATCAAACCCAGGTACATCACCCCCTCTCAAGCACTGTTCCTTGATCCTGAGCAGGTTTTTCCTACAGCCCAAGTCAAATTGCACAGCTGGGATAGCCCTCACATCTCTCTTGGAAAAACAGGAAAACCCTGATCAGTCCTTAAGTGGTTACCCCCAGTGATGCTGTTGGTCGCAGGCAGGGATGTGCCAGGGGCAGCCCAGCACCTTCCCCACAGGAGACACGTTGGATTTGGTCCAAACAAGCAGAACCCCCAGGCTGGGAGCTGAGAGAGCCAGGCCACAGGGGTTTGGGGGCAGCAGGAGCGAGGGGTGGGCACAGGGGCAGCACAAGGGCAGGGCACTGTTCATGTCCAGGCAGGGATGCCCGTGGCACCCTGCAGCCATGTGGGCAGACAGGAGAAACCCATCTCATTTTCAGGTGTTATTGTGCTCCAGGACTTCTCTTGTGCATCAGTTCTGTCCATGCTGAATAAATGCCTTTGACCACAGATCAGTTTGCAGCAGCACCTGCTGCCCTTTAGTGTCAGACACCCACCTGCACCCTGATTGCCTCTGCAGGAAGGAGGGTCCAGAGGATCTTCAGGATCAGCTGATGTTGCAGTGCATCCCAGGATACCCCAGGCCCCTCCCAGATGATTCCCTGCCAGGTTTGTCAATCATTCCTCTCTTCCACAGCCCGACCCCTGATGAGTGCTGTCAGTCAACCCTGGCATTCCAGAAGGGCATTGAGTGGTTGGCAGAATTCAAAAGATGCTTCCCACCCCTGGAAAGACACTGGGCCATCCAAGTGTCCTCTGTCCCTTAGGACTCCCCCCCGTACCTGGTTGGGGTCACCTGTGTTCCTTCCCTCCCCTCTCTCCTCGTTAAAAGACCTGGGCTGCCATGTGGGAGAGATTCTGTTGGAGCAGTTACTGGACTCAGAGGCCCTTTGGGCCAGGAATAAAACTCTGAATCAAGACCCTCCACCAGAACCAACTCCTTTCCTTCACCTTTGAAGCCTTCAGTGGAAGGTGACCCTGATCTCCTGCAGGCCTGGACTTGTCTCCAAGCCCTCAGCTGCAACACCCAGCGAACCTGAGGGACCACTGGGGTGAAAACACCACAGAGCTGCCACACAGGCAAACAGCGAGGGCCAGCCAGCACAGGCACAACCTCCTGGGAATATTGGACCGAGCACCAATAAGCTTAAAATAACTATTGCCAGGCTGCCAGCCTGTTTGGCTGCAAGCACCCGGGCAGCTCCCCCACTCAATAAAAAATGTCCAAGGAAATAAGAAAATAACAGTATCAATATGGAGTATCACCTCCTGCGGCAAGTGCAGGGAGCCGGGGAGCAGGGAAGGCATGTCCTTCAATATTTAACTTCTTCACTCTTTGTTCTCCATCTCAAGTTGAACAATACGTTAATTACCTGATGAAGCGCTATAATTACTCTAACAGCTCTGCTCTTAGTTATAATTACTGCATCAACACTTTCTTTTTCATATGCTTCAATCTATACCTATTACATTGTCATGATGAAGACACATTAACATTATAATACCGTATAATTAGCTGATGAGCAATTAAATTATTCCACTGCTCTTGTTCTTCTTTGCCAAGAGGTTGCTTTCCAAGCACTATTGTCTTCTTTTTCTCTGGTCTGCTTCAGAGGTTGGGTTTTTTTTTTTTTTGCTCCATTTTAAAAAAGGACCTCATATGCTTTATTCAAACAGATTTGATTTAAAATTCTGAGAGAGCACGGTAGTTAAGATTCTAGCAGAAGTTAATTTGTTTAAAATATTTCAAACTTCTCTTCACTCAGGTTCAACCTGTGTTTGTTTTCCAAAAGCTAACAAGAATAGGAAGGTGTTAGAGAATATTTGTGTAAAAAATAAATTAATTATTAATTATTCCTTCAAAACATTTCCTAGCCATTAGCACAAGATTTTGCTAATAGGGAAAAAATGGCTAAAAATTGGTTTTATCCTCATATTTATTCATTTTATACCTCAGTGAAAAAAAAAATCATAAGCACTTTTGCACTTTTTTATTTAACACCTTAAAGGAATGCATAGATAATAAACTCACTGTGAGTATTTGAGAAGTCTGACTCAGTCTAGACAGTAGCACTGGAACATTCAGATGGAAATTCCTAGATTTAGGAAATCTAACAAACTCTTCACAGTACACAATAATGCTGTGTAGACTTCAGCATTTATCTTGATTATTAGTCAGTCGTGTAGGACTCATTTACTTTGTCCTCTCACCTGATTTTTGTGGCTGAAAATTGCCCATTTGATTTTCCATCAGTTCAAGCAACTTGTGCACAGCCTTCCCCCTCTCTCTCCTGCCTAAACTCCTTCTGATGCAGCTGTGAGCTGTCTCCAGCCCTGCATTGGTGAGAATACCAGACGCAGGCTTTAGGTGGTGGCACTGGGCTGACTGGTTTCCATTATGGGATTGTTATTTCCTTTCAGCCACACTTTCCTGTCGTGGCTGCTGCTCTTCAATCAACACTTTGTGATCAAGGAGTTGTTTGGATTTATTAACACAGAAATATCAGCAAAGCAGCTTGGTACAAACAGAGCACAGCAGAGCCTGCTGGTGCCATCTGACCAGAAGTCTATCCCAAAACAACACTGACTTTCTACATCCACCTCCCTTACACAGGGTTTTTTCTCCACCTCTCTTAGCTCCACAAACCCTTCATTTCCATTTGATGATAAAGACAACTGCTTAAAGTTAAACCCATCATTTTCTGTGTTGATTAAATTCCTCAATTTCAGATCTACCCACTGAGTCTTTTCATTGCCATCTAGCACAGCAAAGCCAAATTTCTCAACTTCAGGCTCAAGCTGTTACTTGGTCAAAATTTCTCATTTCCTGTAGGCACCTGCCCTTGAACTGCTCACGGCTGTGCCTACCTTCATCTCTACCCAAGAAAACCTTGAAAGACCTCACTAAATTTGTCCCAGTGAGGATTACTAAAAATGTATGGCATCGGAATAAAGATACAGAGGATGGAAGGTTGGCATAGAGGAATTTCCTTTGACTCTTTGCTGAAGGCTCCCTGTCTCGGCAACAGCTGCACCCACCTCACTACTAATAATGCTCTTGTTGGTGTTTGGCATCTGTCCCCTGAAGCCTGCCTTAGTCCTGCCCCCCCAGCTCTTCACCCCCCAGAGCAGGGACAGATTTCCATGTGAGCAATCTGCTCCCAGGAAGGGTTGGAGTTCACTCGCCTCCTGCCTGCACTAGTCCTAACACTTCTGGTTAGAGTGTGAGGGTCTGAAGGCTTTGTCAGATGGAAAAGCACCAGGAAAATCAGTGTTTATCCTCTTTGATGCTAGTGCTGCATCCCACCGTGCTCAGGATAAACTGAGTTAATCCTGGACAGAAGGACAGACTGCTCAGCTCCTGCAGCCACTCAAAGCTGTGATCAGATCTGGACGTTTCTTTTCATCTACTGGCAACTCTCCTGCATTTAGGTTATTTTAAAATTATATAGATCAATGGTGTAGTATCTGTTTTACCACCCTCTTATTTCTTGTAAAAGTTCCTATTTGTTTTCCACAAGGTTCTTTGCAGAAGAACTGCAAAAGCACAAGATAGTGCTGGAAGACCACAAATTGCTGAAAAGAAGCACATGGGGCTGATTCCTTCCCATCCTCTGGTCTGCCCAATGCCCCATCCCTGCTCATGCAGGTCACCTCATCCATGCTATTCCCAAAGAAGCCACAGGCTCGTGTTGCCATCTGGGCACCTGGAAGCTGCCTGGTGCATGGAGAAGGGAAAAGAGGAACATCACAGCAGCACTTTGTCTTTCTGGACATCTCTATCTGCTGAAGCGAGCACAGAAAGTTGAACATCTTGGCAGCATGATGTTGTTTTGGGCCTTTTTTTGGCAGGGCTATTCCCAAAAAAAGACCATTTGGCAAATGAGGCATGCAAACAGAGCCAGCCAGCTCATCTGCTCAGCCTCGGTCCTTACGCTTCCTCCAAGGACTTCACACAAGCCACAAACATCCCTCAGCCCACCAGGCTTCAGCACCACGATTTCCCTCCTAGCAGAGCTCCCCGAGAGACTGTCCTGGCACAGGCAGCAGGCACAGGGAGAGCTGAACACCACGGCACCCAGGGCCTGCAAAGCGCTCCCCTTTAGCTGCCTCTGCAGGAATTGTAGAAGGATTTGGGTTGAAAGAAACCATAAAGCTCATCTCATCCCACCTCCTGCCCCAGGCAGGGACACCTTCCACTAGAAGAGGTTGCTCCATTCATCCTGGCCTTGAACAATTCCAGGGATGGCAGCTCAGCTTTTGAAAGTTTTCCAGTCTCCTCCTGTGGTGATCATCACCCCAGCAATGCTGGGGTCCTGCTCTCCCCAATGGTCAGGGATATGGCTTTTCCTGCAGCATTGGCCAAATCCAGTAGAAGATTTAAGGGCACATCCCAGTGCCTGCTGGAGTCACAACCCAGGGAGGAAGAGCTGAACTTTACACTTGATTTTTGGAAGAAGGGTCAGCGTTGGGCTTTGCAGCAATGCCAGACTGATCTGACCTCTCTCCTCCACTTCCCAACATGCCTTTTTCAGCACTCACAGCTTTTCCACTTTAAAAAGCATCCCATCATTTTTGCCCATGCCATTTATTTCCCAATGTGGATTCAAACTGTTTGCACATGGCCCCTGGTATCTCAGCGGGTGAGCACTTTACAAATAAAGTGATGAGGGGGGTTAAAAGAATGAGACTTGATAATTCACACTAGGAGCAGCCAGATGTCTTATTGCCTTGGAAAGAATCAAAAAGGAGAAAACAGATCATCCTCACGTGGGTTTAGATGTACACAGAACACTTTAAAAATGAAAGCAAAATGACATAGCAGATGCAAAAGCTGAAAAGCTTAACACAAGTGAGCTGAAAACCAAGTATGCAAAGAAATGATGGAACAAGTGTTTACTCATGCTCTTCTCCTTCACTGGTACCCACACTCAGTAAGGTTTTGGTAGCCTAAACCTGCATATTTTTTTTGCTAAAACAAGATTGATTTTTCTAGTTCTTAATGAAAAAGAGGGCTTGCACACCTTAGCAGTGTGGTTTACAGGAATAGGGAATGGGAAGGGCAAATTCTGCCTTGGTGCACTTTGCTGATGCTCCTGCATTACTGTAAAAGCTGAGTTTAAAGCTTTTCTTTGCAAAGAAAGAGGAAAACAAAAAGCCACCAGCTGGATGACACAGTTCTGCTCCTACAAAACAACACATGGCCATACCACGGTGCCTAAAATAAAATTATCAAGTAAGTCCAATCTGGAGCATAAAAGGAGCTGCAGAGTCTGTCTTTCCCACACCATGGTGGGAGGAGGATATAGCAGGCACCCATGCAGGGGCTCTGGGCTCCAAGGAGGGGACCCAGAGGGTCCTTTGTGTTTTCACATGATCCTTCAACACTGAACAGACCCAGAGCAGCAAGAATTCTCCTCTTAAGGTCACCTAATTCAGAATGATTTGATAAAACAAGCCAAATTATTTAAAAGCACCACTTATCACTTCCAACCCTCAGCTGAGCTGCCATTTGGGTTCACCACACAATGCCTGATATTCTGGGGCTCTCAGCCCTGCTGGCAGATTGGGAGAACTGTGGCCCCCACTGAATCTTGGAGGGCTGGATGAAAAATGTCCCTTTCCAAAGCCTCCATGGCCAAGTCAGAGCAGGCTGCAGAGCTGGCCGTGACCCCTCTCTGTATCCCTGGTTGCTGGGGGAAAGCACACTGCTATTTCCCACGGAAATTATGCTAAAGGCTTTGCAGAAAAAGATCTCTTCCCTGACAAAAACTCTGAAATTCCATAGGATTTCCACATCTGAGAGAGCGGGGTTTACCTGTAAGGCATGGGAGGGGAAATAGCCATGCACAAATCTCAGGACTGTAAATGTGATCGCCTTCTAAAAAACATCTGGTGCCTAGAATTAAGCCTAAACCTAGTTCTGTCTCAATATCAACAAATAAAATAGCAAAATAGTCCAAGTAGTGGACAAATTCAAACTTGTAGGGAAAGTAAAAAAGTGACTTTAGTATCTAAAGGTGCTCTTTTTCCTTCTTTTTCCCCTCTCTCTTAATCAAGAAGAAAGACATTCACTGAAAACCTGAGTTAATGCTCCTTGAAGCCAATTTTCCACTGAATTTCACAAAGCTGTGGATTTTGCTCCTGGTGAACTTGGTGGTAGTTTCAAGGATGATCTCTTCAAATACACAGGTTGCAGGATTAAATGTGCCTCTGTATTTACTTAACCCTTTGACACAACACTTAGGAAAAACTTGGGCACAGACTGTCAATACTCACAGAAGCACAGGGTCTCTGCTCCCTCTGAAATCAGGCTGAAGGCTGTGTTTGTGGGATGCTAACACCAAACAACCAGCTGCTTAGCACATAAAACCTTGCACAGCAATAGTTCAAGCTCAGCTAAACCATACTGGCAGCAGATCGAGCCTCCAGCACATAAAGGTATTTACTGGAATTCCAGGAATCATTCAGTTTGGATAGAATTTGTCTGCCCAGTATTAGGGCATGGCTTGTAATATACCCCAAAAAAAATCAGGATATGCACTTTTTGTGGTTCTAGAAAGTATTTAGATTGTATGGAGTTAATATGGCTACTTTTGGGTTGTTAGACACCCAATAAAATTAGGGAACAAATTAGGATAAACAATTAGGAAAAATTCTTTTGATTCATACTAAAAGAATCCTGATAGAATAGTGAGCTTTTGTCTCTTTGTGGGTTTTACCGTGGATGCAATACCTGCACCTGCTCTGCTTCACCTGCATTGGCTGGTAATTACACCAGATGTGAAAACTGGCAAAATGGAATGCATCCTTGTGCCAATTCCTCCTCCTTTTATGTCCTGGTTTTGACTCCTTCCTTTAGCTGGAAGGACTGTAGCTGCTAATTTGGTTTCTTGGTTATGTCATCATTTCCTTTCCATGGGTCATTGTCAAGCAAGAAAGTGCCATGGCAGACCCATTCCAAGATTAAATAAGTTAGAGTTTTCAAGGATGACATGTATATATTCATATGGTCTTGAGACAAAAAAAAAACAGAAGTCATGTTGGAATGGCTTCTACCTCTTATTGTAAAGCAGTAACTGAGGAGTGAAACCAGTTAAACTGTCAAGTGTGACCCCGCTTACTTCTTTCTGCACAATTCCTTCCAATAACCAGCATGGTAAGTGGGGGAGGGGGATTCCTCACTCCTGCCATTCAAAAGGAATTTTTGTCACAGCATATCGGCATCTCTGTAGTCTTATTAAGCAGAAATCTCATCATTTACAGAAGAAAAAAAACAGAAAAAACCTCAACCATCTTGACAGTCACCTTCAGCATGACCTCTGTCAGATCAGGCCTCACCAGCACGCCAGACATTGCTGTTTTCTGAGCAAAGGAATTCATGGCCCTCTCAGTCTGTGAGGCTGCACAGAGCTGGAGGAAGAGGCAGATGTTGGGCAGTTTTTTCCATTCCCACCATTCAGCACATGGCAGCACACCTTGTCCAACACCAGAGCTTCCAGCTCCTGCTGCAGGGCCCACAGGAGGCCAGGAGACAATAAATGATGAGAGGAATGGGGGATTTGTCTTTCTAAACAAGCTGTGGGTCTGCTGGTAGATAAAACTAGCACTGAGAGATAGAGAAAACAATGGGAAGGATTCCACTGATTGATGAAAGGAAAAAAGGTATTTTCCTTACAAAGAAACTGTAGGTTTAAATGAAATTGGATATTGAAAGGTGAAAGAAACAATGGGGAAAAACCATAAATTCCACAAGAATTAAAAATTAAATGGAGGGGTTATATATTAGAGGGAAATCTTAGGGAAGTTTGTACCTCTCAAGTACCTCAGCCAATGGGAAAAGAGAGAGAGAAATGAGGCTGGGAAATCAGGATAAAAGGGAAGCTGCATTCTACAAAAATTCAAGGGACCCCAGAGGAATGCCCCATGGCCTCTCCCTTTATTGGAATAAAGCAAAAGGACTCCTCTGTCTCCTTTTTGGACATAACCTCTGGTGTTCGTGGATTAATTTTCCCAGCAATGCTAAAACCAGTGGGGACAAATGCTGCCCCTCTTTTGGGATAAATGGAAAAGCAACTGGGCCAATGACTGCAGCATGGCAGATGCCACAGGAACAAGAGGCATGGCCATGTCCTGGGTGTGTGTGGAGGGAACAGGAGTGGGAATTCAAAGACCCCAGAGAAACAGAGGAAGGAGCAGAAATACAAGATGAGAGCCTCCATCACTGGAGAAAGCCAGGCCTCACGCAGGGCCTGCACGGCTGGGCTGAGCAGCGACTGCTGGGAGAAACTCAGAAGAGCAGCTAAAGCAATTACATCCTCTGATTTTTCAAATCCCTCCTGCCTTCAGAGGGAAGGAAAGGGCTCTGGGCAGTGACAGATGGTCCCGTGCAAGCCTTGCTGGGCTGGCTGGAGGCTTTGGACGTGTTCAGCCGGCCCTGTCTGCGCCTCAGCCCTGCAGCACAGCGTGGGCAGGAGGGGCCAGAGCCGCCCTCACGGCCCGGGGGGGACACGGAGCTCGGCCTCCGCTGCCACCAAACACTGCTCTGGGTTCCATGGCCAAGCCTCGGTGGCAGGGAGACCGCGGGTTGGCTTCTGTGAGGAGCTGCTGGAAGCTGCCCTCGTGTCTGGCAGGGCCAGTCCCCGGTGGATATGGAGGCGGATGTGCCGATGGCCAGAGATGGGCCAGTCATGAATGGCAGCAATGCCTCCGGGATAACAGATTTAGGAGAAAAGAAAAAAAGTCCATAAGGTGGTTGTAATTGCAGCCAGAGAAGAGTGGAGTGAGAACATGTGAGAAGGACAAGTCTGCAGACACCAAGGGCAGTGGGGAAGGAGGGGCAGGAGCTGCTCCAGGGGCCAGAGCTGAGATTGCTCTGCAGGCCCTGGTGAGACCACGGGGAAGCAGCTGAGCCATGGGGATCCCTGGGGGATGCAGAGATCCACCCACAGCCCCTGGGGATCCCTGGGGGATGCAGAGATCCACCCCCAGCCCCTAGGGATTCCATGGGGGATGCAGAGATCTACCCACAGCCCCTGGGGATCTACCCACAGCCCTTGGGGATCCACAGGGGATGCACAGATCCACCCACAGCCCCTGGGGATCCCTGGGGGATGCAGAGATCCATCCACAGCCCCTGGGGATCCACGGGGGATGCAGAGATCCACCCTCAGCCCCTGGGGATCCACGGGGGATGCAGAGATCCACCCTCAGCCCCTGGGGATCCACGGGGGATGCAGAGATCCACCCTCAGCCCCTGGGGATCCACGGGGGATGCAGAGATCCACCCTCAGCCCCTGGGGATCCACGGGGGATGCAGAGATCCACCCTCAGCCCCTGGGGATCCACGGGGGATGCACAGATCCACCCACAGCCTGTGGAGGAGCCCCACACCAGAGCTGGGGGATTCCTAAGAGGAGGCTGTGACCCTGTGGGAGGCCCGTGGAGAGGGGAGCCCACACTGCAGGAGTTTTGGGAGAACTGTTGCCTGTGGGATGGACTCACATTGCAGCAGTTCTCAGGGGTTTGTTGCTTGTGACATGGACTCATGTTGGAGAAGTTCACAGAGAACTGTCTCCTGTGGGAGGAGCCCCATGGTGGAGCAGGGGAACGACTCCTCTCCCTGAGCAGTGGAAGAAACCCCAGGTAATAAACTGACCAGAACCCCCATTCCTATCTCCCTGCACCACTGAGATAGGGGGTAGAGCTGAAAGGAGGGAGGGGTGTCAGAAAGGCATTTTTAAGCTTTTATTTTACTTCTCATTATCCTGCTGTGTCTTTGTTAGTAAAAAATTCAGTTCATATCTCTAACTCAAGTGTGCTTTGCCTGTGATGGTATTTGGTGAGTGATCTCTCCTGGCCCTTACCTCAAATTTGGAACTCTTCGCTCTATTTTTCCTTCCCTGTCCCCCTGCAGAGGAGAGTGAGAAAGTGGCTTTGGTGGGTACCTGGANAGATAGGAGGTAGAGCTGAAAGGAGGGAGGGGTGTCAGAAAGGCATTTTTAAGCTTTTATTTTACTTCTCATTATCCTGCTGTGTCTTTGTTAGTAAAAAATTCAGTTCATATCTCTAACTCAAGTGTGCTTTGCCTGTGATGGTATTTGGTGAGTGATCTCTCCTGGCCCTTACCTCAAATTTGGAACTCTTCGCTCTATTTTTCCTTCCCTGTCCCCCTGCAGAGGAGAGTGAGAAAGTGGCTTTGGTGGGTACCTGGAGTCCAGCCAGGGTCACCCCATGACAGTCACCAACACAAGAGCAGCCACACCCTGAGCATGAGGGGTCTCTGCTCAGGGGACACGCAGCTGGAGGTTGGCAAGTTTTAAGCCAGGGCACAGCAAAGCCACCATAACAAGGTTGCCTAAATCCTCCACAATTCCCATACAAACAAGTGTATCTGGGAAATAAGCATTGAAAATGCCTGTCTTCAACATCCACCTCTTCTCTTGGACAGAAGTATTGCTAGACACAAGTCTGGGCAATGGAATATCAGGAAGGGTAGCAATATGAGGATTCACTGCAGTGTGCAGTTGGCATTGCTCATGCAAAGGGGAAAACAGAGATCCAGAGAGGACAAATAACTGTGCTGCAGGAATTGCACTATGCTGCTGACTTGAGAGGGACACTAGAACAGCGGGGTCACCTTTTTCTGGCAATGCCAGACTTAAATTCTTACCCAGAGTTCCTGAAGTCAGTTAAGCGTGTGTGGACTCCCAGAGGTGCACGCACAGGACAAGGCTTACTTTAAACCTGGAAGCCTCTGAGCAATGTTTTAAGCAAAACATCCCACTTAATAAAGCAAATAGCCAGGAACTTGGCATCTCTTTGAACTCATCACTTCACACCCCAGCCCAAGTGCCCCTAATCAGTATTCCTCCTGACAGGTTTATACTCTAATTGATAAAATTAGACTAAGTCCTATTGTGCCAAAAGGCTGTCTAATTTCAATTCCCTCTATTTAAACAATTGATAGCTCTCATACAGAAAGTACAGTACTCAAGGCAGGCAAATCACTTTTAATTCTCTATTTTTCTACTGTGTCAAGTATTTTCTTGTGGATAAGCAGACTCTAGAATAGATGCCTATTCTATTCTGTAACCCTTCTTTCATTGATCATCATCAATCTGAAATGAGGTCCTTAAAATATCCTATAACTCAACACAGCATCTTTGTTTATGCCTGTTCATGCTTAACCCCCAGCTATCTGCAGAACGGCCTTCAAGGAGAAGACACCAGCACATGCCTGTGATTGAAACTGCAGCAGCAGAAACAGAGATCTGACAGCAGCCTGTATCACAAGGCAACAGGAAGAATCCAAAGTGCAGAAAAACTGCAGAAATGTTGCCTCTGCCACCAGCGTGGGGCTTCTAACAAAAGCCATGCTCGTGCTTGCCTGGGGACAAAGAGCTCTGCAAGCAAAACTTTGCTCTGCCTCTCAGCTCACCCACACTGTGAGAAGAGTAACAAAATTTGCACAGAAACTGGGACTTGTAGGTAAGAAAAAAGTAATACTGGGAAGTGGCAGGCCAGAAAATGTGTCTCAAGGAATACTGTAAAAAATGCTTAGCTGTACACCCTGAACACTCAAATTTTATATAAAGATATGTTAAAAACAGCCCCAGATTTTCATTTTCCTCCCCAGTCAGACACCTGTAGTCTTTCCTATAGTGAGAAGTAGGTGGTTTTCATATCATGCATGCTAATAACAATGTTAAAAAATCTACCCAGCACTCCTCACTGAATTAACTTTTACAGCTTTTTCTTGTATTTCAACATCATTTATCATAGCATTACTGCTTCTGTGTTCATACAGGGTAATGTGAAAAGACCTGAATGTGAAAAGAATGGGTTTATTTTTTGGCCCCTCAGAGAAAAAAAAAAAAAAAATCATTTTTCAGTTGTCAAAGACACAAAATCCATAGGATTTGTTTTTTAAAGGAGAGATTTGCTGAGATGAGTGATCCTAGAGGAATGGGACAAGCTGCTATCCCATAGGATTCACATGTACATATTCTACAAACATGTAAATATGCCCATTTTCAAGCAAACTATTGCTGTACATAGCTCAAGAACTCATGGCTGTGGTCATGGCATCAATCACAGCATAGGGGCTAAGCCTTCCCAAAGTTATACACCACATTTAGATTTAGTAGGAAAGACTGGCAATTGTTAGAAAATGTTCATTTTCACGCTACTCACTGAAACAACAATGTCTTTTCTCAAAGGTATAGAGAAAAAATAATTGAAGTCAGAAGGACAAAGGTGACCTGGCCACAGCAAAGACCATCAAACCAGAGGTCTGGAGCAGAGGAAACACACAGTGATTTTCTTGCCTCCCTGATGGTTATCAGCCCTGTTTTTAGGGGTTGTGTATGCTAGGCATGCATTACCTACACACACAGCATTTCCATCCTACTTCTCTAATTGGTATAATCATGCATTTCATTATTAAGGTAATTTCTAATGTCACACATTGCATTAACTAAGTCCTTCCATTTATTTTCTTCCCCACTTTTCTCAGCTAATAAAGGAGAGCAAGGAAGAAGAGGAAAGAAATTCCCCATATTCAGTCAACACTCTCAAGACTTAACCAAGCTCTGTGCAGGCTTTTGAAGTTCACCCTTCCCGGAATTAGGGCAACTTTATTTCATTTTTACTGCTGCTGCTGCAGACTAGAAACAATTTCTCTAGAGGTGGGTTTGTAGGGCATTGGGACATTGTTTTCCAGCTGGATGGCTGTGAAGAGGTGGCTGGGAAATGCCTACATCCTCAGCAGCTCCCTGCAGCCCTGCTAGCTGGAATCCCAGCCTTTCAGAGCCCATCCGAGATGGATGAGTGACTCAGTTGTCACTCAGCCTCAAGGAAGGGGATTCTGAGCCACGGGGCTGATAATTTCCAGCTTGTAAATCCACTAGAAGTACCTCCCTGGCCCTTCCTCTCCTTACCAACTCCACGGCTTAGTTTGTTTTAAAGAGATTTTCCTATTTCTTTGCTGGCAACTGCTACTAGTCGACTTCCAGCAGAACCTTAAATAAGCAGAGGACATTGTCCTGTGTGCTCACTTTAATTAATCATTTCAACTGATGGCTGCTTAATTGGGTTGGCAAAACATCAGCAACTATGCTGCTAAACCAGGCAAACCCAAATCCCTAGGGCACAGTATCAAGGCAGGGTGTGGGGAGGGAAAGGTGGGGGGCTATGATCAGATCTGTCCCACTCTGGAATTGCTCTTCCACGCCCTTGGTAAGTGCCTCAAGTAACACAGGGACATTCTGGAAAGACAGGAGCAGGGGCACAGCAGCAGAAGAGGACAAGACAAGCACTTGTGAGCTGCCAGCCCAAATTCCTGCAGCAGCCCAGAATCTCTCTGCCTTGCTGGGGGTCTGGGTAACCCTGAGCTTTCTGTGTGGTGCTGACAGCCAGGCACGAAAGAAAGCTGAAAAACAGAACGTGCTCTTTTGTCATCTTGCTGTCTTGCTTGGGACACCTCACTCTAAGTGAGATAAGGCCAGATCAGTGGTGATGGCATTCATAACTGAGAGCAAACAGCCATTCCCTGGCTTTCAGTAGCTTCCTCAGGCTGGCTGCTTGGTTTCCTAATACCTTTGAAGACCTCAGGCCCATTTAAACTAAAGACACTATTTTAAGGAACTCGATTCTAAACATGTTTTTGCCATCAATAGGAGGCTACCTGGCACCTCACAGGAACTGGTAAAAGAGTTTCCCTGTTTACACTGACCCTTGCTGAATAGCAACTTAGTTAATATGATGAAAAAAAGCTCCTAATTTTCAACTTAAGATAGAGCTTGATAGATTTATTTAATAAGCAGCTGACTTGGAAAATACAAGTGTCTCCAGAGTGTCATGCAAGATCCTGCAATGCCACTCAGGCCACCTCCCTACTCTGTGGCCTTTGGTGCAAAAATCTTCCCAAATGCTAAATGTTGACTAAACACAGAAAAATTTAGGAAGTTGGATTGACTGCTCTTTACCACAGCATGACTGACAGCTTGCAGAAACTAGGGAGAGAATTAATGTGTTTAACCGTGCCACAATAATCACAATATATTTACATTTTTCTGACACATTAGTCAAACATTTATCACTTCTTAAAATGCAGCTATGATACTTTGTCTAAACTGTCATGAGTCACAATGTAATTACATGGTAATCATATGGCAATTAATTTATATGATATTCATTTGAAACAGAGAAGAATTAGGCTTGTGATAACGTGCAAAATTAACAGGCACACAAGACAAGGAATGAAAATCACACCACTGGAAAAAAAAAAAGTAGGAAAATAAATCTTAAAATCAATGTTTAAACAAATTGCTCCAAGCTTTAGGGAAAAACTCTGAGACTAAATCATCTTAATTTCATCTTTCTGAATTTCTTTATGAAACAACCCCTCAAAAGTTTTATTTTTAAACTTCACTTTAACCCACTCCACCCAAGGAGTGGGTTAAAGTGAAGGATCTTTTTGATCTCCCTACAGTATGCATCTTAACCATTTCCAAACTGAACTACATGAAATGATGAAACATTTTTGATGAAAACAAACAAAACATGCGGCCAACACACTAATGCAAAGCTCTTCTGTGTCCCTTTTCAGGATTTCAGGTCTCCAGGCCACTGCCAGGTTACATGATGCTCACGTGCCAAGAAGCAATCGTGGCAATACCGAGCTCTGCTATCTTCAGAGATCTCCAGCCCTGCAATCTCTTTTTCTAATCCATTAGATAACTGCAGGTCAGAACTCACTGAGCTCTGGTCACCAAGCTGAACCCTCTGGTGATGGGAAACTCCCAGAGGGACAAGGTCTGAGAGAGGCAAAGATGGTTCAGTCACAAATATTGTCCAAAACCTAGGAGCGGGATGACTGGGTGAAAAAGACACAAGCTAAAAAACCAAGGGCTATCCACCAAAGACGAAGCTCAGAACTTATGAAAGGCCTTGAACAGCAACATTTTAACAGCGAGAGTAAATACTAAAAAAAGAAAAATATTTCACAGTGAAGAAAATTAAGATGCTGTATGTGGTAAATTATTCCATTTACAGCTTCCTTTTAAAAAGTCATACTAATTAATGACTTCAGCTAATCTCATTCTTATTCACAAGACAGCCTGTATTTATTTTGCAAAGAAAATGTTTAAATGGAATAGCCTATTGAGAACTTCCTAACTCATCTTCAGCAGTTGTCTTGGGAAACAGCACTGTAGTCATATTTAATACATGCACTGTGTACAGCAAGTTTGATGAAAAGGGGAATGAAATTATACAATTATTGCATTAATTATACATTATACACTTTTGTTCAGTGGCCCTTAGTGCTTTCCAGAATAGCTGGGTCACCTGGAGGAAAACTGCACTGCAAAGCTTTTTCATTAACACTCCAAGCAGCTGTAAGGACAAAACCCAACAATTACTTGAAAATAAGCCCCAATGGAGTATATGAGGTGGGGTACAGGGGTTGTGCAGTATCAAATTCCCAACAATCCCCTTGTCCTGCTTTGGTCTCAGAAAATACTCAGTCATCCTGGCTCCTCACCTTGGGATGCTCTTGAAACACATCTAGAACTGCTGGGTTTTGTCCAGCAGTTTAAATCAACCTGGCACAGTGCTGCCATAATTCCACCACATCCCTTGTCCTCACCTGCTCCTGTCCATCCACAGCACCTGCCCCAGGAGCTCCCACACACTGGGAAATGGGAAGCACCATTTTGGTGGCCCCCTTCACCAGGGAGTTCCCTGTGCACCTGAGGTAACCCTGCAGGAACATGGCATGCAGGTGAGGGAGCAGCAAACCCCAAAATACAGAACCCGTGTGCTGAGGTGGGGTTTGAGAGCCTGTGGGTGCAGTCACCAAGGCAAATGTGGTGCCAGGAGTAGCACTGTCCCCACTACTCTGATCCCCCCAGCCTGGTAGCCAGCCAGGCCACCCACTGCTGGCCTCATCTTGGCAAAATCACCGAGTGAGTCGATCTGAATAAAAAACCAAACCTGAGGAAAGACCAGAGGAATGGTGGCTGGCATTGCTCTGGGAAGCTCCAACCACAACAAGCAGATGGTGAAGGTGACACCAGATGTGGGAGGGCACACTAACAAAGATGCAGTGCAAAAGTGTTAAGCTGGGGGGGGTCACAGCTGCTTGAGGCCTTTCATGTGTGTTGATTCATAACTTCCTGGTGCCTTGGATGTGAAATGGGGCCCAAAATGACTCTGCCCGTCCAACAACACAGAACAGAGCCCACCTCGTTCAGGACACAGATGACAAATGACACTCGACAGCATCCCAACCCTTCTTCTATATCACAATTTCACTGCCAGCTGTCATACTGCAGAGCCACTCTCAGACTCCTCCCCTGAAGTATGGGGAAGAAAATAGTTATTTCAAGCTCCTGATCCCATTTACTGGCGGCCTTTCTATTTGTATGGTGTAAATACACCAAGGCTTAGGCAAATAATGAAAAAATAATAATGACCTAATTAATTCTCTGATTGATTTGATAAATGCTCTCCAAACAGAGAGGAAAATGGAATCATAAATAATGTACTCCTCCGTTGATGGAAACAGTTTTGAATAAGCTTGCACTCGGCTCAGTGTTTGCTGAGACAGCTCCAGCCCATCCACAGGTACTGCGCCTGCCAGGAACTGCCAACCTGAGTTGTGATGCTGCTGCTCCATCTGGTGCAATGCCTGATGGTTTAGGAGCAAGGTGGAGGGTGCATAAAGCAGCTGAGGCAAAGAGATGTCCTCCTCCAGAGACACAAGGCAGTCACTCCTTTTACCCTCCCTGAGCATGGCGTGTGAACGTTAAGATGCACCAAATCTGTGTTTAGAGGTGGGCAGAGAAAGGCTTCAAGTGGTTTGGCCTTTTCTAAAACCATCTGGTGCAAGCTCCGGCACAACAGGGAGCTGCTGTGCCTAGGCAGGAGCTGGTACCCCGGCACAGCACCTCTCACCCAACAGTCACCCCAACAGCCAAAGCCTTCCCAGGCTCTGCAGCAGGTCCATCCTGCTCTCCCTGGCACGTGCCTGAGGCAGCCGAGCTCACAGGAGAGGCTTCAGCTGAACTTTGTGTTTGTTTCTGGCTGCCCTCCCTGCCTGCAGAGCTCACACGGACAGCTCTCACAGCGCATCTCTTTGAGGTGCATAGAGAGCAGGCTGGGCAAAGTGTCAGCAAATAAATTATTTATCGTGTTATTGAGCGGGTTTAGCAGATCAATATGAAGAAACCCCCAAATGCACTGAAATGCTTAGCGAGGCAAAATCCTTGCATCCACCAGAGCAGTCTTTGCAAGGAGTGGATTCTTCTCTGAATCTTCTGGAGAAGGATTCCTAATGCATATATGTATGTTTGTAGACAAACCATAACCCCACTGCCCAGGGCATCTCCTGTCCATGGGCCACAACATAAGCACTTCTAAGACTCACCAGAACTATCTTGCTCCTGCTTTATATGCTCCAATGTTTTCACAGAGGACTCTTGATGAAAAATGCCTTAGCAAACTATAAATTCTGCCATCTCTTCTATTCCAGGCTCCCGTTAGAAATGGCAAAGACAACTAGTTGTACATATATAAATTATACTTCTATGGATAAAGCCAGGCAATGTGGGAGATCAGATCCAGCTCCATTACTGCTTTCGTGACAATAATGGGAAAAAATCTCTACCATGAACTGCTGCAAATCCAAGAGAAAAGCTCCAGTAGGGACTGAGAAGTTCCTGAGCTAATTGTACATAATTAAACAATGTTACACAGCACCATTTACAATAATTTCTATGAAGTTCAATGATACACTTCAAAATTTTGTTACAACTTCTGTGGTCTTAATTTTGTTTCATTTCTTACATTTCTTATGGAGGCAAGAACTTATTTCGCTACAACAAAATCTGACCTGCATTTTTATGAATAACTTGTTTCCATCAAATTTTAACCCAGCAAAGAGAAGGCAGATTTGATAAAATGTCATGGAAAAATCCATCCTTATTAGTTTGGAGAAATTTTTCAAAGTATAAACATATCAGCATGAGGCAGGGGGAGAAATCAATTTTTGGTTGACCAAAGTAAACTTCATATTAATCTTGAGTGTGGCAAATAGTTCTGCCTGGGAAGGGGAAGAAAAAATATACTTGAAAAATAAAGGTGCTTATTGCTTCAAAGTTTACTAGAACACACTATTTAAAACAAATTAAGAACCTAGAGATGAACAAAAAAATTCAACCGTTGCAAAGAAACGTTTTGTAGGATTTTTGGTTTGATGAGTAAAATAAAAATATTTCTCACTTGGGGAAACCCCAATTGACTTTTCTAATTCTTTCACAGCTCAACTGAACTATCAAATATTTCTACAGCTCTGGCTTTTGCAGCAGTTTGCTTCTCTTGGTCACAAATCCTCCTTTCCCACCTCCATCATCCAGCTGCTGGCATCTACTCTTAGGTTTCATAAAACATCATCCATTACCTTTTTTTCCCCTACTGCAAAAGCTTTATCATCAGCAGCAGGACAATACTCATGAAACATCCTTTCAATGCCACCAAAACAGCACCCAGACACCAAGCTCCACTCCAGCTGACCAAGATGAAATCCCACCACTGAGATGCCAAGAGGCCACGAGCAGCAGTGCTCCTGCTCATCTCTCCAGCATGTTTTTCCCCAAAGGTTCTGGGCTGGGTATCACCTCAGTCTGGCCTCAGTGATAACTTTCAGGGGACAGAGGACAGTCCCCCAAGGCTCTGGTGCATGCCTAAAGAGTGTATTTTTAAAGCTAAAATGGAATAATCCATTGAACTTATACCAGGGGAATGGGATTCCCCATTCACAGCAGTACCTGGCTGCTCTATAGTGCCTGTGTTTCAGCTGTCTGCAATTTGCCATTGCTTCAGTGTGAAAGTTTTAGAGATCTCCTGAGGAAGACTTTGAAAAAAAAAAAAAAAAAAAAAAAATAACAAGGTGAAAACCCCTGAATGAAAACATGAGGAATTGATTTAGGAATCTTAGGGGCAAAGATGATTACGCATCACCTTGCATTTCAAAGATGAAACTCTGCCAGGCATTAAAAGGAGCAGAGGTTTTAGGATGAAACAACCATGTGCTAAAGGTGAGTAGGTGGCTAGGGTGAAAGAGAACAACCTGGACTCCAACACAGACATGAGCAAAGCTGCCTGCTAAGCATAGTCAGATACGAGGTTTGCTGGGATCCCTGGGAGAAGTGTCTGCTTGGCCATCATTGCACCGTGGAGTGATCCAGCCCATGCTCTTTGACAGAGGGCAAACAGGTTTCACACTGACACAAAGGATTGTGGTTTGCCTCTCCCTGCGCTCAGGGAAGCAGCACGTTCGTCCTACCTGTCCTCCTGTTCCTCCCACCAGCCTTGTTCCACAGCCTGACACGTTTACTGCCTCTCTTTGAAGAAGACAAACCTCTGGGGAAGCATATCAGGAACAAATCACAATCAGTCTTCATAAAAAATAACAACAATAAAGGAAAAAAAAGCATGGCTGCCCACAGCAGCTGGCAGCTTTGCCTCCTGTTGTTGCCTCCACCAGCCGCTTTTCCACACACTCTCCTGATCGTGCAAAGCAAGCCAGAAAAATGAGGAGACATGGAAAAGGAGGAAGGAGAACCTCAGAAACAATAATAGGCTATGAATCTGAAATTTGAACAACAGCCTCTTTGTTTTTTTTTTTCCCTCCTGGTAATATTGTTCCAAGCAGCATGGGCTTGTAAAAGTCTAATCACTTCCCATCTGGCTCATCAATCACACAAGGGAAACAGTCCCTTGCACAACAGAGTGAGCCTCAAATTGGCTCCCACCAATAATAAAAGATAGTGGAGAAGGACAATCCCTTCAGAGGATTGTTTAATAAATCACGTTTAGACAGGGAACACAAGAGAAATGGAAAAGTCTTAGAAGACCAGGGCCATTCAGTCCCACACGGTTTACATTATTGATACCCACTTGCTACGACCAATACTCCTTAGTGAATTTCCATATTTTGATTCTTGTTATTCAACATCATCCAAAATTAAACATGAAACTTTAAATATTTAAAACCAGGCCAAGGTAGTAATTGGAGCTGATGGAAATTGCACATTGGCACTATTCCTGCTGCGTGTGCTTGCCTGGCTGCAAAAATGCCAGAGACACACTGTTGCTACTCCTCTATTTTCAGCAGTTGCTGACATTTTACTGTAATTTATTCTTATTTTATCTTCTCCTTCTTAAAAATAACAACAGTACTGTCCTAATAATAAACCAACAGCTCTGACGTCCAAAAGACCTTTTGGCAGAGGACTGTTTCTGCCAGTAAAGGGTGCCCAAGCTTGGCACACACGGATGTCTTGCGGAGCATATCCCGTCTTTTAGTCACACGTTTTCCTTACAGTAGCTTTTCCTTTCCAAAGCAGGGGCACAACTGTCAGCCACCAGCAAGATCCCATTCCAGCCTGTATGTGGTGCATTTTTTGATGGCCTCCTCCTCCACTTTTATCTGTCAGAAGCACTAAAGGCTCCCACAAGCCATAAAGTGTTTCTGACATTCATGGCTTTTAGATCCTGGGTTTCAAAGAACCACTGAAGGTTATGTTGATTAAGCCCAAAGACATATTTCTAGAAAGCTGTAGCTTAAATAAAAAAGGTGTTTTGCTGTCACAGCGATCAGCCAAAACTGTTACTGAACCAGAGCATATGGGAGACGAAAGCCATGGGAGAAATGTGTGATGTTCCAGGCTGCTAAGATTTGTTCTCTCCAGCAGAGATCAGAGGCAGTGGGAAAGCAGAGGAGGCATTTAGCTCAATTAAAAAATAAATAAATAAAAAACAAAGCCTTGTACCGAGCCAGATGATGGTTGATTACCTGCCAGTTAAGTGAGGGTTAAGAAAAATCATTGCCTCTAAAGAGTGCTACCAGACAAGAGTCCTTTTTGTTTCTGAGAGCCCCAGAGGGGCACTCCGAGATGCCTCTGGAGGATGGACCTGGAGATGTTTATTTAAGGAAACAAGAGAAACCTTTACTGGGAGGTATCCTGAAGCCAAGATGAAGGCTGGCTCCTTTTGCTTCTGAGAAGTCTCTGCTAAGCACACACAAAGAGATTCATGCTTCTGGCAAATTAACATGCAGCAGATCTGATAAACATTTGCACCCACTATGAATTCATGCCACAATAGAGCATAAAAATTTCATGGGAGAAAAAGAAAAATTGAAAATTGCTTAAGGAGCTGTTGAGGAACAACTCAATACTTTGGGTACAGCAGGGGCTTTAACCAACAACCAAAACTTTAAAAGAAAAACCATAATGAGGCCTCACAATCTGAAGGCACATTTGGAGAAAGGTGACCTTTTACAGGAGGAGCTGAGGTGCAGAAACACAACCAAAATGATTTCTTTTTAAACTGAAATCTCAGGGAGTAGGTGAATGCTCCTCAAAGTCATTTAAATAAATAGGATTTTTATAACCCCTGGCTGCAGGCTTGGCTAGCTCCAACGTGTTTGTGCACGTGTGTGCAGATAACTTTATTCAAAATGCTTTCCTTTCAGTGCTGATATTTTCAAATTCATCTTGTTAGATCGAACTGAGGACACCAGCCCTGGGAACACTGAATGCTGTGAGGTCCCTTGGGAGCCAGCAGCTCCATACCTCCCAACATGGGGCTGTATATAACCCTGCTTACAGTGCTCCCCTCTCCCACCACTCTGTCTACAGAGAGGCAGAAAGCTTCCAAATGCTACCTGGAAAACCTTCTTTTTCAGAGAACAGAGATAGGGTGGGTGGCACAGAAGCTTCACTGGGGAACTTCCCAATGATAACCACCATGAGACACCTTCATCCCTGTGATCCACCAGGGGAAAAGCATGCTAATTAATTACCTCTTCCATTAAATAAAAACTGCACCTTTGAGTCAAGCACCAGGCTCATAAAGCCAAAGCAAAGGCAGTATTTTAACATTTTACCAGCATTTGTTTGGTGAACATTTGCAGCCAGCTCTACTTAGCCACCAGCACGAGCTGAATCGATTCCCAAGCAGGGGATGGCAGGGCTGCTGTGAAAGATGCCAACATATCCATGTTGGTACAGATTTACATGTGCTGGACCTGCTCTGCCCAAGGAAATGCTGGCTTGCCTACTAGGAGTACCTCTAGCTATGCCATTATTCCATGATTCTGGGACTTTGCCGTGGGTGCGTGCCAGCTGAGCACACTTCACATTGATTTGCAAAGGTCAGGGGTCTTCATTGCAAATGAAGAAAAATTCCCAGTTTCACTGAGAAACTTCTGTTTAAAAGGCCAATAACACCAAGTAAAAGACTATATGAAAACAATTGCTTTGCAAGGACTGATCTCCTTGCACACAATATGCAGTGCTTCCCAACAGGCTGTAAGCAGATGTATTTGACTATACATTTGATCACTATGAGTGATTAGGGCATCCCCCAACCAGGGACACTTACAGCAAGTGCAAGAAATAAATGCCCTTTTAAGCACTGTTTATTCTTATATATGCATTGTTCTGCTAAAATAATTCACTGCCTCCTAATGAAATGAGCACGACTGGCTCCAGGAATGAATGAATACTCACTCCCTGGTGATGGGTATTTATGTGCAGGGACAGAGGGTCTGTAATACAAGATCCATCCTTAACGCCTGAACCCATTTTATCTTCATTTCACATGATACAAGTGAACTGGGTGTTGTTTTGGGACATAATTGATCTGTAGCTGAAACAAATCAGCTCTGCAGCTCAGTGAGGAGATGAAATAGTGGATAATCTGTAGTCTAAAACCAGCTGTTCTGCTGAGATCAAATTATTACTTTGGCACTGAAATGATGAGCTGACAAGGGAGCGCATTCCAGCACCTGCCGTCATTCTGGGCACCGCTGCCGTGACCCCCGGCCACGCTGCTGCTGAGGCACCAGAGATAATTGACAGCACGGGGGGGTCAGCTCCCACTTCCTAAACTGATGCACCTCACCTGGCCCCAATTCCCAATGTCCGCATTTTCAGGGGGAAAAAAAACAGGCAAGGCACCAATTGGAGAGCTGGGACTGCAACCAGCACCAGCAAAAGGTTGTAGGGTGAAGCTGAGCAGCTGTCTCCACTCCCCATGGGGATGATAACACAGCATAAATACCTGCAAAGATTTCCACCCGATTTCTCTCTGCTTGCGTGTCGCTGATAATCATTAGGAACTGGAGTTCATCACATCCCTTCCTGCAGTGCCCTTCCACAGGGATGCAGGCAAGGGCTGTTTTTAATGTATTTCCCTGTTTTAGGCAAGGTATCGTGTGTTCACAAGAACATCACATGAATGGGACAGAAATGCAGCGAGGTCACAGGTTTGCCATTGCCTTTTCTTTTCCCCTAATCGTCTTCTGTGCTTCCCTGATATCCAGAATGGATTTTACTCTCTTAGGCTTTCATTTTGCACCACAGTTTTAAGGGTGTACTGTCACTATTATTCCTGGGGTATGTATTGCACCGGGGGGTTGCTTTTGCTTTACAGAATTTAAGCCAACTCTGTTGCACACCTCAAGCCCCCCTGTCTGGAGGCAGCAATACACAGATACTTTCCACCATCACCATTGTTATCCTGAATTGGAATCCAGTTTGTAGTATTGTACAGTTTTCTGCTGACACTTCAAGATCTGAGTCAATCCCAAAACATCAGAATCAGAAATAAATCAATATCCCAAAACAAAAAAAAACAGAATAAGTGGTGACATCAGGGTCTGGCCACCACTCTTCAAACTGAACAGCATTTACTTTGAGTGTTTCAACTCCATGTTGCTCTCATTAAGGTTGTTTTCTTAAAGCATGAGCATAAACTCTCTCACAAAATGTATTTCTGGTATAGGCACTCTCAGGGAGCAACATTAAGCTATCAGTATTATTTTTCCTGCACAAAACAGTGCGGGTTTGTCAAAATCAGCGTGATATTTCTGCCTTGCCTTTTGACATTTTCAGGTTTATTATGTTCAGCCCTTACCTCAAAGCACTTCATTCTTTCTCTCTGGAAGGACTAATGACCACCAAAGGGGGAAAAGAAACACTGCATGCCATTCAGTACAGCATGCAGACTCTATTACCCTTTGAGTTAACTTCAAACATTGAGTAGCAGTGGATGAGACCAGCTGTGGAAGTGGAAGTACTGCCTTGAACTAGGACTAGACCCTCGATTTTTTGACCAAACCTTTTCCATTCCACCTTCCCACGATGATGCATGACCCCAGGCACATCTCCCCTAAGAAGTCAGTGCTATTTGCTTTCGTACCCTGCAGGGTTCAGCACTCAAAACCAGCTCTTGTGTGGTTAACAGAGCTATTCCTGCTGGCTGCTCGTTGGGTTGGGCAAACCCATCCTCAGACCCCCAGTCCCACAAAGACACATCCTCTATCACACCCTGGCCAGCTCCAGCCCCACACAACAAAGCAGCTTTCACCAGCACACATCCATGCAAACACTCCCCTGACATGCTGTTTTTGAGGAGGATTCTCAGGAAGGCCAACCTGTCCCTCTGCCCCAGCCTTTCTGGGCACTCATGCAGGATCTGCACGACTGTGGGGCTGTAATTTCTGACTGGTGGCCAGGTTTGGGGTAGGAGCATTGCTGCTGAATTCTGCAATCTGCACAATTGTGCTGACATTTCTGAACTATAAAAGCCCCTGCGGCTGGCATCTACAGAGGAAACCTTTAGAATTGATCCAGTTTAGCACAAAAACTGTTGGCTAAGCCTCAATCAGCCCCTCTGCTCCTCCACCCCTTGACACAGCTTACAGCAAAAGACTTTGCTTTCCTTTTCATATGGATTTTAACAGTAATTCAAGCCCATTGATCCAGGACTCTGAGTCAGTGTATTACAATGCAAGATTATTCAGCTCTCTCACAGTTGGTTTGTCTAATTTCATTTTATTCCATAGTAAAATGGGATTGGAGGAAGGGAGGGTTAGAGGAAAAATTGGCAACATAGTGCCTAAATGTTCAGGAAAACAGAAAAATGTTGCTCAAAGGAAAGCGTAACACACTTGCACTTGGCACAGGCTGCTGTACCTCAATTACATATTAGCTTTACCCCTCTCGATACCTCATCTGTGCTCCCAACTTCCACCTCTGTTCCACTGGAGGATTTGAGAGGGTGGGTGGACAAAGAGAGCAAATAAGCCTTAATGACATCTGAGCAAAGCTTGTCCGTGAACAGAGTGAAATGGTAGAGTTTATACCATCTTCTAGCTGGGGTTAAGATTTCAAATCTCATTACACTCACCATTTACACCACATAACCTTTCTTTCTACGCTTGAAAGAAAACTGCTCATTTGCTTTACAACCTAACAAATCCATTTATAATTTAAAAGTGTTTGCAACCACAGTTGTTTTGCTTTTGTTGTTTTTGTGGGTTTTTTTCCGTTGGTTTAACTTTACTCTGCTGTTTGTTTTTCTTAAGCTTCAGTAAGGCCAGCATTTCCAGTCCTGTTTGTAGAGGAGAGGTTTACATTTAAAGAGTAAGATCATTAACAACATAAGGTGGTTGAGAGAGAGTATAATTGGTTTCACTGGCCTAGAGGGAAGATCAGCTTCGAAGAGAGACAACACCTAATTAAGAAGGTTTGCACTGTTTTTATTTTTAATAATGTCCTCCTCTCCACTACCAACATTTTTGTAGTACTAATTCCAGCAGCTTCTGTGGTCTGGCTTAGCCACGTGTATTTTGCAGACACCCAGGCATCAGACCCCTTCATGGATGAACTGAAGGAAAACTCTGATCAGGCAATAAACAATGGAAAAGAAATAAATCGATAGTCTGTATTTAATTTTTAAAAAG
This sequence comes from Thryothorus ludovicianus, assembly GCA_013397245.1. Classification (NCBI taxonomy): domain Eukaryota; kingdom Metazoa; phylum Chordata; class Aves; order Passeriformes; family Certhiidae; genus Thryothorus; species Thryothorus ludovicianus. The sequence continues at coordinate 44,442 of VZTB01009996.1, forward strand.
CAACAAGCCTAGACAGAGCCACAAATCCAAAGAGTTACTTTTGTTCATGCTAAATATTTGACTCCTGGTCTGTGTTTTCATCCTCTGCATGTGACTCCAGCAGAACTGCTGCCAGCCTGCACCCATCCAGCATGTACCTCTGCAAAACTGGGAGACACTCCACCCACAGCAGTGATCCTTATGTCCTGGGCTTATTTTTGGTCCTGGAGCCTCTTGCACCTCCTAATTTCCCAGCAAGGTGTTGGGAGTACTGTGGAACGGCACACTGCCATGAGCAGGAGCACTCCCATGTCGTGCATCCCACGCCTGCCTGGGCATCCCTGCCGGACCCAAAAGCTGCCAGAGGGGCCTGTGAGGTCCAACAGGACCAGTGAGAAGGACAGACTTCCTCCTCACATCACAGGGAGGGCTGGTGCAGCCCCCAGGCATGGGGGAACCACCCTCCCCACCTCCCCAGTGCTCTGCTCTGCCTAACCAAGGGCAGCTTCACTGCAAACACAAAAACCGGATAGCAAGTGAAAAGGATATTGCTGATCTCGAGCAGGTGTGAGGGTCTGAGCTACTCTGAATTATTTAACTCAGGCCTCTTTGATCTCTCTCCTGATCCAGAGTGGCTACCACTGCCTTGCACATGAATCAGACAAGCTTCCCAGGCAGTTGGGGATGGGGTGCCTGCTATACAATAGGAGCTGAATGGGAAATGCTGAAAGAAGATTTAAAGAGACTCCTTAATCAACCTGGACTTCAAATCTTGACCTCTCCTCTCTACACATGATACAGCTGAAGGATGCTCCCTGTTACCCAAGGAGACTAAAGGAAAGAAAGGCTGTGGGAGAGCTGGGGAAGCTCTTGGTCACTGCCAGCAAAACAAGCCCCATGGTGGGATCCATCCCCAAGTTTCCCAAGAGCTCTGGCAGGGGAGCCCCTGAACTCCCCCTTTGTGGGGGGATGCATAGCAAACAGCAGACTGACATCACCTACTCATCACTCCATTGGAATGATGGCATGAGTTTTACACAACAAATCAGTCACGGGGACATGGACACAGGGATGTGGCTGCTACTGCCCCAGTGGCTTTGGCAGCACTCACAAAGGCAGCCCTGTAGCAGGTGGGATGTGAGGAGCAGCCCACTGCCATCCCCATTAGACTATCCTGGAAATCTGCAGCCACCCTCCCCAACAACCTCCCCAGAATAAATGCTTCCCCAGGAGCCTCAGAGCACTCAGCAGGCACAGACACAAATCTCCAGTCCACAGTCCACCACTGCACCAAAACAGGAGCCTGCATTTCCACAGCACCCAGCTCTGCATTTCCACAGCACCAAATCTCCTCCTAAACACAAATGTACCTTTCATACCAAACCACCAAAAGTAATTGCTAAATATTATATGCTAATGGGCATGTATTTGGTTACAGCTTGGCAAACTCAGCTTGAGGATTAATTGTATATTGACCCAGCCTTTTAGGGGGAAGGCAGGGGAGGGGAGGTGTGGGCAGGGTCCCTGGGCTACCAAGTTGCATTCAACAGCAGCAGCCTGAGGCTTAGACCAGAGGTTTTGGCACAAAATGAGCAGCACCATACCCTGTGTCTACAAAAAATGGGTTGAAACCATCACAGACAGTGCTAAAAAGGGGATTTTGAGGATCCATGGGAGGCACAGGGGCTGCTAAGGCTGGCCTGCAGAGCTCCAGGTACATACCTGAATTCCAGACACCTGCCATGGAGACTGGGACAGCACAGGAAAGCAGGTGATCTGTCAGTACAACACAACAGGGATAAGCAACAGAAGCACAAAAATAATGCAACACCTCTGAAGACATTAAGGTCAGAAAGTGCTGGATGCCTTTTCCCTGCCAGCTGGGGGGCTCTGGGAGTAGTGGGGTCAGGATGGAGCTGGTTGACCCTGTCAGGGACTGAGTGGAATGTGACATCTGTCAATACAAAGGGATGAGGGCCATGGCAACGCCAGTTACCAGAACAGTGCCTGGTATTCAGCTACTCACTGTGCCTGCAGCATTTCAGTGCCCACTTCCAAGCACAAGGCCTGGAAGACCATGTAAATCTGTGGCATCCCTTCCCTTGCTTCCTAGCCATTTTGGGAAGAGTTTAAACTGCTGTGATTATTTTAAGCTGCTATTTCTACACAAGCAGTGGGAAATGGCAGAAGCAGCCACTCTCCTGGAGCAGAGCTGTATCACATATGCCTCCTGCAATTAGCCTTTGCTCCCACTCCACCTTCCGAGTCTGGGATGCAGCTCACTTGAAACCCAGCTCAGGTTCACCCAGCACAGCTGGCAGCTGATCACAGCCAGTGTGAAACATTTTGTCCACACCAGAAGCATGGTCTGGCATGCAACTGGTCTCTTATAACCCACCCAGCACAGCACTTGTGTTCAACAGCAAGTTGGAGGTGTCCTTTCTCCACCGGTGCATGTGTCACATGCACAGCTCTGACCATCACACCTCTGCTTTTTATGTTTTGTTTTCTGAGGTCCTGGGAGGGAAATTAGGAACGTATAAATACATGTACTCAATTTCCATGTCTGTAATTACCTGGAGGCCACTTTACCTCTTGCCAGCCAAGGAGAAAACACACACTGGCAAGGGAAGCAACTCGCTGCATCACAAATGCTATAGCGTGGCCTTGCCCAGCAAACCCCTCCCGGAAATCCCCGTTCTGGATTCTGGGGTAGGGCCATGCTGCAGTGCTTTCCTAGGACTTCCAGGGAAAATCCACCTCCACAGAGACACAGCTACCCCCCCAGCCTGTCTTTCTGGGAACTCCTGACAGGCACAGCCCCTTTCTGGTGAGCAGGGACTGTACTGAAGCCTGTCAGCTGGGCAGTCAGATACCATTTTGCTGCAGGAGGGATGCAGAGCTGTGCTGCCAGGCCTTCAGGAGCCACACACATCATCACCCGTCTCTGCACACCCCTCCCTGACATGCCTGTTCACAGGCAGACTCTCCCTGTGCCAACATCCCCTCTCAGCTCTGCCATCAGAGTTTTCCAAAGGGTCTGCTTAGCCCTGTTTTGCTGTAAAAGACTAAGACACATCTAAAAATCCCCAATTCTGTTTTTTTAACAAGCAGCAGCTCCCAATGCCATGGGGCCAGGCAGCGTGCTTTGAACCCAATTCTTGCTCTGGCTCTCTGGCCATCCTCACCCCGCAGAGGGGTCTCTTTCACCAAAACTTCCTCCAGAGGTTAAACACAACCAATAACAAAGAACACGAAGTCCAAATGGCCGAATCCCACCTGCCACAGAGCCTAAATGTGGATGTAAGGAACGGCCAAGGTGGGGCTGGAAGGGGTTCTCACCAAGCACAGGGCCCTGCCTGCTGCCAGAGGGGAGATGGGGCCCTACATCTCTGCAATGAACGTAACATTCACCAGGAAATATCCCCCTGTTAAACGTCAGACAGCTGCCCTGCAAGGGCGGCTGGAGGTGCTACACAAGCACTGCTGAGGTAAATGAAAAAAGAACTCATAAAGCAGTGGTAGATAATTTTCGAAGACTGTTGATGGTGGTTAAAAATGAGTTTCATAATCACTTGGGAGAGTTATGGTATGGAACAGCACAGAACTTTGATCATGTCTTTAAAAATAAATAATCTGAATTGGTTAAATAAAATCCAGGCACGAGAAGACAATTTACTGACTGCGAATTGCTAAAAGCCAGGGGATTAGTCAAAGATAACTCTCATTTACCAAATGTGTTTAACAGAAGTACCTGTGGAAGATTGTTATGTGATACACTAATTGTGTATTTTATTTTGAAAATTGAATATGGAGATGTTATTAAGAAATAAGTACAGCCCACAATAGGAACTGTCAGCTCTGCCAAGCAAAACTAAAATAGGTTCCCCCTTCTGTTCTTCAAAAAGTTGTTTGCAATATGAATCAGTGAACAATCTGAGCTTTTCTCAAGGTTTTTTTTTTCCTGAAGTCCAAAGCAGGGAAGTAAATCTCAGCTCTCACCTGGACGAGGCTCAAGACACGCACCAGCTCCAGCAGCTTATCTGGTTTCATGGAGCAAATCCTAGTGCAAAAGCCTGGCCTGTGCAATTAGGTGAGGCATGGAGGGCTGGGAGGCAGCGGGAGATGGGGCCCGACCCCTTGCCACTGTCACTGCTGACTCCCTGGGTGAGCCTGGACACTCGACAGGGACAAGGGAGCTCCGAGGGACTGTTTTCCACCCAATTATTCATCCTGCTCAGTTCAATCACGCTCTTGGCAGCACCTATGCCAGTGGAGAGCCTGCCTTGGCTGCGACAGGGAGGTGGAACCACAGCAGCCATGGGCTGCATTAACCTCAGCCTCATTTCATCGCCGAAGCTGGCAGAAGTAGGACTTTAAAAACCGAATCAACCCCAGGTACGTTTTCTGTGAGTAAGCTGAGCCTCAGAAAAAGGACAAAGCAAGCCAGCTATCAGCCCACAGATATCAGAAACATCTTTCCTTGCCCAACACTCAGGCTTAGACACAATTTTTCCTGCTACTAAGTGCTCCTTTCCTCTGCCACGACTCCATTGTGGCCACAGCACAGGGAAGCAGAAAGCAGCAGGAACAGAGCTGGCAGAGCTGGAGGGTAGCACATGCAGAACACAAGTTCATATTGCAGTTGCTCACAGGAAAGCAATACCAAGACTGTAACACAGTGTTGGGGGGTTGGGTTTCTTTCTTTTTATATATAGATTTTTTTTCCCCTGTAAGTTGCTAGGAAACTAACTACTGGGTATTTAAAACAAAAGAAGTGGCTAAGGTCTGGAGAGGACTGCAGCATCTGGTTACCTTTCTTTTTCTCTGGGAGTCTCTCTGAGGGGAGGATTTGGGCAGGTAAAGGATGGGGCTGGGGGCAGCTGCTCCCTCTCTCTCTCTCTGGGCTTCAGAGTAGGACGGTCAGAGCTGCTGCTTGGGAAAAGGAATTCTCTGCCATTCCCCAGCCGGGAGCCGCCTTCCTTCTGCTGCCGGGCCCCGCAGCGCCTGCCCTGCCGGGACATCCCACAGCTCCACTCACCGCCGCGGAGCTCCTGATACATCTCACCCACCACCACCCCGGGATTTCTGCTCGGTCCTGCCCTTCCAGCTCCGTGCTCCTCTCAGTCCTGCCGGGCACCGGGCCTGGCTGCCCCGGGGTTTGTGAAGCAAAGNGCGCCCCTGCTGGCCATGCCCAGAACTGCACCCATTGCCCACCAGGAGCCAGCAGCGCCTCCGCTGGCCGTGCCTGGAACTGCACCCCCTGCCTGCTGGGGAGCCAGCAGCGCCCCCGCTGGCCGTGCCCGGAACTGCACCAAGGGGACGTGCCCATGGCCAGGAATGCTGGGAGCGGGTTCCTGCTGCTGTTTGGGGTTAATGCTGTGGTTGGTGGTGTTTATTTTGCTTTACCATATATATTAGTAAAGAACTGTTACTCCTATTCTCATATCTTTTGCCTGAGAGCCCCTTAATTTCAAAATTACAATAATTCAGAAGGAGAAGGTTTACATTTTCCATTCCAAGAGGGGCTCCTGCCTTCCCTAGTAGACACTTGTCTTTCAAACCTGGTTGACGCACAAAATAAAATATATTAAAGTAACACAGATGATATGTACTCCTGCTTTGCTCACATATAAGAACAGCAGAAAAAGAAAAAACTGGCACATTAAATCCTTTCTTACAGAAATCAAGCTACTCAGAAACTGCAGGCCTGTAAGTTTAAATGGCTGAGCACTTCATTCAGGTGACAGACAGACCCTTTTAGTCTTCATCAGCAGATATGCAGAGAGCTAACTCAGAGACATAAAGCAAATCTACTTAGGGAATAAATGTCTAAATAAATATGAGAGATGGGATGCTGATCTTTTAATGTTCCTCTGCAGGGTAAATAAAATTATGGCTTTTTTTCACTTCAATTCATTTATGCTATTTATTACTGCATGATGAAAAGGCTCAGCATGCTTACAGCTTACCAGGTCTTCCCCCTGTCCTGGAGGAAGAAGTAGCCCAGCTAAGCTGAGCACTGTGGAGGGGACAGGTGGGCAGACAGAGCCATTGTCATCATCAGCTGGGGACACAGATAACCCAGGGTTGCACCAGCATCTACCTGAAGCGTTTTTGGTGGAGGAAGAGGGCAATTACTGTAACAGAGACTAAAATACTGGAGCAGGCTGAAGGAGCGTGATGCTGTACGGCGAGTTCACCGTATTTAAATCTGAGAGAGACAAACAGCCTTTCTCTTAGTTATGTCCCATCTGCCACCTTCATTTGCCCATTAAAACCATTTTTAATATGATAAAAGGAGTAATACTGCCTGACTAATGAATGTCGAATTATCGGCGTAAATGTGCCAACATTTATTTATTTATTTGCCTCACCGAGGACATGTTCTCTTCTGTTTGGTTTTCTACTTTAATGACTACAATTTATCATGCTAACTAGGCCTTCCAGTTTGCTGAGTTTTGTTTCAAGTCCTGCTTTTTTGCTGAGACATCTGCGAGAGAGCAGATGCAGGTAAGAGAAGTAATAAAACTAATAAAAAAGCAATAGTAGCTGTCACCAAAAAAGCTCAGGTGACCAAACCACCTCCATTTACTGAACAGGGGCTTCCTTCTTGTTCTCATTTGATGATTTTACTGCCTTCTTTCCACCAATATTTTACGCTGCTTATGGCAGCCCTCTGCAAGGAGCGCTAATTCCTAATTTCCAAGTAATTTGCTTTTCCTACCGCCCAGCAGGCAGCATAAGGAGGAAGGATAGCCTGAGCGGAAGCACTGTCTGTAATGAATTCGAGCCATGCACGATGGCCCAGTCAGGGGTTTCATGAGGCATCTGAAACTGCAGAGATGCCTCAATCAGAGCAGGGATCCTGCTCTCACAGGACGGGGACCTGCCACCTGTCCAACGCATCGGGGAACGCCAGTCCAGCTGTGCCAAGGCTGTATCTATTTCAGAGCAAAAACATATGTGTTTTCCCCACCTGTCACAACTGTGAAATGTATGGATAGCATTTACTTCCGAGGCATTCGTCACTCAATTTAACAGGCAATCTGTTAGTCTGAGTGTAATTAGCACCCCAAACTTCACTCCAGACATGTCTGGTAGCTGAATTTTGCTCACAGATCTTTCAGCAGCCTGGTGTACACTTTGAGTAAATATACGCCAATGTATGGAGTGGCAAGGCTGTGAAATCCCCAACAAACTCAATGTGAAGCAAAGCTAAACGCGCTGCTTGGCTTCGACTTTGCTAGAAACTGTGGTGGAAAGTTCACAGTTTTACAGACTGAAATTGAGCACTCAGCTCACTCGAGACCCAGAAAATGGAATGAGTGAGTGTAACCCAACCAGCTGGGGCTGCCTCCCACTGCCTCTTCCTGCTGCCGGATTTAAACTCCACCTCTCCTGCCACGTGAACGTGCCACTTACACACAAACACGCATCCTGGAATATGGCATCAGCATTTTTAAGAGGTACAGGAGAACAATATGAGCAGTGCAAACCCTTATCTGTGTCAAGGAGAGTACAATCACAGCACAGACTACAACCATACTGACACAGGCTGCCTTTTCTACCCTGGCCCTCAGATCTACCTTCCATATTACAGCCAAATCATCTGCAGCATCCTCAGATTCCCCCCTGGATCAATCCTTTAGTGGGGTATTTCTTTAAACATAAAGAATGTGAAATGTCAAATAATTATGTGCTTAAGTTCTTTGAACTTGATGTTCACCTTTCTCTCTTGTGGTTGCCAACATGGCAACAGGGTATCTGCGAACTACTCTGAAATGTTCCTTCACAAATCCAAAATTTGATGTAAAGAGGACTGAGGGAATGCACAATCCAGGCTGCCCAAAAGCAGTACAGCCTTCATCTCTCACAGACTTCCTCTGGATGCTGGAGATCGTTAAGCTCATAGCTCCAGTCTCATACCAGAAGAAGGTTTCATATTCATTCAGGAATCACTTTTTTCTTTTTCTTAAATGCTCCACAAACATTGCTCAGAGATCTTCCCTTTCTTAGTCCATAAATCAGATCGTATCTAGCATTTAATTAGGATTAGCTTCTCCAGTCCTCCAGTGCTTATCTGCCTGATTCTCTGACCTCCCTAAACCCCACCTAACCTGCCCCGTAACTGCTGGCAACACGAAGTGAGAGACCTGTGAGGTGTCACCTTCCAGTGTCACAGCTCTCTCTCCCCCACATCCTGGATAAATCTAAATGACTCACACTCAGAGCACCTGTCACAGCAATCACATTGCTCTCGTTCTCTGCATATCCCTGGCATTTTATCATCCTCTTCCATCGCACTGGAGCTGGTGGGAGAGATGCCTGGTCTTTTCCAGCCCAGCACCCATCGCTGCTGCCACAAACACAGAAGCAGAGGGAAAGAGAACAGCAGTCTGCTTACCTTCAGGAAGGAGAGGTCTCTGTTGTGCTCGATGCTGGTGATCTCCAGGTTGCCCATCACTACCTCACAGTTCTCATAGTACTTGCGCAGGGCCCGGTACTGCTGCTCCAGGTCAGAGAGGGAGCTCAGCTTGTTCTCGGTGCCAGCACACACTGCAAAAAACCACAGGACAATCCATCAGGCCAGCATGGAAGAGGGGCCCTGGATCACATAAGGAAATGAAGTCTTTACACAGTGATACAGGGATTTGCAACAAAAGTCTGTAATGATTCACAGGACTGGGTCACGCAAATCACACTGCAATACCAGCAGTAGAGATAGGAAAGTAGAAATACAGCCTGTGATCATCTCAGCAATTTAAACACCTCTCACCAAATGGGCTGAAGGGCTGGTATCTACCACCAAATGCAGAAAGGCTGAAAAGGCAGAAATACAGGAAAAAAGCCAAGCAGGCTGACCCCAGCACCCAAAGGGTCAAACCCCGGTCTCAGCAAACCTCTACCAGTTCCACCAGTGACAGAATCAGACACTGGGCAGAGGCACTCCCATCACAGACTGAAGGACACAAGGTTGCATCCAAGCTGACCTGGATAATTCAACATTTTCACTATTCTGAATAGTAACTTGGACAAGCCAAGAGCAACCTGAGCAGAAGACCTACACCCAACATTGTTTTCCCCATCACTTTCCTTAAGATCTCAGCTCTTCCCAGCTTTACACAACTAAATAGGAGAAAAACAACAGCAAAAAACACATTGTCTTTCCACAAGTCCCCAGGATAAATGCATGGGAAAAATAGTTCAGGAAACACCATCTTAATACAGTTTTCAAAGGACACTGTTTAATATTACACTGCTCTGTGCTACATTTTGAAGCCCAGTTAAAAGCCACCACAGAATCCCAGCTCAGCTCAGTGTATCAGTCTGCTGTCATCATGCAATGACAAAAAAAAAAAAAAAAGGAAAAAGAAAAAAAAAAAAAAGAGAGAGAGAAACAAATACAGAAGCAGCATTTCAGCATTTTACATTATGAGCTTTTCACACATTGCTCAGCCTGCCCAGACAGCAATGCTGCTTAAAGGGTCAAGTGTGGAGCTGGGCAGGTTTTGGTTTGTCTGTTTCAATGCACTTAACTTTTTCTCTTACTCAACAGCTTGTGGGTTATTCTTATCTGTGAGCAAATTAATCTGGGCATATCTAAACTGTTGAAATGGGCATTATTTGATGCAAAAACAGGAGCCTGAACTGGATGGCATTTCTGGAGCCAATCACCCTTCTGGATCAGATCAATACAAACAAAACTCTCCAGGACCGGAGGCATAATCAGTAAAATTGGCCAAAATATACTCTTTTGAGTGATGCAGGTCCTTTTTATAAATACCAAAAGTAATTAGGTTTCAGAGTTCTACAATTATTGGCTGTTTATTTACTATACACCATTTCCCCCTCCTTTTTTTTTTTTTCCCCTCAATAGAAATGGGAACAATTCTAATCTCTGTTCCCTCTGTAGTCTCCCTGCTGCAGAACTATTTGCTCTTGTGCCAGGGCAATTCGAGCTTCCAGCAGCCTCTTGGCAAAGGGCTTCAGGAGGCAGCCAGAAGCCCATGACCTCCTCAAAGTTTTCTCCCAAGTAAACTCCCTCTGCCACAAAAATGTCAGTAGAAGTCTGTTCCTGCTGAGCTGTGACTCCCACAGGGAGGGCGGGCACAGGCTGGTTTCACTGCAAACCATCCACAGGGTGAAGGGTTGATCAGATCATTTTTGGGCTGTGTTTCCAGGGACCAAAGCAAAACAGGCACTGCAAGGGCTGTTTCTCCAAACAGGCATGGGGTCTACCACCACATGAAATGCTGGAATATTATTTCTTTCTGTGATCTGGTAAAAGTAAAATTTCAAAGTTGTTGCTACAGTGAAAATTTGAAATATTTGACCTGTGTTCATTATACCGTGTTGAAGAAAAACAGAACTGCTTGGTTTGCGCAGGTTTTAAGTTAGAAGCTACCACCTCATTTTGAGGCTTAACTTAAAAGCATGAACATTCCAATTTTTAAATTTTTTTGTAAAACCTTACCACTTAGAGTAAACCATACCTAAACATGACTTTATTCATAATATTTTTAGCAGCTATTTTGGGAGATTCCCGAGATGGAAAGGCCACATGGAGACCTCACGAAGCTCTGGTGGACTGGGAATACTGGGAGGATTAAGCAGCGCACCTAGCAGATAGCCCACCTTTCTTTTTGAAATACAAAGCCCTGTCCTAGCTCATGTATACAGTTTTATTTAAATAAAAACTCTCGAGACCTGCCCTGGTGTGCTAACTCTTCAAGGAGACCCATGCCTGAGCCTGCCAGGACACCTAAAAATTCTTGCTTACAATTACAAATGGGTTTGTGTGTTTCTTCCTTAAATACAGCAGTATCTATTACGAGACTGATCCTATTTCCAGCCAGGTAAGTGTTATTCTGTCTTAAGGCTCCCAAGGACTAATAAATACCTTCCATTCCATTTTGCAATCCGTGCTAAGGACCAACACAGCTCAGAAAACAATTCCTGCAGCTCAGCTAATAAAGCTGTGTACTGCAACGCTGATATTCCATGTTGCACACCCATTAAACGTTTCCTGAAAGCTAATGCAGCCATTTGTTTGCTGTGAGGAGGCAGAAACACCTGGAGCCTCTTCTTGCAAGAGGATTGGGCAGGGGTGAAGCCAGCCCAGGTGTGAAGCAGGGCTATGAGTTTTATTTGACTGAGATTAATTTTGTACAGCCCAAACCACTGCAGTAACTACTCCCAGTTTTTGATATGGCTAGTAATCAATTCTTTTGATTTAAAAAAAAAATAAAAATCTTTAAAGCTAATTTAGAATAAATCATGCTGATCCTTTAAATTTATCTCACAGCAATTCCAAGCACTTAATGTGCATCTTAAAAAGAGAAGTTTCCTTCAACAAAAAACTGGTCACAGACTGCCTCAAATCATGTATCAAAAGTGATTATCCCACATCAATTGAGGGGCACAGAAGTGCACATTTTTTTTCCATTGGTACCCAACCAGCAGTGCAAGCTGATGCAGAAACAGAACTCAGAGCAGGAGAGAGCTCTGACCTGCACAACAAGCTGAAGTCAGAGTAAATGTGGGTATAATCATGGATCATTAATAATCCATTATTACAATAAGTCATTAATCTCCCTGTCTCAGCTTTGCAACATATGCTTTTGATGCACCTAATAATTATGTCACATTCAAAACACAAAAGAGGAAACTATGCCAGTATTTAAGAAAAGCAGGTTAGGTCCTTCAGGAGGAAGGGCTGAGACAGTACCTCCCATCCTTCACAGAGAATCCTTTAAAACAGAGAGATAAGATATGCTCTTGGCAGGTTTTTCAAGGCAAATAACAACTACCAGGGTAAAAAAGCATACCTGCCACGAGAGAGAAATGCTGCTGCCATGGACAATCCCAAAGGTGCTCCTGTTGGCCCACTGACGCCAGGGAGCCAAACCTGGCAGGGACACAAGCCTGAAAGCAGGCTGTGAACTGCTACTTAACATGTTTTATGTCCGATTTTGAGCCATATGAAGCAATTCCCAGCTGCTCCAGGGCAGAAATAATTATTCTGGGTCTGATTTGCCATGGTAGTTAAAAAGCACTAAAGTAAGCGTGTGCGAAGTGGGAGCTGAGCAGGAGTCACACAAGATTCCCAATCTCTGTCCCTTGGCTCAACACAGAGCAGGAACATATCCCACTCTCCTCCTGCTCCTCTCCTGGAACAGCAACAGGCATCATCAATGTGTTGCAGCAGCTCTTTAAAATTAAGTGCCAAAATAATATGTATTTGCAGGGCTGTTCCAGGTGTATACAGGCATAAACACAAGCACATCAAAATGTATTTCCTTGTCATGCCACAAAAAACCACCATAATCAAATTCCATGAACCCTCTTTGAAGCACTTGGTTGTATATTGCTAGATGTGTAGTCTTACAGAGCCCCAGAAATGGATGAGCAGCAAAAAAACCGAGATTGTGTGCTTTAACTGTTCCTGCAGCAGAACCTCTGCTGCTTAATAAAAAAATATTCATTCCCTGTCTCTAACACAGGGCAAAGAGGAGCAGCTTTAGATATGCCTCCAGTCTGAAGCTGCTCTCATTCCTGAGCCTCTCTGGTCATGTACTCTCTGCCTTGTTTGGGGGAGGCCTTACAGGAGCTTCTCCACGAGGGAAACCCTCCAGTAGTGCACACCCAGGAAAATCAGACTTCCCCCACATTTTGCCCAAGTTTGTGGGGGAAAGCTCCAGTCTGATCTGATTTACTGACGTGCCACCAAGCCCTCAAACCCATCTCTCCATGTAAACATGCTCAGCAATTCCTGCTTTCCCACATTCTGTCAGCAAACCTCCCAGAGTTCATGTGCAGGCTATCCCAAAGCTCAAGGATATGCCTCTTCCATCTGGGAAGTCCCAAACCAGCAGTGATGGCAACAATCCAGTGGCCACTTCTCACCTGCACCCCAGTCACGGGGGATTTTGGGTGGGTGCTGGAGCAGAGCACTGCTTGGTCATCACAAAAGTGGATTTCAGGCATCACTCACACGTTCATGCTTCACATTCCGTTGTTTACTTATTACCAGCTACCTAAAGTGACAGAGTTTCAGCTCCTAATGGCCCCAATTACAACAGTAATAATTGTCTGTATTGAAATGAACTGATGTTTTTCATCAATAGTCACGCACGTGACTTGGAAATTAATTTTCCATTGACATTTTTTCATAAAACAGCCAAATCATTCAAACACTCACTTAAAGGTGGCAAATAATGGAGACATTTAAAAATGTCCATTAGATTCTGCTTTTTAGCCCATTATTTTGCTCTGCTCTGTTGATGATAAATCTATACATTAAATGAAGAAATCACACTTGCCTCCATCTAGTTCTGCTTTTTCTAATACTAAATGATTTTATAATCCTCCCAGCTCAACTTTTGGAAGGAGATCAACTAGTTTCATTTCTTATTCAACCTCTTTCAAGATCAGCCTACATCTGAAGTACTAGAGAGTGGAATCCATTATCTCCACCACGGTCACCCTCACCTGAAATCCTGGTGCCTCACTCCTCTCCCAAAGAACACTCAGAAAAGCAGTGACGAGGCATCCTAACTCCAAGGGAGTTATCTCAGGCACCTGAATATATTTTCCTCTGAATCATAAAACATTTATTATTATCTCTTTGGCAAGGATGCAGGAGAGCAGTGCATTTGCCCTGCACCAGCCTCTCTGCCTGATGGCAGCACAACCTCCCTTTGTCAATCAGTTTGTCCAGTGGGCCAAAAACACAAAGGGAGGTTTAAATTCTTGGACTTACTGTTTTGAGGAATGTCTTTATGAAAAGGACAATCACACTTTCCTTCACCCCAGAAAAGATAAGCCCAACAACAATCGTCCTCTCTTTCCAACACATTCTTCTCCCATACTTCACTCTTATTTACTTAATTAGCTGCATTTTTCACAGACAGCACCATTATCAGGGTTTCTTGAGAGGCAGCTAACAGAACTGTTTATTAATAACTGCAAACACTCGTGGCAATTTGTTAAGACCCCCCAGATGGGGGGAATACTCGAGCCCCTTAAGGAACAGCTAATTACGAGCGATGCCGCAGCAATCCCCATTCACTTCTTTCTGCTCCAGCAGCCTGGGCACCCTGTCACACAGGCACACAGGAAGGGGAAACACACTTTTAATCCTTCCATTATTATTTTACAGTTCTCCTTGAATGAGCTGCAAAAGCCCTGAATTTTCTTGCAATTAGGCACGTCCTAATGAAGCGAGGGCTGTCTGCACTCACAGCCTCGCAGATGTTTCCCGTGAGAAGGCAAAGCACTCCTGGAGGTCACCAGCCATTTTCCTGTAAACCCAATGGCTTGGGAGAGTGCTTTAGAACTGGAGGCTTGCTTTCCCTAGGTGGGAGACTGTAATGAAGGAGAGCATAATTTTCTCTGTACTCCTAATTAAAAGCTCAGCTGGCACAAGTGTTTTCCTTCCGCAAGGCCTGCTCTACACTAGGAAATTATCATCCCATTTGAATCCAGTTGCATGCAATCAGCCTGACTGCCACGAACCCCTGGACAGCCACATGGCCACAAGAGGAGCTCAGCATGGCCACCCAGCTGCTGCCTAGCCCAGTCAGGGTGTCACTGGGATGTACAGGCAGCACCAACACTTCCCCCATGGCATTTCTTCTCCATAGCAAAGAGAAGTGGTCCTTGGGTTGGATAGTACCAGGGACAAAAAGCGCTAATTTCCTGAAATTTGACCACTAAAATCTCAAATATCATTTCGTTTACCTTTGTAAAAGCTTTCTAGCACTTCCAGAAAAGTTGCAAGGATGTGTGTTACCAGCCTGGTCCCACCCCTCTAGAGAGGCTGATCATATGTTACCTACAAAGGGAAGCTCATTCCCAATTTTATGAACAGAAACAGCTGGGCACAGTAGAGACTGACAGTGACTGTGACTCCATCAAGAAGGATTAGCTATGTGTGATAACACTTTTCTGAGCTGATGGAACCCTCTCCTCCTGCCAAACTCTCCAAAATCCCTTTGGTGGATGGTACACGGCATATTTCACTGATGTGCCTTCCTGTTCATACCAGCCAAAAATCACCATCAAAATGTTGACCAGATTTATACAGCGACATTTCACAGATATTCACTTGTAATGACCACATCAAGCCATCACTGCCAGCTTGTTTTATGCCAGTATTTCCAGCATTGTTTCTCTTTTAAGTTGTGTCACATCTATATTATGGCACAGCAACTGGAAAGGAAAAAAATAAGAAAAATGTTGTGCAGGACCTATATCACACAGCTACCACTAAAAAAAGATAGAAATTAATACAAGAAGTTTAACCAATGGTGTTTCTGCCTCAAGCCTTGGTAGCAAGTTTTTATCTCTCTGTACTTCTGCACTTTTTCTCCCTACTCTTCACACACACACACACAATCACACACACACACACACCCCTCCTTTCCTCATTTTGTTCTATTTGAGGGTAAATAGTCGCTTCTTAACTATAATGTAGGTACTGGACTTGACAAGCAATTAAAGCAAACAATTTCCACTCATCTAACTTTGCCAAATTAGTCATCTACCATCTGCTCTATCATCTGTCTCTCCTTGAGGTCTTGCTGTGAATCTGGAAGCACTCACTCTGACAAGGAGGCAGCAGATAAGCCTCCAAGCTGGTGGGGAAGCCGAGGGATGGAGGTGACATGGGGGTGACATGTGGCACCGTGCTGCTGACCACCACTCCCATCAGGATGGCTCTGAGGAGATGCTTGTGGCTCCAGTGGTCAAATTGGCAAATTACCAGCACACACATTGTGATAGGAAAACATTTAAAATTATAATTATTTTCTTTTACAGCCACTTATGCAGCAGGGTAGCTTAGGAAGATTGTGGGGTTTTCATACCAGATGCAAAAAATAACTTAGTTTATCAAAGTATCTTCAGCATTTGCAAGCTACTTCCCAATGAAGCACATAACCCAAACAAGCAATTAGCAGACATTATCTAAGGGAGATTTGAGCAGTCTCTGTTCCCAGCACCTGGCTTAGCTCAGGTAAGGCTGCAAAGACTCATAAGCCTGCAGATAAATGACCATAATGCAAGGCCACATGTTCTTCCAAGTGCCAATCTGAAAGCCTAAGAGTGTCCAAAAATTGCTCTCCCTGCTTTTCAGCCCTCACTCTTCTCAAGTCCAGCAGCGGTGGCAGCCTGTTTCCCTCTACCACTGTGTCATGGTGTGTCCTGGCTTCCTGGCAGGGCAAAGTGGTGGAAATCTCTACAGGTCCCAGCAGTGAGGATTTGGATTGGTTTTTTTGATGCCAAAAGAGGGAGGGAGGGGAAGGGAGGGGAAGGGAGGGGAAGGGAGGGGAAGGGAGGGGAAGGGAGGG